>NIVC01000137.1:65000-377500 GCA_002269645.1 Macrostomum lignano
TGCCACAGACAGTCTTTGGGCGGAACAATATTGTTTGTGTTAATCTATTCTCATACCCCAATGAATTGTCTTCGTTACCTCTTGAGCAGTAAGGAAGTTGGGTAGCCCATCAATCAGTAGCCAATGAATTCCAGCCGGTTGCCGGTGGAGTTTTCCTACTCAGTCGAGCGCCGAGAATGCCAGCAAACTGCTCGCGTACACCCTCACCCGAACCCCAATCCAGAGTCCGACCTCCACCGAGTGGAGCTGCACTGCCACTTTGAAGGCGCCCTGCGGCCCATCACGGTGTTCAACATCGCCAAACGGCGCGGTCACAAGCTTCCGGTAGCTACGCCAGAAGAATTCGCCGAGTTCATGCGCCGGAAGGAGCCGTCGCTGCTGCGCGAGTTTCTCAGCTACTTCCCGGTGCTCATGTCCTTCGTTGCCGGCGATCCAGACGGTATTGTGCAGCTGGCGGTGGACTTTATCGAGGACTGCGCCAAGAACAAGATTGCGTACATCGAGAGCAGGTACGTGCCGCAGCTGTTCGCCAAAGACTCCTTCACTGCCGAGGACGGGCTGCAGGCTGTGCTGCGAGGATTCGAGCTGGGCTCGAAACGGTTCGGCGTCAAGGTGCGATCGATTCTCATTGCGATTCGAGCTATCCCAGGTGCGATTGGAACTTTTATAGTATGATAAGTTCTAGTCTTAGCATCGGAATAACAGCAAAGAAATATCGTTGAAACAGCATAGCAACAGCCATAGCAACAGCACAGCAAAAACCATAGCAACAGCATAGCAACAGCCATAGGACAGCACAGCAAAAACCATAGCAACAACATAGCAACAGCATAGCAACAGCATAGCAACAGCATAGCAACAGCATAGCAACAGTCATAGAAACAGCATAGCAACAGCATAGCAACAGCATAGCAACAGCATAGCAACAGCATAGCAAAAGCATAGCAACAGTCATAGAAACAGCATAGCAACAGCATAGCAACAGCATAGCAACAGCATAGCAACAGCATAGCAACAGCATAGCAGCAGCCATAGAAACAGTATAAAAACAACATAGCAACAACATAGAAACGGGATAGCAACAGCATAGCAACAACATAGCAACAGCATAGCAACAGCATAGCAACAGCATAGCAACAGCATAGCAGCAGCCATAGAAACAGTATAAAAACAACATAGCAACAACATAGAAACGGGATAGCAACAGCATAGCAACAGTATAAAAACGGTGAGATGACTTAAAAGATTTATAGAGACGTGTAATTCTGACAATTGCAAATATATTTCAATAAATCAATTCCATTCTTTTCTGCCGTTCCCGCAGAATTCTGCGACGAAACCCTCCGCCTGGCCAAAGCCTACGCCAATCACGGCGTTGTCGGCATCGACGTGGCCGGCGACGACAAAGAGGACTACGACAGCGAGCGAGGTGGTACCCACCCGGACATTGTCCGGCTGTTCCAGGAGGCCTACAAGGCCGGCATTCACCGAACAGCGCACGCCGGCGAGAACTCGGGCGCAGAGATGGTCACCGAGGCGCTGGACTCGCTGCACGCTGAGCGGATCGGACACGGCTACCACACGCTGGACAATCCGACTCTGTACCAGGTAGGGCTATGCTATGCCGTTGCTATGCTGTTTTCATACTGTTGCTATGCCGTTGCTATGCTGTTTTCATACTGTTGCTGTGCCGTTGCTATGCTGTTTTCATACTGTTGCTATGCCGTTTTCATACTGTTGCTATGCTGTTTTCATACTGTTGCTATGCTGTTTTCATACTGTTGCTGTGCTGTTACTAAGCCCCTTTTTTCCCAGTCATTTTCACCCAGTCATAATCTCGTTGCTTTTTAAGAATCGACCATTTTTCTAAGAATCGCCCTTCCTTCTAAAAATCGCTTCAATTTCTAAGAATCGCCCTTCCTTCTAAAAATCGCTTCAATTTCTAAGAATCGCCCTTCCTTCTAAAAATCGCTTCTATTTCTAAGAATCGCCCTTTCTTCTAAAAATCGCTTCAATTTCTAAGAATCGCCCTTCCTTCTAAAAATCGCTTCTATTTCTAAGAATCGCCCTTCCTTCTAAAAATCGCTTCTATTTCTAAGAATCGCCCTTTCTTCTAAAAATCGCTTCTATTTCTAAGAATCGCCCTTTCTTCTAAAAATCGCTTCAATTTCTAAGAATCGCCCTTTCTTCTAAAAATCGCTTCAATTTGTAAGAATCGCGCTCCTTTCTAGGAGTCATTCTAATCAAGTCCAATTGTTTTATTGTCCTCAAACGGCTAACGCTCTCGCATCTCCAGCGCATACTGCACGACCGAGTCCACCTGGAGACCTGCCCGCTGTCTAGCCACCTGACCTCGGCGGTGCTCACGGACTGGCCCCATCATCCAATCCACAGGCTGGCGGCCGACAAAGCCAACTACTCCATCAATACGGACGATCCCACTTTCACTGGCCAATGGCTCGACGCGGAATACCGGATGTGCTTGGACCGCATCGGCCTACCGCCCTGGGAGCTGGTGCGCACCAACTATTGCGCCGCGAGGTCCAGCTTCCTGCCGGAAGAGGAGAAAGCCGACCTCATCGCTCAACTGGACGCTTACTATCGGGTGCGACTGTGAGCGCAGCTGTTTATCGAATTCAATTGCGCTGTTTTACGACTCTAAAATAGTTTTACATATAATTGACTGAACATAAACATGATTCGAACGTTGTCTACGTGAGATGCTTACCTGAGATTTGTACCTGAGATGTGTACCTGAGATGTGTACCTGAGATGAGTACCTGAGATGTGTACCTGAGATGTGTACCTGAGATGTGTACCTGAGATGAGTACCTGAGATGTGTACCTGAGATGAGTACCTGAGATGAGATTTGTACCTGAGATGTGTACCTGAGATGAGTACCTGAGATGAGTACCTGAGATGTGTACCTGAGATGAGATGTGTACCTGAGATGTGTACCTGAGATGAGATGTGTACCTGAGATGAGATGTGTACCTGAGATGTGTACCTGAGATGAGTACCTGAGATGTGTACCTGAAAAGAGATGTGTACCGCCATGCGGCACTAAATATTAGGAATTTTATACTGCTAAATAAATATTAGTTAATTTGTTCAACTGTAACTGCCTAATGAACATCAGTCATAATATAGCTTGTTTTTAAACCATCTAGAATTTAAATATACATAATTTAGTGGTTAACAAGTCTCACTGTTAAATCTATGCAATACTGTATTTACCCTTATAATTTTCGACTTCAAGACTACAAAAGTTGAGGGTGTTATTAGTTGTACAGTCACAGCAGAGTAAATCTGATAAAAGGTGAGCAAACAAGCGTTCAGTGCTTGACATTTAATTTTATTTAACACCTTTACCGTCTACTAGATTTGGGTTTGGCTCTTATATCTCTATACAATACTATTTGAAGTCGTGTTTTATGAGCTTCGGCTATTAACGCGATTAGATTAGGCGGTGAGTGTCCATTGTACAGCGTTTGTTTAACTGTGCTTGCAGTGGCTTAAGTTTTTTTTTCCTAAAAAATTTTCTGGTCTCAAAAGAAACTCTAGCTTTTACACTACTATTAGTAGTTTTAGTTCAGGGAAATATCATAGTTAAGTTAGTTAAAGGTTTTCTGCGGGATGCTCGACTAGAAATGCACAGAGAAGTCACACTATTAACACTAGCGCCAGATGGTTCTGAAAGAATCACGTGACTGGCTCTTTTTCTCATTTTTAAGGCCATATCAATCAAATGCGATTTCAGCCCTATTTTTCGAAACTTCCCGGATTTTGACAGCTGTGGCCTTAACCCCTAAAAGTAGGGTGGCTCAGGCTATGAAATCCGCCTCCCGGCTTGTCGGAGTCACAGAATTAATTAACAAACCTTCTGGCTTTGTGCCAATGAAAACTGGAATCCCGCATTTGGATTTCGTCCATCGCGACCTTATCAACATCCACCATCGACACGGGTGATATAGACAGTCGCCTTCCCGCTCTCAACATCAGGAGGGGCTTCCAGACCGCCATCCCTGGTCGAGACAGCATTCCGCTGGATGTCGGCGTGAACCGTCGCAGCCAGGGCATTTACTGCTTCACTGACAGCTCGTTTTTTAACGACATCGCCAACTTCCACGAGGGTAGGATGCTCTTTCAGGAAAGTCTGCAGCTCGGTGAGCCAAGCAACTGCTCCAGGCAAAACTTTAGAAGTTTCAACATTCATTTTGGTGAGGCTACCGAGGGAGATTTGCATGGTCCTAACCGCCATGGATTCTTCCAGAGACATATCTCATTGCAAACTGGTTGCCAATGAGATCGTGGAGAGAGTTCAGGCCAGGGAGGATGCGGGCGTCATGGCTGCGTTTGTCATTGAAATCCGAACTGGAAAAGCAAGCGAATGCAGCAGATCTGGAATGCACTCACCGATCCAGTAGTTTCCGTCGGATCCGGGTCCCATCGACATGCATTTATCTGAATGTGGAATGTCGGGTTGGAGCTGCATTTGATCTGACTGTGGAATGTCGGGTTGGAGCTGCATTTGATCTGACTGTGGAATGTCGGGTTGGAGCTGCATTTGATCTGACTGTGGAATGTCGGGTTGGAGCTGCATTTGATCTGACTGTGGAATGTCGGATTGGAGCTGCATTTGATCTGAATGTGGAATGTCGGGTTGGAGCTGCATTTGCGCCGGAAGAGGGTGGTAGGTGAGGGCAGAAGGAGAGGGTGGAGGGAGAGGGCGGAACAAGAGGGAGGAAGTAGAGTGCGGAAGGAGAGGTCGGAGGGAGAGGGAGGAGTAGAGGGCGGAAGGAGAGATCGGAGGGAGATGGCAGAGGGAGATGGCAGAGGGAGAGGGCGGAAGGAGAGCGCGAAAGGAGAGGGCGGAATCCCAGCTGATGCTCCGTGCTCGACAGACTCACCAGTCAAGCTGACTCTTCCGTGATCTCTCAGCAATTATTTGAGAATTCAGTCCGCAGCACCCGATACGACGCAATGATGCCAGCCAAATATAAAAGCTCCAAGTCTAAATTATGCAGCAGCTGCGGTCGCCATGACAACCTGGCAGCTCTAGATTTCAACAGAGAATGCCTCTCCCAGAGGCGGTGGGGATGGGCTTCATGAAACTGACTGCAGCTCACTGCATGCAGAGCGGGGCCGCATTCGAAGGCTCCGGGACCGGCTTGGAGTCTGAGGCGGCCCGGAGCTGCGACTGCTGCCCGCAGCAGCCTCTGGCGACAGGGGCTGCCCATGCGGGACGGCTGGCGGTCTGGGGCCTGAGAGTCGAGAGAGAGAGAGAGAGAATACAAATGGGGCCAACCAATTCATTTGTCAAAATCACTCTCTAGCAAATCAAACGGTATAACTGATAATTCCTGACCTCTAGATGTTCAATGAGAAAAGAAATTTATCTCTGTTCTCTACTGAGTCTCTCGTCTCCATCAAACTCCTCTTCTGCATGCGGGAGCGCTGAAGATGTGGAAGTGACGTCAAAAGTGGGGCACAGGAGGACCATCTCAGGCTGGAGAAACTTTAATATCTGCCCAAGTCTCGATATTTTATAGCATCCGGCAATCTGCGCCCGCCATTGGGAGGGCGCCCCTGTCTCTTAGGAGGGCGCCCCTGTCTCTTAAGAGGGCGCCCCTATCTCTTAGGAGTACGACCCGGTCTCTTAGGAGGGCGCCCCTGTCTCTTAGGAGGGCGCCCCTGTCTCTTAGGAGGGCGCCCCTGTCTCTTAGGTTGGCGCCCCTGTCTCTTAGGAGGGCGCCCCTGTCTCTTAGGTTGGCGCCCTGTCTCTTAGGAGGGCGCCCCTGTCTCTTAGGAGTACGACCCGGTCTCTTAGGAGGGCGCCCCTGTCTCTTAGGAGTACGACCCTGTCTCTTAGGAGGGCGCCCCTGTCTCTTAGGAGGGCGCCCCTGTCTCTTAGGAGGGCGCCCCTGTCTCTTAGGAGGACGCCCCTGTCTCTTAGGAGGGCGCCCCTGTCTCTTAGGAGGGCGCCCCTGTCTCTTAGGAGGACGCTCCTGTCTCTTAGGAGGGCGCCCCTGTCTCTTAGGAGGGCGCCCCTGTCTCTTAGGAGGGCGCCCCTGTCTCTTAGGAGGACGCCCCTGTTTCCGACGAGGGTCTCCTGGTCTCCTACATGTAGGTAGAGCGTCCCTGCTCCTATCTTCGGTGGCCGGTGGATGCCATGTCCATCTAGATGCTAGATGCTGCGCGCTCAACACTGGATGCTGGATGCTAGAAGATGCCAGCTGCTAGATGCTAGATGCGAGACGCTAAATACGAGATAAAAGATGCTTACAACATTTATGACGAGAAGCCAGAACCCCCGGCAAAAAACCTCTCGTTCCCTGCATGGCAGCTCGTGAGCCAGTTATTCGCACGGGTGGAGACGGCGGATTAGTCTAATGGCTGGATTAGCTGATTTTTACCATTGAAGGTCTCTCTGCGTGCCTCTCGCTGTCTTTTTAGACATTTTTAGAAACAAACTGTTTATTTTGAGAGTTTGTAAGAAAAAAGAAAGTTTTTGTTATTGTTTATTTTCGAAGTACATCCATGGAAGTAGAGGTACTGCATATTTACTGCAGTTCGATAGAGTTCGATGCTAGTGCAATTAGGACAAAAAATACGATATTAATGTTTTAAAGTTGTTGTGTTTAATTTGTGTCTTGTTAAACAGACGCCTTAAACCAGAGATCTATACTGCCCCGTCGGAATTGTAAAGCTTCTTTCAATGCTCTCGTCCGAAGACTTGAATCTCGCACAAGTTCACCAGAAAGTCGGCGTCCAACTCCCACACTTCGACTAGGGAAGAGCTCGCCAGCTTAGAGGCGGTGCAGGCGAAGTCGATGGCCTCCACGCCATCTTTGCTGATGGACGCCTCGCCAGACCTGATGCAGTCCACGCCGGCCGAGGCCACCCGGAAGAAGGTCGCGCCGCCGTTGTCTGGCCGGTAGATTCGCACAGACGACACCGGGACAGACGCCTGCGAGGACGAGTTGAAGCCGCCGTACCAGCTGGGAAAAACGGCTGGACCGGACACAACCGCTGGAGAGTCCGAAGCCAGCTGACCGTCCATCGCGCGGCCGCAGACTCCCGGCTCGGCAACTGAGCAGTAGGCAAACGGGATCGGCTGCCGGTCGTCAGAGTACGCGACCACCTCGAGGAGGCGCATTTGGATTACCAGCGGCTCGGAGCGGATCATCAGCGAGCTGACGTTTTCCAGCTCTCCGGCGGAGCTGCCGTCAGTTGTAAAGCAGTCCAGTGAATGAGGCGCAGACTTTGAGGGTTTATTTGCGTCTCTGACAGTGATTGGTGCATAGTTGGGTAACTTTGTTAATCTTTTAGAGCTTTAATTTTTACGCAAAATAAAAAAGCAAACATTTCCAACCGCATGCAAGGTTAACGCGTTCAAGCAGCAGGAGAAATTTGAACCTAAGAAGGTGCATAACGTTCACCTACAAGAGATTCACCCGCAGGAGGTTCACCCGAAGGAGGTTCACCCGAAGGAGGTTCACCCGCAGTAGGTTTACCCACAGGAGGTTCACCCACAGGAGGTTCACCCGAAGGAGGTTCACCCGCAGTAGGTTTACCCACAGGAGGTTCACCCGAAGGAGGTTCACCCGAAGGAGGTTTACCCGAAGGAGGTTCACCCGAAGGAGGTTCACCCGAAGGAGGTTCACCCGAAGGAGGTTCACCCGAAGGAGGTTCACCCGAAGGAGGTTCACCCGAAGAAGGTTCACCCGAAGAAGGTTCACCCGCAGGAGGTTCACCCGCAAGAGGTTCACCCGCAGGAGGTTCACCCGCAGGAGGTTCACCCGCAGGAGGTTCACCCGAAGGAGGTTCACCCGAAGGAGGTTTACCCGAAGGAGGTTCACCCGAAGGAGGTTCACCCGAAGGAGGTTCACCCGAAGGAGGTTCACCCGAAGGAGGTTCACCCGAAGGAGGTTCAAGGCGAAGGACATCTCTAGTTAGTTTCTAATATTTGTAGCTCCATTGAAATGCCTATAAAGGATAGCTGATAAATAAAAAACCATCAGTGCAGTTATACCAACCCAACCGATTTGCAGCGCAGCTCGTGAGCTCGAGCATTGCTAGCCAAGGACACCGAATAGTTAGTCCTACCGGCGCCTCCGGCCAGCAGCTTCAGCTCGCTGACTTTGACCAACTGGCCAACCAGGTTGAACACGGCGAAGTAGAAGTTCTCTTCCATTTTGTGCGCAACGAAGCAGGTAGTGGGGTCGCCATCGCCAGCCAGCTTGCAGGCGCTGTTCTCGGGGGTGCACAGAGCGATGGACAGGGTGCCGGGCAGGGCTGCGTAATGGACAGGCCATGGCTATATGTATGCACCCAGCGAGTCATTTATTTAGCTCTTTTTTCGTGAAGGTCTTATTTAGTTTTTATTAGATAATTTTTGTTGATTAGAAATGTTTTCAAAGTTGTCCAATAACAATCTAAACTGAACTGTCGGTTGCACAAGTGCCCATTAGGGCAGGTGTAGTTAGTGATATTTTTATTACTAGTATCTTCGTTCTTTCATAATTGCTACTATTAGTAGAGTAGTTTGTTAAAGCTAAAGTTCTATTATTCATTTTATGCGTGCAAAACTTTAATATTATTACTGTACATGTAAGTTCAGTAATGATGAAAATGCTAGTTATAAAAGTTTTACATAAATGAATGTGTAAATTTAAAAAGCTCGGTGATTTATTGCTGTCAAAAGCGCATGATTCATTTAAAATAATCTTCTGAAGTTATTGAAAATTTATCACTTAGCATAGAAAACTACAGCCTAATAATTCCTCTGATTGCTCAGATTTATAAAACACCTTGGACTTTTCTTATATAAAAATGCTTTGCCATTCACTGAAACTTCATCAAACTAACTTACCTGCTTCGTTAATGGGGCAGACAGTAGCCAAGCTGAATAGTAGCAAACAGCAGGAAATCGGTACTAATGACATCCTTCAAGAAAATCTCAGTTTGTAAACAGTGCACACTGCAAGATACTTGACAATATTTTTTAATCAAATTGACTGTAGGTTTTTTATAAGCTTTTGGCGACCTGGGTCTGAATTGGGCTATTACGAGCTAAAGTATTGATTAGTTATCGCGGGGTCACGCCTTGCTCCCTCGGCGCTGATTGGCTGGACAGCCAGCCCGTTCAGACCTGCCCCACTCCCCAATATTCGCTCAGCCTGCAATGTACGTCTGTTTTCTATGCACTGTACAGTCAGAACAGCCTCTGTCTATTTTGCCACTAAAAAGTCGCAAATGAACTTAATCACTTAACTGAAGGCTCGTGCACTCACACAGCCATCAAATAAGGGCAAATTTGTGTGATCCACACAGCATGCATCAAATTTGATTCCTATGTACATTGGTTGCGTTACTTGGTGGCTAAATTGATGGCAGAGTGAATGAGCCTGTCTTAAGATAGCTTAAGAAAATTGTTGCATATTTGTTAACGTTAAATGAGTGAATAAGATGAGAGTCGATGTTTGATGCTTAAAGGCTTGCTTAAATTGGCATTAAACGAGACGAGAGTTGCATTTGTGTGTAATATTTGGTGGCCGTGTGAACTACCAGTAGTCACGAATGTCTTAACGAAGGCAGCGAGCTTTTTTCATAAAATTTTGCGCATTAACAAGTTGTAATTTCTCAACCACTTGCTCAACAAAAAGACGTTTTATAAATAATCAAGATACAGTAACTAATACCGCATATATACTTATGATGCTACTAAATGTAAGCAAAACTCCTTTTAAACAAAATCTGTGCAAAAAGCATCACCCAGATATAAATAAAAGGTTGTGAGTAGTATGAAGGTAAATATTTATATCGTGTGCTAGCTATGCGAAATTCAGCTGCAAAAGTAGCGATGGATGTACAATCTTATGTGCGTAAAGGTAAATAATATGCTCACCAACAGCTACACCCCAACTGAACTAACGCTTTTCACGACACGAAAAGCTAAGCAAAGCTCATTGTTAGTGATTCAGTAAAATGTAACATGAAAAAGAGTTCCGTGACTCGTTGTGGAGTCGGGGTCATAGCCTGGATCTTTTATGTCAAATGCAGCGCGCTATTCTACTAAGCTGGGTCTTTACCACCAGGGGCTTTAGCACCAGGGGCTTTAGCACCAAGGGGCTTTAGCACCAGGGGCTTTAGCACCAGGGGCTTTAGCACCAGGGGCTTTAGCACCAAGGTGCTTTAGCACAGGGGCGCCATCACCTAGGGCGACAGCAGCAGGGCTATACTTTATAGTTTAAATACTTTATAAACTAGCCTACACTTTATGGTGCGCCGATCGGAGCCGAGGGAGATGCCGCTTCCCACCTTGGCGGCCCGAACACCAACCGGTCTTGGGCCAGCTGAGTCAATCACTAATTACATTGCTTAACTTTTGTGCCGCGCTGTTCCTGATTGCATGGTTATGTATCACCATGAAGGCGTACAAGCATTCTCAGAATGAGACAGTACGAGTAATGAACTATACGAGTTCCAGATAAGAAATAAGAATTAAAATATCATTAAGTTCATTGTTAATGTTTTTGTTAAAACCCGGGCAAGAAATTCAGATTCTTCTCAATTGATTAGCTAAACGCAGTCTTGACCTTCGGTTTGCCGCGCACTGGCAGTTCCGTAACGTCGTTTGCTGCAGGTCCTTCGTACCAGTTTTTCTGCCCGTCAACTGGGGAGGCTGGAAGCGGCTGCTTCATCGTGTTAGGCACTGCAGGCTCATTCGTACCGCCTCCGTCTCCACCGCCAGCTCGCATCATGGCATTGGCGGTGGTCCATTTCCAGGCGTCCGCTGGCTTGGTTGGCCGCCTAGTCTTCTTGCACAGCAGCAGGCCCAAGTCAACAAACATCTCCACGATTTCGAATAGGGTTAGCACGCTCAGGCCCAGCCACAGACCCACCTTGAATGGGCGGTCATTGGTTTGTGGGGATGGGCTGAGTGGAGCTTGTCCTTATGACCATCGAAACTTATCCCTAGAATCACTGTTGAACTTTTATTTGCTACTCTACTGACAGTAGAAATATAAGAAAATACGCAAAGAAATTTTTTCTTCCGTATGAGCGAGACAGACTCCCTCTGATGACCCAGACCGATTCTTCCTGATGGCCCAGACCGATTCACCCTGATGGGTGAGACTTATTCCCCCCGATGACCCAGACTGATTCTCCCTGATGACCCAAACCGATTCTCCCTAATAACCCAGACCGATTCCCCCTGATGAGTGAGACTTATTCCCCCTGATGACCCAGACCGATCCCCCCGATGACCCAGACTGATTCTCCCTGATGACCCAAACCAATTCTCCCTGATGACCCAGACCGATTCCCCCTGATGAATGAGACTTATTCTTCCTGATGACCCAGACCGATTCCCCCTGATGAGTGAGACTAATTTCCCCTGATGACCCAGACCGATTTCCCCTGATGAGTGAGACTTATTTCCCCTGATGACCCAGACCGATTCCCCCTGATGAGTGAGACTAATTTCCCCTGATGACCCAGACCGATTTCCCCTGATGAGTGAGACTTATTTCCCCTGATGACCCAGACCGATTCCCCCTGATGAGTGAGACTAATTTCCCCTGATGACCCAGACCGATTCCCCCTGATGAGCGAGACTGATTATCGGAAGCCTCACCTGACCGCCCATGTCGGACAGCACGTCGAGAATCTGATAGCCCTCTGTGGACACAACTGTGTGCCTTTGCGGATCGTCGTAAAAGACCAAAACTTTGACAAAGTTTTTGCTAAAAAATGTACCAGAGAGTGTTTTAAATTTGTTCGAACTCAATATTATTAAGCCGGTAATTAAAAATGCGTAATATTTACCTCATAAATGATTTCCGCTCACTATGATGCAGCCTATTGACCGTGTCTCTAATGTTTTTATTGTAGCTCATGATCTGCTGCTGAGAGTCGTCCTGAAAATCAGTTTTTGCAATTTGAATTGGGACGTATTTGCTGCTCACAAACTGACTGCAGCTGAATATGATCTATGATGAGATAGATGGTCCGCCCCTAGCTAAAAAAACAATAATCTCACTACTTTCGTAGAATTGAGCCGTCTGAAAAGAATCAGGTGCTTCCATTGTATTTGTGCAATAACTTTTTGTGCCAGATCTAGCGGAAGTAAGAGTTCCCTGTTGTCTTCTTTTAAAAATATGGATCTGCTTCACAATACTTTTTCGCCGTTGTTGAGCTCAGCAGGTGAGCAAATATCAAGATATTGTGAAACGTAAGTCTGAACTTTTAAGCTCTGATACCGCAGCTGGGCTGGACTGACGTCGATCTTTCTTTACACATAAATTTGGGGCTGGTCGTGCCATTCTTGACACGAGATCTAATCTCCTAGGGTTTGGTTAAGTATTAAGATGAGATGAAAGGGGTGACAATGAGAAAGTCAGGGTCGGTGAACACCCTGTGTGAACGTGTTGCCCGATTTAAGACACTCATCAGGAGTCAGCGGAATGGTTTGACTGCGGCGGTAACCAAAGCCCCGCGCACCTGCAAACTGGCTACTAAAGTGGCTACCCAGCTATGAAGTAATTGATCTTACCTCGTAAGCGTCACTGGGCCACATTGAGTGCGACAGAGACGGTACATAGTCGTACTCGCTAAAGGTGGCAGAGACAAAGGAGCGAGTGAATTTCTCGAATAAATGATAAACAAATATGTCGATAATTTGTTGGGTGTCCGTGTGAAAATTACTTACTCGCAATCCTGCTTGCATAGAGCTGTGCAATCTGAGAAAGCGTCTTTTTCTGCACTTTGAGCGCACTTTGCTGGAATTTGGGATGTAATGAGACTGACTGTTGAATGATATTTATATACGCATTTTTGGCTTCTTTCCTAAAGTTTTATTCTAGATGAGTTCAGTGGGCTTCACAAACGCGAATAAAAAGCACGATGAGGTTGAAATAAAAATACCTATTTTTTGGAACAGAGGAGGTGGGACTCCGCGGGGTAGGCGTAAACCCTTGGGGTTGGAATGTACATCAGTTGCGCCGGGCCTATTTTTGGGTAGAGAAGGAGGCGATGCTCCGCGGGGTAGGCGAAAACCCCATGGGTTGGAATGTACATCAGTTGCGCCGGGCCTATTTTTGGGCAGAGGAGGCGATGCTCCGCGGGGTAGGCGAAAACCCCATGGGTTAGAATGTACATCAGTTGCGCCGGGCCTATTTTTGGGCAGAGGAGGCGATGCTCCGCGGGGTAGGCGAAAACCCCATGGGTTGGAATGTACATCAGTTGCGCCGGGCCTATTTTTGGGCAGAGGAGGCGATGCTCCGCGGGGTAGGCGAAAACCCCATGGGTTGGAATGTACATCAGTTGCGCAAGGCCTATTTTTGGGCAGAGGAAGCGATGCTCCGCGGGGTAGGCAAAAACCCTATGGGTTGGAATGTTCATCAGTGCGCCTGGTCTGTTTTGTGGCAAGAGGACAAAGGGCAAAACAACTACGCATGCTTGAACAAAAGGCTTTACTTCTGAGCACATTTTAGTATTTTACCACCAAGAAAAAGTTCATTACCTTGAGTGCTGATTGTGGAAGTAGTGGAGTTGTACTCGTACGAGCAGATGCTGTAGCTGCTGTTGTACAGCGGATCAACTGTTGGATCCGAAATCGGTAGATTAGGAGAACTGCACAGGCATCGTTTCTCAACCCTTCTTTGAATGCAAGTCTTCATGCAGGCCTTGGATTAAGTTATGGGTGGAACAAATACATGAATGTGAAGGCATATTAATAGTTACTTAAATCGTTTGAGCATAACTTAAGCTAGTTCTGCTAGACTTACAGTTTTTGAGTAGTTAACACTGGGCAGAGAATAGTTGGACACAACGCTGTACATGTTGTACTTTTTATTCGCCGTCAAATATTCATTTTGACAATCTTCAGCGTAGGGGTAGGAGAGGCGTTTCGTGTACACCTGTAGGAAAGTTTATTTGATTACGTTAATAGAAGTACTTGATACCCATACAGCTACTTACAGTGTATGCAAAATTTCTATCTTGTCCGAAATCTATCGATCAATTCAGTCTATCTCTACTTTCAATTGAACGAAATTAGGAGCTTAGCCAGGTAGCCAAGAGGCGCGAGCACCAAGGGGCTTTAGCACCAAGGGGCGCCAAAACCACAGCAGTCGTTAGGGAACTGTAACAATTTTTCACAAACCTGCTGCGAGGGTGGCGCCGAATCATCTTGCAAGCGGTGCTACTAGCACTAAAGCTACTCTCTACTTGTGTCACCATTTATGTACCCGTTAACCTTCATCTGCTACGACAAAATTAACTCTCTCCATCGCACCTCCTTGATTCCAATGTAGGTCTCTTGTCCAGGCGAAACGCTAATGCCGGAATCCTCCGGAAATGGCTGCTTATTCGGCTCGTGAATAACGACATTAACACCGGCAGAATTGGCCACGGCGCCAACGTACTGAGACTGTTCCACGTACAGGGTGAGCTTGAGACCGTGCAGCGGGCCGGGCTGTAGCACCGTCACAAGGCTTTGGTCGCTTCTGGCCGCATTGAAAGTGTAGCAGTTGCCGTACAGCGGGTGCAGGAAGCGAGAGAAATTCCTAAGAATGTTATTGTTGGCATGGCGTCAACTTGTTTTGCGTTGGCTAGGTGACGTAAACATCTTGCATGCAAAGGTCTGTCTAGAGAATTCATAGTGCCAAAAAGTAGGCTCGTTTTTTAAAGAAATTCATCGTCCTAGTTGTGCATAAACTGGTGCCAAACAGAATGTCTTCATATTGACAATGCCAGTGTTTCATGGTGACAAAGCAGGATATTTACATGGAGACAAAGTAGGATGTTTACATGGTGACAAATCAAGGTGTATACATGGAGACAAAGCAGGATGTTTACATGGTGACAAAGCAGCATGATGACAAAACAGTTCTTCATGGGGCTAAAGCAGTCCTCTATCATATAAAGTGTCCTCTACACACTTTAAATCAGACATCAACTCACTGCGGCGTGCAGTATTTCGTTCCAACGCTGCAATCGATTAGGAAGTCGTTAATCTTAGTGCCAACTTCGGTTTTCCAGGTGCCCGTGAGCGAGTTATAATAGTCCAAGAAGGTGTAGGTGATGCCAAGGCTTTTCGGAATCGCGTCTGGTCCCATGGCGCTGAGATTTCTCGACGAAGAGGAGCTGTTGTAAATGCTGCCGGTCATCCAGGAAAACTGCAGGAAGTAACGATTTTTCGTTTCTGAGCTTTTTTTGTTATATCGGAATAAAAGTCATTCAGTCATTTTGTCACAATGAACTTAAGGTGCAGATGTAACTGACTTACCTTGTCAGCAGAAGGCGGCGGTGGCGGCCGATCCTCGTCGGCGGATCGCTTCCGTCTCCCCGGAGGCGTTGGGGGAGGCGCAGTGGCTGAAAAAGGATTAAATGGAACCAAGAGTACGAGTATCTACAGTTATATAGCCTTGATTCGTGTACGAGTATCGAACATAACACAACAAGCAAAATTAGAAAGACATTCTAAAAGTGCACACCTAGGCTTGTTAGTATTCTTTGATTCATGTACATGCAGGAACCGCACAGGCTCGAGGTCGCACAAGATGTAGGATGTACAGCGGCCCTAAATTTCTCTTCCTCAAGCACGTGCACACTCTGCGCCTTGGGGATTGGGCCTTAAAAACTCTATGGTACAATCCGTCAGGACATAAAAGGCTATGGCATAGACTGTTTATGGTACAACCCGTACAGGAAACAAACTGTCTATGGCCCCAACCCGTCTAGGAAACAAACTGTCTAGGGTACAACCCGTCTAGGAAACAAACTGTCTATGGCCCCAACCCGTCTAGGAAACAAACTGTCTAGGGTACAACCCGTCTAGGAAACAAACTGTCTATGGCCCCAACCCGTCTAGGAAACAAACTGTCTAGGGTACAACCCGTCTAAGAAAAAAACTGTCTATGGCCACAACCCGTCTAAGAAAAAAACTGTCTATGGCCACAACCCGTCTAAGAAAATAACTGTCTATGGCCACAACCCGTCTGTGTCTTAGGCTACGTGTCTTAGGGTACAACCCGTCTAGGAAGCAAACCGTCCATGGCAAAACTTGTCTAGGACACAGTCTGTCAATAACTGTATCCTATTAGAACGATTTCTACTATACAATATTGAATAGGATTGCCTGAATGAACCTTAAGCGGCTGAGCATAATATTCACTTACATGATGTCACAGTAGGACCAGGAGTTGGTGCAGCAGTTGGGCCCGCAGTGGGCCCAAAAGTAGGACCTGCAGTTGGCCCAAAAGTTGGACCTGCAGTGGGCCCAGCAGTTGGGCCAGCCGTCATAGAACTGTTGCTGCTACTGTTAGCTGAAAAAAACAATCAATCATACTAACAAGTGGGTGCCGTTAATCGGTGTTAAAAATCAAGGCTATTTGAAAAATTGTGCGCAAAATAAATGCATTGTGTAGCTATGTTTGTTAATCTCAGCTTACTAGTAGACGAGCTGGTAAACGATTCAGCCACTTTGTTGGCTCGAGCCGGATTTAAATTGCACACGGAGACAGCCGGAAACGGCCTGGGCATCAGAGTCACCACCGAGCGTTGAACAATGATTGGATAAGAGTAGTACTTCTGCACAATGCCCACAATCTGCCAGACCATGATACCTGTGGGTGGCAAGATCAAATGGAACGGTGCCAATTTTAATCTAAACTGGAAATGTTTGTGTAATCTTGGAATTGTAATCTAAATAATAATATCTATTACTTTGTCTCATTTACATCATTACATCATTAGTCTAATGGAATGGATTGTCGAATTTAATTATTTATCTATAGCTGAGCCAAAGCAGTGTCAGAACTCACTTGGGTTAAGAAAGCCAGTTATTTGGGATAGTCCTTGGGCTCGACTTATTACGACAATCTCCCATAGGATTTTACTAATTAACGATTGATTAGCTGCAACCAGTGCAACACAGTCAGGAATTCTCCCGTTTAATTCATCTAATCAAAAAGTAATCCTACGAGTACTGCTCATTATCGTTGGAAAGGCAGTTTTGTTCGTACTGATGGACAATTTAGCTAAAAGCTGCCCGTGATGTCGTGATGACTTCTGACTGTCAATTTGATACACTGAGCACAAAAATAAATGGTGGATAAAGTACTATCGTAGTTAGCAATAAATTCAGATGAGAGATCCCCAAACTCTCCAGAATTAGGCAGCACAGTTCACACACAGACGTCAGGAAGCCAGCGCTAACCAATTTTAGGCAGGAAAAAGTTTGCCAAGTGGGCTATGGAAAGGTTAACAATCAATTATAATTACGGCCTATGAGTACGTATTCCGTTCAAACTTGATTGTTTAGCCAGATAAAGTGTATTTTTAACCGCGGCCTGGGCCCTGTTAGGGATGCCCTGCTTTTTTGCCACCTTTCGCGGATTGCCGATGTTGTATCGTGGCGTCCCCTGTCTTAATGTACATGTGTAATTCCCATACGTCATCAGTGATGAGACGCCAGGTCTGTGACGTCAGAAGACCGTAGGCCACATGGCTGGCATCCCTGTCTCATGAGTGGCGCCCCTGTCTCATGGCTGGCGCCCCTGTCTCATGGCGGCGCCCCTGTCTCATGACTGGCGCCCCTGTCTCATGGCTGGCGCCCCTGTCTCATGAGTGGCGCCCCTGTCTCATGGCTGGCGCCCCTGTCTCATGGCTGGCGCCCCTGTCTCATGACCTGCGCCACTGTTTTTTGGTTAGCGTCCCTGCCTTTTGGTGAGCGCCCCTGTCTCTTGATGGGCGCCCCTCTTTCTTGGTGGGCGCCCCCGCCTTTGGTGAGCGCCCCTAACCTACATGTATTTTCTAGGTCGGTGAATATCGCATTTTAAAGGAAAAGTTGAGCTGCTGTCATTTAGTTTCTAGAGGACACTGGGTGTCCACTCAAGTCGTTGAGTGCAAACGCTCTGAGCTATCTCGCTCGCGAAACGATAAGCGAATATGTCTCACACAGGCCAGTTAGCAGCAGAAGCGTCCAGAACGTCTTCTTCGCCGGACTGTGATTCCTCGTGATGTTAGGCAGTCCGTGCATGCCAGTGTTCTCAGCCCAGGTTATCACTAGGGTGCGCAGCGACCTCTTCGGCTTCTGCGGAGCCTGGCCGTCCATCATCAGGTCCGCCGTGTCTGGCGCGCCAGGCGGCGATGGAATCGAAGCTGTTTCCATCGGGCTTCGCGATCGACTGTCCTGTAGAGACTCTCAGAGTTGGTTGTCAAACAATTGCTTTTGTAGCTCGAGGCACACAATAGAGTTGTGAAAAGCTGCTAGGAGGAGAGCCAGCTGGTTTGCCCACGGGTTCACTTCCGGAAGTTGGATAAATACCATTGCACACTGCTTGGTATTGACAGCAAAACAATCGCACAGTTGCCCATAGCAACGGACTTGGCATTCTCTAGTTTCTAGTGCTGCGGCTTCACCAATCACTGTGTTTGGGCAACCATCAGCAAATTAGCCTAGCAGAGGAATAACTGATCGTGTGACAGAGTGAATTGAACTATTAGATTTGGTGTTTGAGCAGTAAATGGAGTTCATGGATTGCAGCCGATACTAACCTATTATATGATGCTTAACAATAAATGTGCATTCAGAATAGTGTAATAGACCGGCTGTGTGCAGAAGCTTTGCGAAAGCTTATATTGACAGCAGTTTAAGTCAGCGCTCGTATAAGTCAAAGCCGTTAGAATCTGCAATATCACTGCAATCTAGTAAGAGTCCAAGAAGCAGTTCAACTCGCAAAACTGAGAGACAGGGGCGCCTACCTGGAGTGACAGAGACACCTACCTAAGTGACAGGGGACGCCTAGCTAAGTGACATGGGGCGCCCAATAGACAAGGACGCCTACCTGGAGTGAAAGGGGCGCCTACATGACCTGAGTGACAGGGGTCTATGTGAGAAGTTTATCGATGTCCGTAACTACCAAACACATTGATAAGTGGATCACCCTGAAATTTAAAGACCCAGTGGATCGACAGAAGGAAGGGCGCTGGCCATAATTTTACATCTTTATCAGATTACCTAAGAAAGGTGACATATGAACCGCCAGGAGTAGGAATACTTATAGTATTTCCTTACGTATAGTACTTCAAGTATTTTCATTAGTGAGCCTGCAGCATGCAGTGCAGTCATGCAGATGGTCCTGAAAACCGCCGCAAACAAGCAGCTGTAGAGGCGGATGTGAAATTAGTCACTGAGATGAGTTATGAGTAATAAAAAGTCATTAATTACAGGAAGATTACTATAATACAGTCTGTTGTAGGCGGTGCCGGCCCAGCTGGCGCAATTTGACGTCGGCTACATCGGTCCCACCATGCAGCCAGAGTGAAGCAATTCTGGCTAAATTCCGCTGACTCCTGAGCATATGACGACCAAAGTACAACTATAGTAGAAGTTCCCATAAATTCTGTGAATAAAGCCCCACAAAAAATGGCCGCGCACACGGAATCAAATCGTGAGGGGTCGTGGCGTGATAGCTGTCACGGATGCGTCCATATTTTAAGTCTCTAAATTGTTATATTTTACGTAATAAAGCACCGCGGTTTAGCTAGCTGTAACACCGCTGTAGTTGTAATAGCACGGCATACACGATTTAAATTGACGCAGAATTGCAATAGCAGGACGTGCTAGATACATGCGTACTTGTGTACATGGTACGCAAGGACGACTAAAGTAACGTATATATCTACTTAAGTAAAGTCCTTGATTGGTTACGCGCACATGTAAATAAATGTACATGTACAAATGATATACAAAGGCAAGGCTGTTTCTACAATTGCATATGTAATTTCGTCATTACCACTTCGTCATCAGGGTGTCTTTGTGGGTGTACGGGACGCCTATACGAACCCCGAACCCCGACCCGAACATTTTTGAAGCCCGAACCCTGGTACCAAAACCCGACGCGACCACCGAACCTAACCCTGAACTTTTTGACACTGAATTAGTCTGAAATCATTTTCATCAATAAATGCGCTGCTTCGTTAAAAATACAGCGCTTTTTGTACTTTACCGATCTATTTGGAAACATTTGGCCACGCCGACACGTGTTTGTAAGCTCAAAAATAAATATAAAACATTGCCAGCTTCAATTAATCGGCCTTATCCAGTAAGTAAAAATAATGACTCAATTTCAACTCTTCAGGAAATTTAAATGCCATAGTTAGACTCCCTGAGGGAAAAAGCGCTGACGCCACCGATTCCTGAAAAAATATGTTGGCCTTAGGTAATTCCTTCCTTATCATGCACATTGAATAAAGAGTAAAGGAAAAGTTATAAGCGCTTATAACGAGTGAAAACTTTTAGTAAATTTACTGTAAGTCATACCCCGGCAGGCAGACAAAAATGCGAGACAAACCAACAAAAAAAGCACTTCAAACTTTATTCTCCTTTTCCCATACATACGTCAGCTTTCCCATTCATGCAATACACTCTCGTACACATGTTTGCCGGTGGCCTGGCTGACCCCAGGAAGCCAGGAGAAAAATAAATTATTTATAAATTGCACACTTATTTATTATGATTGAAGCATGCAGTTCAAAGTACGACTTACAATTAATATACCCAGCAACGGTCAAAAGTGGTTCCACCCACCAAGCAAAGATATTTTTATTCACTTTTTACCGTGCATTTAAATGAAAAGTTTTTCTCTACATTGTGATATTACTTTACAAAATAGGTTACCTTGCATGCCCCTGGTCACTTCGTCATACAATATGACCAAATGGAATATGAAGATCTGACTCAGGGACTACTCAAACTGTTTGAGTAGTCCCTGATCTGACTAAGTAGAAGAAATATATGAAATGGTGTCACACGGATATGGCAACCAGGGTGATTATTCGATTCACACTGCTCTTATGTTAAAATAAATGTGACAGTGTAATTCGTAAATTCGTAGAAGCATCTGTATCGTATTTCTTTATCTCACTTGCATACCGTACTACCTACGTACTGTATTCTTAATTTATTTTAACAATATTCCATACGTTCATTATCGCGCTTCTGTTCTGTTAAATGCCTTATTTTTGTAGCCTCGTAAGGTTTTATTCTATTATTTATATATCATTCATATCGTTATTATTTCTCGTAAAGTAGTTCTATCTCTGTACATGTACTGACGTTATGATATTCTTGCACGATATATTTTATCGATTAATTTGTACATGAACATTGCGCGTGCAGTGGGGGCTTGTTGTCTGAGTTATGGATTAGGGGTGTTGTTTGTTATCTGTTTACTTACCAATTAAATATATGCTTACACTTGCAATCAGCGGCCGCTCGCTCTCGCGCCCTTCCCTCCCGATCTTTGCTTCGCTTCTCGCTCTAGGCTCGCGAACCCCTTAGCTACCCGGCCTCCTTGGCTCAACTCTCCCGCCGCCTACCCCGGCCCAATTAATTAATCAACTGAATTAATCCTAGCAATTTTATATATATCTAAATCTAAGCTGTCTTATGTAACACTATAAGTCTAAGGGTGGAAGCGGCCTGCCGATCTGCTAACTAATCGCGAACTATCTGAATAACCGCTACTCGAAACCATCTTCCCGCCTTTATTAGTCACATAAATAAAAAAAATATATTTTTTAAGCACTTAATAAAATTAATACCTACATGAGATAACATCTAAGGAGTCCCTTTTTCAAAACATATTGTTTAAACGTGTTTTAAAAGTGATTATTTTAAATGGATGTGTCCTTACTCCAAATAAAAAATATATCACTTTAAATTATTTAGGTCGTCTTCGGTTTCATTTTATCCTTACCAAACTTGAACTGATATTAGAGACCATTGTCAAATTACATAATTGTAGTTTTTATTTTTTTGTTAGTATGCAGCATGCCACAACTTTTCTTGTTTCAGAGTCTGACTGTCCAATAAATAAATAGACAATGCCAATGGCCATTTTCCTAGGTTAAGGAAGGCTAGTAGTAATAGCGTAGTAAGCTAGAGGGTAGAGACTATAGTTAGTTAGAGAGTATGGAAATTTAGGCTATGTATTAGTAATAGTGTTTAATTTTATTTATACCACAGTCAGAAAACTAGCAATCAGCCATTATCAGCGCCCTCCATTGGGGAGCTACAAACTAAAACAAATGAAAATCAATATTTTTGAATAAACTAGGGCTAGGCCTAGCCTACATCTCACCTATGCTTATGCAGCTTCTGACCCAATCTGGCCCATTTACAAGATAATTGATTAAGGCAAATAGCCAGGATTTATCAGGGAGAACAAAGAAAAATCCATAGGCCCATCCAATGGAAGCATGGCAATAAAAAATTTCCTCCCTCCAGGGGGGACATGCCATCAGTGTCCCCCCTTTGGCTGTGCCGCTGAATTGATTACTCTACATGCTATTATATAGGATTATTTTTAATAGATTAGAAGACTAGTAGGTTTAGGCTTGAACTAGTATAAATAAAAAGTATATAGTAAATATTTAGTTAAATTGGAATGAAAGATTTCAACTATTTTTATAGTATCTTATCTTTGCATAAATTATTTTTCAAATAGCAATCCTAAATTAGTGGTATATTTAATTAAAGCTGATTAATTTAGTAATAAGGAAAAGCATACATTGTAATAGCAATAGTAATTTAACAATATAGTAGTAAAAATAATTTTTGTATATTTACAAATTGTAGGTATGAAACTTAAAGGCCTGGATAGAATTCTTGCAGAAAAATCAACGCGTTATGCAATTGCATGAAAAAAATGCGATTTTGCACAAAAAAATCCAGAAAAAATGCGTTGCAGAATTTTAGACAAAATTGCTAATTCTTAATATATGCAAAAGTGCGCTTGAGATATTGGATTTTGCAAAAGATAATCCTACTAGCTAAGATCACGAAGAAAAAAAGAATAAAAAGTAAAAACTAAATAAGGCACAAAAGTAAAAATTCAAAAAAATTCTATAAAAAGTAAAACTTGTAACATTCTCTAACATGACATATTTGGACGAAAAATCAAATCACTACATTTTCTTAGAATGCATTTTTCGTTAATGTCCTATTCTTTTTTATATGAACATTTTGCGACGTGCTAAGTACCAAAATAAAAAATGCAACCAATAAAAAATATTTTGCGCGCCATAAAAAATTCCGGAAACGGCATAATTCCATTTGGCTTAAGAAATACAAGAATTCCATCCTGGCTTAAAGGTAGTAAGCACAAATGTTAAAAAATGTTTGTTAGGCCTTATACCTAGTAGTAATAAAGTAAATTGCATTAGCAAAACATAATTAATAGGTAAGTAGGCCATAGGAAAATGAATTTTTTATAATATATAGTGCAAACATATATCATATATGCAAGGTTTGAATAGGATATTAAGGGTAGAAATAGAAACATTTAATTGGAGTTCTATATCTATTTGTATGAAATGTTACAATTTTAGAAAAAAAATTTTATGCACAGTGACCAAATGACTTGTAATTACATTTAAGTATACTCTATATTAGTCTTTTATATATACTAAAAGTTATTCTATAAATCCTCTTCCAGCTTTCACAACTTTCTGAAAATGCTCCCAAAAAGTCTATATATCCATGGCAACCTCTTGGTTTCCTTCTATGTTTTCTTCTAAGTTTTTTTCTATGCCTTGCAGATGGCAACACATAGATTTGCTACGCTCTTGTGTTGAACTCAGTAGGCCTCCTTCTCTACACACATCTAGAAATAGAAGTCTAAGGGGTTCAAATCAAGCAAAGAGGGAGGCCAGATATCCTTACCCTAGAAATTGCTAAAGTTGCCTACCAAAAATGCTTCTATTGTTCTCGCAGTATAAGCTGAAGCGCCATCTTGCTAAAACATGTAGTCATCTCCTAGATACCTCTGCTGCAACCAGGGCAAGACTTGTGTCCTCAGCAGCTCCTGGTACATTGCAGAACTTTTGGCCATCAGATGTGATGATACTAGAACCATCACCGAGGCAGGGTGCTAGCAGTGTTGAATCACTTGAACATTGTTTAGGATCTCAGACACTGGCATAGAGATGATGCAGAAATCATTTTGCCTGTTGACAATAGCATTGATGGTGAATAGCTTCTTGTCTGAGAAGATGTGCACAAGTTGACAATGGGACTTCAGCTAGTTCAGCAGACCTCTGGCCCTCTTTGCACAACAGTGCTTTTAGTTAGTAAACACACTATGCTGGGCAACAACAGCCCTGCTGTGCATGCCTAGGTCATCTTTGATAAGCTTCCTCATTGTGGAGTCAGCCATGTATGTTGAAGTCGTGCCAGCTGCCAGATGCTCCTCCTGGGATTTTGACGAATCTGTTGTTTTATGGCTCAAATTGTGGCAGCAGTGCAAGATGTGCTAAAGCGCCTATCACCATGTTAAGCTTTTGTGCCCCCCAGTCTTGTTAAGGAGCTTTTTGGTTCAGTAGACTCACATTACACCAAGCCATCTTGCAATTGACGCTAGCTTCTCATCCATGCAAAGCTTTTTGACTGTCTCTCTGCAAATCTCCTCATTCAAAAGCAAATGGAATCAAATTTTGTATTGATTGACAAACTTTAGGCTCTCTAATGTCACTTGTGTCTGTATTTATAGCCCATGAAAATGAAAAAACAAAAAACAAAAACGATAAATTGTAAGGTGTCTCAATATGTATGTAGCTTGAAGTTTCATGTGCCTTGACCACTTATATTGCAGGTGTCATTTATCAGTATAAGTTTCATTGCTCTGAGGACAGAATATCTCCTACATAGATGCAACAATTGTACACTAGTGTCAAGGGGCATTAGACAAAAAAATCAGCCATCCAAGAACACCTGCTCACATTAAATTTATGTTGAAAAAGCAACTGATTTCACTACTGCATGCTTCAAGTTCTAACTTTGATTTATTAAATTAAAGACATCATGGCCACGCCTCCGTATCCCAGCTATGTCAAGGGTGGCGAAACATCTGCTCCTCCGCCCGGCTACGGGCCGCCTCCCCCAGCTTATGGCGGTAGTGCCCCTCCACCCGCGGCGCCTTATTATCAGCCGCAGCCCCAGCAACAGCAGCAGCATGGAAGCAAGCCGCAGCCAAAACCCAAAACCAGCCACGGATTGTTCGGCTCGCTTAGTAGCATTGGGCGCGACGTGGCTAAAGGATTCAATTCCATTGCCACTGAGGCTAGCAGCGTCTATAGTCGGAGCGTTCACGGGGATATTGTGTCACAGTTGGTGTCTGGTACGTAATGATTGATACAGCTCTGCTTTGCAACTGAAATACTTGTTTCAAACTGTATCTTAGGTATACCCTTGAAATCGCAATTGTTAAACTCAAATCTACTTTAATTTTTTTTTTAAATTGTGTTTTCTCACTCCCCAAAAGAATAAAAGCTAATCAATCCCTCTTAAGCAATTTAACCCATTTCTTCATTATAAATCGCCCTTCAACGCCCCTCAAGGATCGCCCTCTAACCCCCCCCCCCTCAAGAATCGCCCTCCAACCCCCCCCCTCAAGAATCGCCCTCCAACCCTCCCTCAAGAATCGCCCTCCAACCCCCTACAAAGTATCGGGAACCTGGGATCTGACCATCAAAACCCGCTCTCTCTCCAGGCACCACGATAATCCTGATCTCTCGCATGAGCGGCCGCAGCCTAGAGATCGTGCAGGGCCCCGACGGCAGACTGATGCTTGACGCTGCTTGCCAGGACTCGCCGCATGTGTTCAATAACAAATGGCTGGTCACTAAGATGGGCAGCTGGTTTCATCTGTCCAATTATAACAACTTCTTGGCTATTGAAGGCGGCAATCTCGTTGTGGCTATGAATGTTGTAAGTCTAAACAGTTTAATGATTCCCCTAATCAGTTTAATGATTCCCCTAATCAGTTTAATGATTCCCCTAATCAGTTTAATGATTCCCCTAATCAGTTTGATTATTCCCCTAATCAGTTTTATGATTCCCCTAATCAGGTTAATGATTCCCCTAATCAGTTTGATTATTCCCCTAATCAGTTTAATGATTCCCCTAATCAGTTTAATGATTCCCCTAATCAGGTTAATGATTCCCCTAATCAGTTTAATGATTCCTTCAGTGTAATAATGATAGTCCTAATCAGTTTGATGATTACCCTAATCAGTTTAATGATTCCCCTAATCAGTTTAATGATTCCCCTAATCAGTTTAATGATTCCTTCAGTGTAATAATGATAGTCCTAATCAGTTTGATGATTACCCTAATCAGTTTAATGATTCCCCTAATCAGTTTAATGATTCCCCTAATCAGTTTGATGATCCCCCTAATCAGTTTAATGATTTCCCTAATCAGTTTAATGATTCCCCTAATCAGTTTAATGATTCCCCTAATCAGTTTAATGATTCCCACTAATCGATTTAATGATTCCCCTAATCAGTTTAATGATTCCCCTAATCAGTTTAATGATTTCCCTAATCAGTTTGATGATTCCCCTAATCAGTTTAATGATTCCCCTAATCAGTTTAATGATTTCCCTAATCAGTTTGATGATTCCCCTAATCAGTTTAATGATTCCCCTAATCAGTTTAATGATTCCCCTAATCAGTTTAATGATTCCCCTAATCAGTTTAATGATTCCCACTAATCGATTTAATGATTCCCCTAATCAGTTTAATGATTCCCCTAATCAGTTTAATGATTCCCCTAATCAGTTTAATGATTTCCCTAATCAGTTTGATGATTCCCCTAATCAGTTTAATGATTCCCCTAATCAGTTTAATTATTCCCCTAATCAGTTTAATGATTTCCCTAATCAGTTTAATGATCCCCCTAATCAGTCTAATGATTCCCCTAATCAGTTTAATGATTCCCCTAATCAGTCTAATGATTCCCCCAATCAGATTATTGATTCCCCTAATCAACAATTTAATGATTCCCCTAATCAATTTAATGATTCCTCTAATCAGTTTAATGATTCCCCTAATGAGTTTAATGATTATTACGTGCCAGTAACAGTACATAGAAGTTAAACTAGACTACCCCGTCTGACCACCCCCAACCAGCAGGACCACAGCCGCCCCCCGCCATCGTCGCGGTTCAAGCTGCACCAAATGGAGCACTTCCTCCTGTTGGAGAGCGCCATAACGCCGGGCCAATACGTGGCCGCCACTGAGCGAGGCGAGATTAAACCGCCTGCGGCCAGCTCTAACGATAAATTTTCTCACTTCGGCGTGCAGTTCGTTACGACGCGTTAAGGAGAAATCAGAAAATATTTAAAAGAAGTTGAATTTTTTCTAAAATAACAAACAGTTGTCATAAAAAATTACGGTTACGATTCGTTTTTGGTACTAATAGTAGGGTAGTTTGAAAACAGTAGGCATAAATATGCTTTCTCTACTACTTAGAATATGGTTTATAACTTTTATTACCGATCGATTTTTTTGTAACGCAATTCTATTATTTGCATCCGATTAATGATAATTAATGTGCTATCGATGCCTTGCAATACAATATGCAGACCGTAAAGCTTCTTATTAATATATTGAAGCTTACACAGTTATTCCTGTAAATTATTGAGTTTTTATTTTCAGTTGGTATTCAATTCGACAATTCTTTGGTTTAAATATTTATCCAGTTACTGAAACAGTTTATTTATCGCTGCTGTTCGGAATCTAGGAATTATTATTTGAATTAAGAAAGCAGATAAATTTCAAGTTTTTTTGTACGGCTGGTATTCATTTTATTCTAATAATTATTCAGAACTTTTTACTCCTAAAATATACGTGATATTTATTCGTTTGCTTTTAAACTGTTGTCGTCATTTTCTCGAAATTAAACATGTATCCATAAATCCATAGACAGTCCAATCCAGCACCCAGGCCACTGAGGCCAGCCATAGACAGTCCAATCCAGCACCCAGGCCAGCCATAGACAGTCCAATCCAGCACCCAGGCCAGCCATAGACAGTCCAATCCAGCACCCATGCCAGCCATAGACAGTCCAATCCAGCACCCATGCCAGCCATAGACAGTCCAATGCAGCACCCATGCCAGCCATAGACAGTCCAATGCAGCACCCAGGCCAGCCATAGACAGTCCAATGCAGCACCCATGCCAGCCATAGACAGTCCAATGCAGCACCCATGCCAGCCATAGACAGTCCAATGCAGCACCCATGCCAGCCATAGACAGTCCAATGCAGCACCCATGCCAGCCATAGACAGTCCAATGCAGCACCCATGCCAGCCATAGACAGTCCAATGCAGCACCCATGCCAGCCATAGTCCAATGCAGCACCCATGCCAGCCATAGACAGTCCCATGCAGCACCCAGGCCAGCCATAGACAGTCCAATGCAGCACCCATGCCAGCCATAGTCCAATGCAGCACCCATGCCAGCCATAGACAGTCTTAGTGCATCTGAATTCAATTTCTCTCTGTTGCTGGCCCCCCACTGGGCGTGGCAAGCGCTATACGCTGCCGGCCTTCTATTGCTCACCTACTTATTAATCTACCTGAGAAAGCTGCGACACCGTCGCCTACCGGATCCCAGTGTGCCGGCCCCGGATGACGGCGCCGCTCCTAGCAACAACGGTCACCGGTGGCGCCGAATCGGTCACTTCGATCGGCCAGCTTATTGTGGAGTCTCTGGCGGAGCCGCTATGCTCGAAGGCGCCGTCTGTCAGCACTGCGGCCTGTGCGTTTCCGACTCGGAACTGTCCGTTGCAGTCCGCGCTGTGCCCTGCAAGCCTGTCGCTTTGATACCTTCGTCATCCTCGCCATCATCGGATGCTGACATAGAAGGCACACCGCATCATTGGGTTGAAGGCAATTTGCCAGCCTATTCAATGTGCTGCGTTTGTCGCGATGCCTGCGGCGAAGCTGGCCGACTGTGCGACCTGCGGTGCGCCTGGTGCCAGCGCTGCGTGCATCCAGACTGCGCCCAGTTGACTGCCAATGGAGCGTAAGTGAGGCCCAAGGACAACTGCTTTAAAGTACAGTAAGTAGAAAGAGGAGACCTTGACCTAAATGCAACTTTGGCTAACCCTGGCTAACCCTGGCCAAATTTGGACAACGATACGGTGACAAGAATCGCTAAAGAGTCGTTGCAAACAACTCACTTGTGACTCTAGCGACTTTCTGGGGCGATTCTTGCGGCTTTTTTTAACGATTCAAATGCGGCGAAGAGGCGCTGACTGTTGTGTCACAAGCGAGCTTTTCTGGCGAGCTTTACCAGGACATCTTGTTTTTAGAGTCGTCTAGAGTCACTTTTTATATTTCACCTGTGTTACCTGCAACCACTCTGGGGCAACTTAAGTGACTCTGGCTCGTTTTTTGGCCTGTATTCAATACTGCACTAATATTATCTACTATTAGTAGTCTAAATTGGCCGTTTCAGTAATATGACATTTAAATTCGCATTTCCAGTCCTTCTACAAGAGAAGGCGGCGAAGCCAACAAAATCAGCAATGCTGACGCTTCGCAGCGGCGCCAGCTTCCAAGGCTGTGCGATTTCGGCCGCTACGCCGACGCGGTGGTGCCGCCGCACTGTGTGCAACTGTCGAAACCGACTCGCCGTCGGCAGCCTAGTCTGCTGTCGATGGTGCGGGCTCCCCGGCTGCCCGCCGTTTGGCGGCCCCTGATTGTGCTGGCCAATCGGCACAGCGGCGGAGGCGAAGGCGACCAAGTGCTGCAGCGATTCCGGGCGGTGCTGAATCCTGCTCAGGTGAGAGGCTCCGGCCAACTTGATTGTTGCTACCTGATTTTCAGTGATTGATTGGGGGTTTCAGAATTTCCTTAAGGATCGGCCTTCAATACCGATAAAATTGCTTTAAATTGGAAATCCATCAAAATCAGCCTTTTAATTAACAAAATTTTAAAAGTAATCGGCCTTCGATTCTTGAAAATAATCGGCCTTCGATTCTTGAAAATAATCAGCCTTCAATTCCATCAAGAATCGGCCTTCAATTCCATCAAGAATCGGCCTTCAATTCCATCAAGAATCGGCCTTCAATTCCATCAAGAATCCGCCTTCAATTCCATCAAGAATCCGCCTTCAATTCCATCAAGAATCCGCCTTCAATTCCATCAAGAATCCGCCTTCAATTCCATCAAGAATCCGCCTTCAATTCCATCAAGAATCCGCTTTAAATCAGAAATCGGCCTTCTATTCCATCAAGAATCGGCCTTCAATTCCATCAAGAATCGGCCTTCAATTCCATCAAGAATCGGCCTTCAATTTCCAGGAATAATCGCCCTGAAGGATGTCACTCTAAAGCACTGTTCTTCATTTCCCTGAACAATGATAAACACAATGTCCACAGTGAATAATCGATCTCTAAATTTACCTTCTCTCGCAGGTGCTGGACCTGTCCGAAGTGCCACCCAAAGTGGCCCTGGGCTGGTGCCGCCTCGTACCCAAAGGTGTCACAGCTCGGCTGCTTGTGTGCGGCGGCGACGGCACCGTCGGCTGGGTGCTGTCCGCCATCGAAGAGCTGGGATTGAGTCCGCCGCCTCCGTTAGCAATTTTCCCGCTGGGCACCGGCAACGATCTGTCCCGCGTGTTAGGTTGGGGACCGGGTTCGAGCGCCGACGATCTAGATAGCGTCGATGCGTTGTTAAGCGACTTGGCTAACGCTAGCGTAGATCGATTAGATCGTTGGCTTGTATCTGTGAAGCCCAGCCGATCGATGCTGTTGTCTCGATCTAAGCGGCTTACTATGAGTAATTACTTCAGTCTAGGAGTTGACGCTCTGGTTGCCTTGAATTTCGACTCTGCCAGGCGATCGCTGCCTGCGCTTACTGGTAGTCGGATGATTAATAAGCTTTGGTGAGACATTGTAATTGACTAATTGACTAATAGGTGACTGTATGTGTCTATTGAGTGCCTGCAGATCTAATTGGCTAATGATTGTCTATCTAATTCACTAATGCTTGTGTTTATCTAACTGACTAATGAGTGACTGTATCTAACTAATAGTAGTCTATTTAAATTATCCCCAGGTATTTTGGCTACGGCACCCGAGACCTATGGGAGCGCGCCTGCCGCAATCTGCACCGCCGATTGACCGTGATTCTCGACGGCCGAACATTGAATTTGCCAGAATTGGAGGGCCTGGTCGTGCTGAACATCGCCTCCTGGGGCTCCGGCTGCAGGCCGTGGGGATCGTCGGCTTCTCCGACCGTGTCGGACGATTCCTCGTCCGCGAAGATGTCGAACCCAGCCTCCTCGGCTGCTCAGCCGGATGCTCAGCTGCATTTCCGGCCGCAATCGCACGGCGACGGCCGATTCGAATTGATGGGGCTGCATTCCAGCTTCCACATGGCCCAGCTGCAGGTGGGATTAGCCCCGGCTATACGGCTGGGCCAGGGTTCGAATCTGCAGATTGTACTGCGGTCCGGCAGCGTTCCGGTGCAGGTGGACGGCGAGCCCTGGCTTCAGGGTCCGTGCACTTTTACTGTGGCTCATCGAGGCCAGGCCGCGGTGCTTCGCTGCGCCACGGATAAGAGTCAGGGCCTGTAGGATCGCTTGCCTGCTGTCTGTCTGTCTGTCTCTCTGTCTGTCTCAGTCTGTCTGTCTGTCTGTCTGTCTGTCTGTCTGTCTGTCTGTCTGTCTGTCTGCCTGTCTGTCTGTCTGTCTGCCTGTCTGTCTGTCTGTCTGTGTGTCTGTCTGTGTGTTTGTCTGTCTGTCTGTCTGTCTGTCTGTCTGTCTGTCTGTCTGTGTGTTTGTCTGTCTGTCTGTCTGTCTGTCTGTCTGTCTGTCTGTCTGTCTATCTGTCTGTCTATATGTCTGTATCCCAGAGTCCCATTCATTTTTTCACCATCGGTCTTTCTTTTGTGTAGCAGCCCCGAGTGAGCTAAAACAGATCAAATCAGCTCCTGCATGTATACTGTATATTTATTGAACTAACTTTAGCTAACGGAGCATGCATACATTAGCAGATCTCCAATGCGAACTGGATGTACAATACTCCAATACGTCGTGTTAAGTCTGTATATTAGGCACTGTTGGATTTCAAATCCTGCTTATTATCAATACTAATTGTACCTTGTTGCTAACATGACAATTAGCTATCGGCAGTTCGACTGCTGAGAATTTAGCTTAGTTAGTGATTGCTGTTAGTTCAGGGTTTAGAATAGGATTTAGTAGAGTCAGTTTCGTAGTCCCTACATGGTTAGTACATAGTTTATGCGCTATATTATCCTGGATTTGTCAGCCTAAAGTTTGTAATTTCTGTGAAATTTTTCTTTTTTACTACAATTTTTTTGTTTGCATCTTTAAAACTTTTTATGTATTTTGTTCTAGAATTTTTTGATGTCCTTGATAATTAACCGTTAACTTGTCATACGTGTTTATATGGCTGTTATTTACTCAAACTACAATTTTTCCGTTATTCAGCAATCTACTTAAAAGCTTTGTTAGCTGCGCACAGCCAGTGTTCTAGTTCACCATTCACACACAATAAATATGTTGCTTTCTAGATTTCATTTCAGTTTTGTTCTATTTTTAGACAAAGCATATCAAAGCGTTGCTTGTTATAGTTCTTTAGACATTTAACTTTAGTAAGCTGATTACTCTTGCTGGGCCAGCCCCCAGATCTTCAGTTGTTGGGCCAGCCTCCCAGATCCTCAGTTGCTGGGCCAGCCTTTCAGATCCTCAGTTGCTGGGCCAGCCTCCCAGATCCTCAGTTGCTGGGCCAGCCTCCCAGATCCTCAGTTGCTGGGCCAGCCTCCCAGATCCTCAGTTGCTGGGCCAGCCTCCCAGATCCTCAGTTGCTAGGCCAGCCTCCCAGATCCTCAGTTGCTGGGCCAGCCTCCCAGATCCTCAGTTGCTAGGCCAGCCTCCCAGATCCTCAGTTGCTGGGCCAGCCTCCCAGATCCTCAGTTGGTGGGCCAGCCTCCCAGATCCTCAGTTGCTGGGCCAGCCTCCCAGATCCTCAGTTGCTGGGCCAGCCTCCCAGATCCTCAGTTGCTAGGCCAGCCTCCCAGATCCTCAGTTGCTGGACCAGCCTCCCAGATCCTCAGTTGGTGGGCCAGCCTCCCAGATCCTCAGTTGCTGGGCCAGCCTCCCAGATCCTCAGTTGCTGGGCCAGCCTCCCAGATCCTCAGTTGCTAGGCCAGCCTCCCAGATCCTCAGTTGCTAGGCCAGCCTCCCAGATCCTCAGTTGCTAGGCCAGCCTCCCAGATCCTCAGTTGCTGGACCAGCCTCCCAGATCCTCAGTTGCTGGACCAGCCTCCCAGATCCTCAGTTGCTGGGCCAGCCTCCCAGATCCTCAGTTGCTGGGCCAGCCTCCCAGATCCTCAGTTGCTAGGCCAGCCTCCCAGATCCTCAGTTGCTAGGCCAGCCTCCCAGATCCTCAGTTGCTGGGCCAGCCTCCCAGATCCTCAGTTGCTAGGCCAGCCTCTCAGATCCTCAGTTGCTGGACCAGCCTCCCAGATCCTCAGTTGGTGGGCCAGCCTCCCAGATCCCCAGTTGCTGGACTCCCAGATTTCAGGCAGTCACAGCTGAATATTCATTTAAATGCTTTGCATGCCTACGCTCGAACAACTGAAGCAGACAAGCAGTGATATCGCTTAGACAGCAGCATCGCCAGAAGCCCAACCAGACCAAATGAACACAATGAACAGCATGCAGCAGCAAGCCAGCCAGGCTGTGCAGCGGCTGCAAGGCACCTGGCGGTCAGCAATGGGCCGCATGACCAATCAAATGTTCCCAGTTCGCAAGCAGGATCTGGAGAAGATCCGCTTACAGACTGGCCGCACAGGGCTTGAGTACGCCACCTTCCTGCCATTGCAGATTGTGTATTATTTCAACGCATTCTTTGCTCCATTCTGGATTGTCGGCTTCCTATTGTCCATAGTTGACAAGTACAGCAAGCTGAATTACATCTATCAGCCAATATTGATCGCCCTGTTCTGCTTGTATTGCATCCTGGAATTCATTCGGCTTTACATTGGCTATTTCGGCAATCTGTCGGAGAATATCGCCGATTTAGCCGGTAGTTGGCTTATCACTACTGTTATACAGCTGCCAGCTATCTGCTTCTTTCTATTCAACTATTTTCTGCTGGTGAATCCCTTCGAGATCGTCATGCACTCTGTGGAATTCATATTCGTACTGCTAGAAGTGATCATGGGCCTGTACACTATCAAAGTGTTTCAAACTGTTCAGGCATTGAAGTTTCACCACAAGATGGAGTATTTCAATGCTGACGGATTGGACCAGTCTGGCGAGTCCAGGGAAGACGGCTACGTCTATTATAACAATGCCTTCGAGGGTACCGAGTTGCGAAGGAGGACCGCCGGCCAAACCACCATTGCTTGATTGACTTCTTTACTGTGCTAATTATAACTGCTTTTAATTGCTTTTAATCAGAGTTATTCTAAATTCTGAAATTGTTGAACCACCTCCTATCTGATATCTGATATCTTGCAGATCCTCAGCGGCTGGGTCAGCCACCAGATCCTCAGTTGCTGGGCCAGCCTTCCAGATCCTCAGTTGCTGGGCCAGCCTCCCAGATCCTCAGTTGCTAGGCCAGCCTCCCAGATCCTCAGTTGCTGGGCCAGCCTCCCAGATCCTCAGTTGGTGGGCCAGCCTCCCAGATCCTCATTTTCTGGGGCTGCGGTATTATAAGTTTTGAATTTGATCGATTGTCAATGAAATAGTTAACTGACAAAATATCCATGAATTACTCGTACATAATAATTTTTATTGTCATGCGCAGCTGATTAGTTAGAAACCAGCGGATATCTGATATCTTTAGATTATAGCACCAAATCGATCATTGCGAACCTAAGTTGTGAATATTGACTCTAACTATATTTAAAAAGTATGAAGTTCGAGTATCTTATAGATTAGACCATCCATTCCGTCCACTGCTATTTTTGTGTTGTTTCAATATTTTACATGACTAAAGCACTTGAAATTTTTGTTTATAAGAGTAAAAGAGAACTTATAGGTAGCATGTGTCCACTGGCTGTGACGCATAACATTTTTTATACTATTAGATACTTGTAATGCCTATATATGTATTTAATAAATATCTCTTCTATTCGTTTGTTCAATGCTATTGTAGTTTTTTACTGTGTTGACACAGTTTATTGTATTAAAGTATTTATTCGTTAATTTTAAATACCAAATAACATAATTTTTTGATTAAACTTGTAGTACAAGTCTTGTATTTATTTTTTTCATGAAATATTCAGTGCAGTATTCAGTTGTTGATTTAGTATATAGTTGTTATAGCTATGATGACTCAATTAGTTTAATTTCAACCGGCTGGATCTGTCTGTCTTTTCTTACTCGAGGACCCATCGTGGCTAAAAGACGTCGACAGACTGTTTAAAACTGTGAGTAGTTTTTTATGCTTAGATTTATTAGTAAGATATTTATTAATGATGACCTCGAATGTCTAATTTGAGTCTAGAGAGTGACTATATTTGTTTATAGTTGCTCGTAAGTACCTTGACGAAAAAATTAAACAAGAATTACCGTCTGAAGTATTGATATCAGATGGGGTTGGTTAATATTCCTACTTTAAATGTTACAGTTATTGGCCTATATTAATGATGATAAAATTATTGTATGCAAAGATAAAATCGTGACTTTTTGCAATCTAAAGCTGATTTAATGAGACTGAATATTTAGAGCCATGAAACTTTATTATAAATTTAGTTTGTAACTTCCATTTTTAATATCGATTTTTCTATCAACCTGCTCCTTTTGTTTTAGGACCTCTACAGTGTATTATCGGTTCATGTGTTAAAGAAGATAGGTAAGTCAATTGGATTATTACTAAGTTTAGTGGAACAAAGGATTTTATGAATACAGCTTTGATGATAATCTCTATATAAATGACCTCAAATATTATGAGTGTAACCTAAAGCTGATTTAATGAGACTATCAGTAGCAATTATTTGTTCAAACAGAACTCATTTTCTTGAATTAAATTTACTTAAAACAATCAATAGCGTAATATTTTATTTCATTTTTCAGGATTGGATTTCGGCTGTAATGGAAATGATATCTGGTAATCTTGTTTTTTAATTTTTTATTACTGTTTTTCAGTAGCAATTACTGTTTGATATTTAAGCACATGATGACACTTGAACATTAGAACGTAATTATTATTAAACACCTAACAAGTGACTTATTAGTTTTACGAATTGATAATAACACCCAGCTCTCTGAAGCAATGTTTAGAACCCCACCTAGTACTAATACACCTATTTTAAAGAAATTAGCTCATCGAAATTTCATGCACTGCCGTTATTTTTGTTACAGGTCGCAGTTTTAAGACCAGTTTGTGTGTAAAAGATCAAGTTACTGCTTAAATTGCACGTCATAGGGTAAGTGTAATTTCTTTCCTAATAACTGTTATTAATTATTGAACTTTTTGCATCAGTTTTCCACTAAAGCTTTGTGAGAGTAAAAGATTTATCGATTTTATGGTCGACCGTCCCTATCTAAACCCCACCTCACTCCGCTAACCCTATCTTACTGTAGCAAGCGAGTGTGGAATCGGGATGGGTAAGAGAGCTTTATCGATTTTCTCGCTGGCGTCTTAACCCCACCAATTCCCTATCTTATCTGCCCCCACCATTAGCCCCACCAGCTAACAGCCCCCAAGGCACGGAGTGAGTCAGTGTTGTTATCGATTTTCTGGTTGGTCGCCCCAAGCCAAGCCCCACCCCATTTTTAGGTTTTTTGTGCCCACTAGCGTTACTTTATCGGCATATAGCTTTTGACTGGTTTTAAAGTGACAACAACCTCCATTCCCCATAATACGTACGGGGTTAATTTCCCCCTTTGCGTATCTGAAACTCTAATACGTTTTTTTTTGGTAATGTTTAATTTATTGTACTCGTAGATTTGCTGATGATGAATTTTTTAACAATAAATGATCGCAATGTGATTGCAATCCAAAGCTGATTTAATGAGACTGAAATAGCATTTCTGTGTTGGTAAAATTTTTTTCGCAAGTATTTATTTGAAATTCACATGCTGTTACGCTACAGCTCTGCAATTCGTTCCAATTTTAGATGTGTTGATGATGAAGTACTTCTATTTAATCGTCGATGGTAAGCTTGACCCGTGTTATTTTTGGAAGCTACTGTACTCCGTTCGGTATTAAAGAATGATGACATTCGAACATTCGATAGCAATGGACACTTTTAGTGGCTCATTGTTTTCAAAGTGATAATAACACCCAGCTCTCTGAATAGTGATTTTATACTTGGTTTTTGAATGTGAATTTTGTTTTATTTGAAATTTGGAGCATTACAGTCGCCTTTGCATTTGCAGGCCTTGAAATCGAGAAAAAATTATCATGAGAGATTACCATGGTTCATGACATCGACTAGGTAAGAATGCAAGTGTGAAATAGTAGTACTCATTTTATTTTTAAAACATTTTTAGGATGAATTTATATTTCATGAATATTTTTGTGATTAACACAAAAGCTGATTTAATGAGACTGACAATTCTTTATACGAGCTTAGATTAGGAGTTGGAAGTTGTTAATATCGTTGCCACTGAACTATTCTTTTTTTACTATTGCAGACCTCAGTGTTCATTTCGAGAAGATTCTGCGAAAGTCAATAAAATTGATCTACTGTAAGTAGTTAGTTCGATCATACGTTTCGTTGTATTTTTAACTACGATATTTTTTCCAAATATGATGACCTTTGAACATTTGAATGCAGGATTCCATCCGACTATTTGATATTAACCCCAGCTCTCTGAACTTTCGTTGAACTTATATTTTTGTACTTTTGATTTGGCTACATGCACTTTTCGTAACCTAAAAAATTGATCTTAATAAACAAACGTTTCTATTTTTAGACTTGCTGAAAACACAACTTTGACTGGAAATTGGCTAAAGTGTAAGCAATAGCTCTTATTTTTGTTTTATTTTATTATACATTTTTAATTCAGCAAAATAAAAAATATGATGAAAATCGAACAGTTGACTAAAGTTCATCGTACAAGCGTATGGTGTACTTTTATCTTTGATATCAACCCCAGCTCTCTGAGAATTACACAGTATTATAAAGCTTTGAAAGCAATTTAAAATACTTAAATTAAATTTGATATACCAAATATACATGGCTGTTCATTTTTCAGATCGCACAGGAGCCTTATTTATTTCTCGATTGCTCTTGTAACAAGTAAGTTCATAATTTATTTAAATATCAAAACCAACTATCAATATGATGATACTCTAATAAATATTTGATCACAACCGTGACCTTACACTAAAGCTGATTTAATGAGACTGATAATTTGCTCTATGTGATAATATTACTTAATGATATCTACATTTCTCGTACATTTTCTCATGATAATTTTTTCTCTATTTATTTTAGAACTAATTAATTGAAGCTGAACTCGAATATGGGAATTTCAAGATGATATCAGTAAGTATAAAATGATTTTTTAATCATGAAAAAAATTAGAGTTATTAAATGGTTGAAAATGATGAAAGATTTACATAGTTGAGTGATTATTTTTCTGATGATCATTCGAAAGCTGATTTAATGAGGCTGAAAATTGTCAACACATTCATATTTATTTTTATCTTTTCGCGTCAAAGTTTGTTTTTAACAAGTGATTTTTAACATCAATTTTAGATGGAAACTAATCTCAACAGTTTAAGTAAGTGACATACTAATAACTTGAAAGTAATTTAATACTGTACAACTCCATGTTTTTGGTATTAAGAAGATTCAAAAATCCGCTTGAATGCTTAGCAAAACAGCTTTCTACATTCACTACAGTAGTAGAGAAGAATACATAAGCTATTTTAGAAAAATAAAGGCAGCTAAAATGACTTTGATAAGTTTAGAAGCCCACAAGCTTGCATGCGTAAACAGCTTGCTAATTGGTTCAGCAATGATGTACATTAGCCAGTCCGCTTAAATGTACATAGCAGCTTTAGGCTGGATTTGCGAGAAATCAATGAAAATTGGGGCGGGCGGGGGGTAGTGTGAAAAGGCGCCGTTGGAAGGTTTACGCTCTTGGGGAGGGGTAAGAGCCAATAAATAAGCCTTGGCTTTAAAAATACATTAAAATGCTTCCGTTTAACTTACTACTGAACTGAAAGTAGCTTGCACGCAAATGTGCTGAGTGGCCCATCCTGTGGTTTGTGCACGAAAATTGACCAGTCCAGGGGCTGTCGTGCGATTCACTTTAAAACGTTACTTTTGCACAAAAACAACTTATGATGACAATTGAACATTTGAACTGCTTTAGTGCTAGACAAATATTAAGCATATTTGTTTATCCAAAAGCAAAAAATTGCAATTAAACCCCAGCTCTCTGACACTATTTGTTTTTATATTATTATTTCAAGACCTATTGGATTTCTTAGAATGCTTAACTTTTCGTCAAAAATTTTGTCATTTCAGATTTTCCTTGTGAAATTTTCGGTCTTCTGTTCCAAGTTATAAAGTAAGCATTACGAAACTATCTTTATAGATTTAGTTGTTAAGCATTTTCACGTTCCAAACACATGATGAAACTTGAACATTTGAGACCGGATTGTAGCAAATTCTTTTAAAAAGTTTTTGTACTTTCGCGGTGTACTTATTTGAAATTAACCCCAGCTCTCTGAGTGCGTGTTTATCAGTTTTGAATGTTTCATTATATTAGATATCGGTGCAAACTGTTTTAATATTTCTTATCATCATTTTGCCTTTCAGATTGAACTCCAGGCAGCAAACAGCGGGAATAAAGAAGTTTATAGGATGTGGTAGAATGTACTTTTCATCTCATAAACTGTAGATTGTACTTTTCATCTCATAGAGTTAGAGTGTACTTTTCATCTCATAGAGTTAGAGTGTACTTTTCATCTCATAGAGTTAGAGTGTACTTTTCATCTCATAGAGTTAGAGTGTACTTTTCATCTCATAAAGTTAGAGTGTACTTTTCATCTCATAGAGTTAGAGTGTACTTTTCATCTCATAGAGTTAGAGTGTACTTTTCATCTTATAGAGTTAGAGTGTACTTTTCATCTCATAGAGTTAGAGTGTACTTTTCATCTCAGAGTTAGAGTGTACTTTTCATCTCAGAGTTAGAGTGTACTTTTCATCTCAGAGTTAGAGTGTACTTTTCATCTCAGAGTTAGAGTGTACTTTTTATCTCAGAGTTAGAGTGTACTTTTCATCTCAGAGTTAGAGTGTACTTTTCATCTCAGAGTTAGAGTGTACTTTTCATCTCATAGAGTTAGAGTGTACTTTTCATCTCATAGAGTTAGAGTGTACTTTTCATCTCATAGAGTTAGAGTGTACTTTTCATCTCATAGAGTTAGAGTGTACTTTTCATCTGATAGTCGCATAGTGTGTAGATAATGCTTTTCGACTCAGTTTGTAGAATGTACTTTTTAGTTTCTAGAATGTGTTAAATTTACTTTTCAGTTTAAAAAGATCCTACTAAAAATTTTTTTTCACACTTAATTTCCAGCAATCAACAATTGATGCAGCTGTTTCTCGTCTCAGTGGCGGTCGCCTGCGTGTAGCCGAGTTTCCATTGGTTGCCAAAAGCAACAACAATGGCTTCGTTAGCACGACGGAAGCCAACAGCAACGGATTGTTGCGTGGTCTGCAAGCAACCAGAGACATTGCTTGCGGAGAGCCTCTGATGACCATTCCTGTAGACATGATGCTGCTTCCGCCTCCTGTGCCGAAGCCTGTGCAATCGGTATTGATGCGGCTTTCCACCGCACTGTTTAGTCATCTTTCAATGCCTGCCACTGAGGGCGGCGGCAGTCTCACAGACATTAGAGCTTGTATACTTAATTCCACCTCATCCTTAACGCCTCCGTCAGCCTCCAATGAGGTGCTGCAAGTTGCCAAGAGCGTCGAGTCGCGTATGTTATTGAAAAATCGATTAGATGAAGCTAAAGAGAGGCTGGGTTACGCAACCGATTTGCTGATTGATCGGCTGGCTGCGCTGGCTTCTGATTGGCTGGCCGCTGCGCCTGCAGATGCGCTGCAGTACAATGGACATCAAATGTGGCTGGCTTGCTGCTATTGGACTAATACGAGGTTTGTGTCTGCGGGCTAAGCTATGTTGCTGTGACTGAGTGCAGACTGATCGCTGTAGCTAGCTGTCTGTCTGTCTGTCTGTCTGTCTGTCTGCCTGTCCGTCTCACTGTCTGTCTGTCTATGTTTCCGTCTGCTGTGTCTGTCTGCCTGTTCCTGTCTGTCTGTCGGTCTGTCGGCTGTCTGTCTGTCTGTCTGTCTGCCTGCCTGTCCATCTGCCTGTCTGCCCGCCTGCCTGCCTGTCTGCCCGTTTGCCTGCCTGTCTGTCTGTCTGTCCATCTGTCTGTCTGTGTGTCTGTTTGTGTGTGTGTCTGTCTGTCTGTCTGTCTGTCTGTCTGTCTGTCTGTTTGTGTGTGTGTCTGTCTGTCTGTCTGTCTGTCTGTCTGTCTGTCTGTGTCTGTCTGTCTGTCTGTCTGTCTGTCTGTCGGTCTGTCTGTCTGTCTGTCTGTCTGTCTGTCTGTCCATCTGTCTGCCTGCCTGCCTGTCTGTCTGTCTGTCTGTCTGTCTGTGTCTGTCTGAGTTTCGTCACTGTCTGTTTGCTGATCCAATCTCTCGCCGCCCACAGGGTGGTCCACTGCCCCGGCCTGAACCGGCCCGCCCTAGTCCCGTACTTCGATCTGTTCAACCACTCGCCAGCCGTGTCCGCGGTGACTTCATTCAACACCGAGACGCGCTCTCTAGTGCTGACCACTGAAACAGCTTATCAAGCTGGCGACCAGGTCTATATTAACTACGGTAACCATAGCAACTTGACGCTACTATTGGAATACGATTTTGTTCTCGAGTCGACTAATCCTACTGAGCACGATTGCGTGCCTGTGGGTTTGAGCAATATAGCAGATGTACTGTCTGCTAAACAGCAGGACATTGTTGACTTCTTGAACCAGCTTGCCCATATTGGCATGTGCCCTCCGGCTGATGCACTTTTATCCGATCGTCTGTTGCTGTTAAAGTACATTCATTTGTCTGTTGACGGGCCAAGCTACTATCTGCTATTGCTGCTCGTGTTTCTTTCTGAATCAACGGACAGGCGTCTTGTTGATATTGTACACTCCATGAGCGAAGATCAGCTGACGAATTGCGTTCGACGTCAACTCCGATTGATGTACAAAGCGTTAAAGATTGAACTACTTCGCGATCGGAATTGGCTTGTTAAACTGGCTATGGAATCTCATCATGAGATTTGTAGGCTAATTAGTAACTGTGTTCAACTGATTGACATCTGGTGCAATATTGTCAACTGTTTGATTGATGGCCAGTGACTCTCTCTGGCCATTTAACAATCTCTGGCCATTCTCTGGCCATTGAAAGTGCTTTTTAACAATTTATTGTGCATAAATAAACATTAGATCGTTTGTTTTTGAGTCCATTTTATAAAAATAAAGGTATGTACATGAATTCTGTTTAATTTATTCGCGGTTTCTAAGAGATTATATTATTTCATAGAAAAAGCTAAATTTACCTTCTTGGAAGCATCTCCAAGTCTTTCTTAGAAATATCTCCGAGTCTGTCATCTTTCTTAGAAATATCTCCAAATCTGTCATTTTTCTTAGAAATATCTCCAAATCTGTCATTTTTCTTAGAAATATCTCCAAATCTGTCATTTTTCTTAGAAATATCTCCAAATCTGTCATTTTTCTTAGAAATATCTCCGAGTCTGTCATCTTTCTTAGAAATATCTCCAAATCTGTCATTTTTCTTAGAAATATCTCCAAATCTGTCATTTTTCTTAGAAATATCTCCAAATCTGTCATTTTTCTTAGAAATATCTCCAAATCTGTCATTTTTCTTAGAAATATCTCCGAGTCTGTCATCTTTCTTAGAAATATCTCCAAATCTGTCATTTTTCTTAGAAATATCTCCAAATCTGTCATTTTTCTTAGAAATATCTCCAAATCTGTCATTTTTCTTAGAAATATCTCCAAATCTGTCATTTTTCTTAGAAATATCTCCAAATCTGTCATTTTTCTTAGAAATATCTCCAAATCTGTCATTTTTCTTAGAAAAATCTCCAAATCTGTCATCTTTCTTAGAAATATCTCAAAATCTGTCATCTTTCTTAGAAATATCTCCGAGTCTGTCATCTTTCTTAGAAATATCTCCAAATCTGTCATTTTTCTTAGAAATATCTCCAAATCTGTCATTTTTCTTAGAAAAATCTCCAAATCTGTCATCTTTCTTAGAAATATCTCAAAATCTGTCATCTTTCTTAGAAATATCTCCGAGTCTGTCATCTTTCTTAGAAATATCTCCAAATCTGTCATTTTTCTTAGAAATATCTCCAAATCTGTCATTTTTCTTAGAAATATCTCCAAATCTGTCATTTTTCTTAGAAATATCTCAAAATCTGTCATCTTTCTTAGAAATATCTCCGAGTCTGTCATCTTTCTTAGAAATATCTCCAAATCTGTCATTTTTCTTAGAAATATCTCCAAATCTGTCATTTTTCTTAGAAATATCTCCAAATCTGTCATCTTTCTTAGAAATATCTCCGAGTCTGTCATCTTTCTTAGAAATATCTCCGAGTCTGTCATCTTTCTTAGAAATATCTCCAAATCTGTCATTTTTCTTAGAAATATCTCCAAATCTGTCATTTTTCTTAGAAATATCTCCAAATCTGTCATTTTTCTTAGAAATATCTCCGAGTCTGTAATCTTTCTTAGAAATATCTCCGAGTCTGTCATCTTTCTTAGAAATATCTCCAAATCTGTCATTTTTCTTAGAAATATCTCCAAATCTGTCATTTTTCTTAGAAATATCTCCAAATCTGTCATCTTTCTTAGAAATATCTCCGAGTCTGTCATCTTTCTTAGAAATATCTCCAAATCTGTCATTTTTCTTAGAAATATCTCCAAATCTGTCATTTTTCTTAGAAATATCTCCAAATCTGTCATTTTTCTTAGAAATATCTCCAAATCTGTCATTTTTCTTAGAAATATCTCCAAATCTGTCATCTTTCTTAGAAATATCTCCGAGTCTGTCATCTTTCTTAGAAATATCTCCAAATCTGTCATTTTTCTTAGAAATATCTCCAAGTCTGTCATTTTTCTTAGAAATATCTTCAAATCTGTCATCTTTCTTAGAAATATCTCCGAGTCTGTCATCTTTCTTAGAAATATCTCCGAGTCTGTCATCTTTCTTAGAAAAATCTCCAAGTCTGCCAAGTCTATCATGGTAGTAATAGTAGAAATATAATATAATAGAAATAAAAAAGAAATAAATTCTTTCTTTAATGTGTTGCATGTCGAACAGCAAGTCCAACTCAAACGCAGCCGCCAGCAAGCGCAGCGGAGGAGGCGGCAGCGATATAGTTGACAGTCTGGGCAGTACGGCCACAAACGAGCGAATTCTGAAAGAGTGCCACCATCTATATGCTAACGAAGAGAATGGCCTGGCAAAGCTGGCCCAGCTAGTCAATGTGAAACTGTTGCCACCGAGGAAGAAAATCACAGTCTTATTGATTGGCAATCACTCCGCCGGGAAGAGCGCCTTTATCAATTGGTATATTGAGAAACAGATCCAGAAGGAAGGCGTTGCCATAGAGACGCAGGGTATCACCATAGTAACACAGGGTAAACGCCGAGAATCGCTTAGTGGCAACGCCACGTTGCACCTGTTTCCTCAGCTGGCTCCGCTAGCAAAATTTGACGGCGTAGTGTCGAATCTGAGCACAGAGCTGTGCGACAGCATTGCTAAAAGATTCGCTCTCGTGACCTTTATTGACACGCCCGGTCTAGTCGACGGCTCAATGTCGTACGCGTTCGACGTGAACCGGGTGCTGCTTTGGCTGGCTGTTCAAGCCGATTTAGTGTTCGCCTTTTTTGACCCCATCGGTCAGGCGCTGTGCAAGCGCACTATGCAGATCCTGGCAGATATTGGCGATAGGATCGATCGCGACAGAATCGTCTTCTTTTTAAGTAAAGCCGACGAGAGCGGCGACGAAACTGACAGACAGCGCGTGCTGATGCAGATCACCCAGGAGGTGTGCAAATGGCCGTCTCTAAATCGGACCTGCTTCGACATTCACACCATCTACAATCCCAATCGGGCCAAGCCGACTCGTTGCGTCAATCAGATCGACGAAGCCGCCAAAACTATTGACAAGGCTATTCAGATGACGCTGCAGCATACTCTGAATGCACTTGAGCACGATTGCAAGGTTAGAAAAAACTTATGTGTTCAGTCATCTTCCAAGTGATCTTATATGGAGCCATTGTCTTCAAGATGCTCATAGATTGAGCCATTGTCTTCAAGATGCTCATAGATCTAGCCATTGTCTTCAAGATGCTCATAGATTGAGCCATTGTCTTCAAGATGCTCATAGATCTAGCCATTGTCTTCAAGATGCTCACAGATTGAGCCATTGTCTTCAAGATGCTCATAGATTGAGACTTTGTCTTCAAGATGCTCATAGATTGAGACATTGTCTTCAACATGCTCATAGATTCAGACATTGTCTTCAAGATGCTCATAGATTGAGCGATTGTCTTCAAGATGCTCACAGATTGAGCGATTGTCTTCAAGATGCTCATAGATTGAGCGATTGTATTCAAGATGCTCATAGACTGAGCCATTGTCTTCAAAATGATTATAGATTGAGCCATCGTCCTCAAGATTCTCATACTCAAGATTAGTAGATTGAGACATTGTCTTCAAGATGCTCATAGACTGAGGCATTGTCTTCCAGTTGGTCAGAGATTGATCTATTATCTTCCTGTTGCTTTCAAGATCCTGTTATCCATGCTTCGGCGCAACCTAGGGATTCACCCGTTTCTATTGGCAACACACACATGTAAGTCGCTATTGGACGGAATAGTAGTCACGTGACTGCTCTCAACCAATAGCGACTTACATGTGTGTGTGTTGCCAATAGAAACGGCCGAGTGATTCCCAAGGTTGCGCATGTATGCAGTGTTATCGATCGAGACGCAGCCTGTCAACCCCTCCCCTCCCCCCAGTTGATCTCGCGTCGCTGCCACGAAGACATCGCCGCCGACGCCGCCCGCGGTCGCGCCAACTGCGGCGCCAGATTTCGCTTCCTGCTATTCAGCCTGCTGGCCCTCGTGCTGCCCGTACTGCTCGCCATTTGCGTCTCCCAACCTGTTGCTATCCAGTTGCTAGGCTATTCGACTCCGTTGCACGACTTTCTTGTGCCGCTCTATCGACGCTTTCCGGCCGAGTACAGTTCGCACCTGTTCGGCGGGGTGGCCGCTGTCGCCCTGTTCTGCTTTGTCCTCGCCCGCCTGTGCGGCCGCACCGCCAAGCGGCTCACCAGGGCTGAGCGGCGCCGCCTCGGCCAGGTCAGCGATCACGTGACCGGCTTTGTGGAAGCCCAGCGGAAGGAGCTGTACACCGCCTATTTGAAGCAGAGCGTGAAAGACTCCGACTTTTGACAGTTCAATATAGGGATTCGGGGTCTGGGAGCTTCGTTTTAGTATTTATGAATTGTAATTGGGATGTCTTGGATTCCTAATTGGGATCTGTTAGATTCAGAATTTATATCTGTTAGATTTAAAATTGGGATATTTCAGATTCAGAATTGGGATCTTTTAAGAGTCAAAATTGGGATATTTAGAATCGGGTTAGTGGTCTTGACGTTTATATATAATCAGTTTAATGATATTAATAAATATTTACTACGATATTAGTGACTATATATTCGGTCATAGTGCAGTTACCTATTGTCAATCGAAGTTTTTTTACGAGTACCTAACTCATCCCGATCAACTTTATCCCGTGCTTAATAACTAAACTTGTGTTAGTCGAATTGATTTTGTGTTATTTAAATTATGATTCATACTATTTACTACTTGCAAATTCAACTTCTGGTCCGTGTAGCTTTTTAAATTTGATTTAATAAATATGCTGGTTTTGGGATTTTGGAAATAAAATACCAACAATGTTGTTTTTTATAAACTTTTCCTTTCCTTACTGCGCACTTCGTACTATGATAAGTAGTATGATTAGTTTCTCTACACTCTGATCTCCGTATTTTGTCGATTGATGAAATATAATTGCCAAAAATATGTAAGCAAGAAACCAACTATTTTTGTGCAATTTATTTTTCTGCTTACTCAAACTTTAACTCGACTTTCTGACTCGTTTGAGCATGTCTGACCTGTGTAGTGCTTTTTTGACCCAAATTTTGGCTTGTCTGACTTGTGTTAGTCTGACCCATATTGTGTTAGTCTGACCCATATTGTGTTAGTCTGACCCATATTGTGTTAGTCTGACCCATTGTGTTAGTCTGACCCATATTGTGTTAGTCTGACCCTTATTGTGTTATTCTGACCCATATTGTGTTAGTCTGACCCATATTGTGTTAGTCTGACCCATATTGCGTTAGTCTGACCCATATTGTGTTAGTCTGACCCATATTGTGTTAGTCTGACCCATATTGTGTTAGTCTGACCCATATTGTGTTAGTCTGACCCATATTGTGTTAGTCTGACCCATATTGTGTTAGTCTGACCCAGTCTGACCCACATTGTGTTATTCTGACCCAGTCTGACCCGCATGGTTAGTCTGATCCACATTGTATTAGTCTGACCCAGTCTAACCCACATTGTGTTATTTTGACCCAGTCTGACCCACGTGGTTAGTCTGACCCATTCATACAGAGTTGGCCTGACCTATCAGTTAGCCAATAATGAGTAACGAGTCAATAAAAATCTATTAGCTTACTTTACATATCGTTTCCGGTATTCGCCTATTTTAATCTTCCCTGCTGCAGGCCTGTTGTAAGCCCTGTGATTTCTTTATTATTGTCGTTTATTTGCGAGTAAGCTTATACTTGACAAATTATATTTTTACGAGTGCTAGAAACACAAGTTTACTTTCATTACTCATTGGTTTAATGTTCTGTTAAACATAATATTCACTTTTGTTTTCTCAGCAGGTGTTATTAATAATAATATTATTAATATCTAGTTCTGGTAGATTCGATAAGTAGAGAACGGATCTAATCACAAGCTTAGTGGCGAAATAAATCAAATACATTTGCTAATTGTTTGCTCTCTAAAAATATCCAATGTCGTTTTGCGATTTGAGAAATTTAGCTTTGTGCTTTGTTCTACTTTTTTGCTAGTTTATTTCACTTTTAAGAAAAATCTGTCTAGCCGTAAACTTAATATGCGTCTCATGCTACTAGTCGTATTATTCGAGACATCAAATAGTATGAGAAAATATTGAAAACCATATGGGTAGTTCATACCGCAATCCATTTAGTTTAATCCATTAGTAGTATATACGCAACCTGATTAGACAAATCCACAAGTAGTATGTGCCGCAACTTGTTTAGTCGAATAAAATAAATAGTATATACTACAACCTCTAGACAAATCCATAAGTAGTATATGCCGCAAAATATTTGGACAAATCAATAAGTAGTATATACCGAAACCTCTTTAGACAAATCCGTATAAGTAGTATATACCGAAACCCATTTAGTCAAATCCATAAGTACGAGTAGTAAATACCGCAACCTATTTAGTCAAATCCATAAGTAGTACATACCGGTAGACCCAGGTGTACGGTAGACCCAGTAGACTGCCAACCCTGAGGCTGAGCACCCGGGTTGCAGGTCGGCAAGCTGCCTGCATTAGGGCTATGGTGCTCCTCCTTTCTGCCATTCTTTTTTTCTGGGCTGGCATCCCAGCGCTGTTTTGTCCCTTAGCTTTGTGCCTTTGTGGCTTTTATTATTTTAACCTTTTATCTGGCCACTAGAAGCCTTCCAATCTTCGGAGTTATGAGCTCTGCCCTTGCCCGGTCCATCTTGCCCTGTCCTCGGGTCCATCTCCTGGCTCCTGCTGAAGGTCCCTGCTTGCGTGTCTCTGGCTCTCATCCTGACAGTGGATTGGTGTCCTGGGAAGGATGTTCGTCCCGAACCGGGGACAACCGGCTGAGTCCGGAGTCCTCTGGCCCTGGGTGCCTCTCTCCCGACCCCTTGGCCTGGCCCCCAATAATGAGCTGGATAGGCGATGCCCTTGGGTTGGTAGCAATAGAGGTGGACGGTCTTCCCGCCTGGAGTCTCCCCCTCGGATACAAGCCTTCCAGACTCACTCCAAAATAGAGCTGGGTAGTGAAAAGCCTTGAGGCTCGAGACCTACAGGGGCCTGCACCCCCGGTATAGGATCGCTCTTGGTAACTAGCTGCCCAGACTCGCTCCAATAGTTTAAGCCATTTCCGCAGGTTTAGGAGTAATTCCTCACTCGGACCGCTTTTCTCAGTAGTATTCCAAGCATTTCGCTTTCCAATTTTTCTGCGCACTCCCAAAGACTCGCTAGCTGGGGGGTGGCCTGGGTGGACTCGGTCCTAGCACCGTCCCTGATTCCACTGTTTGGTTTGGCGGTGTCTTGTACCATAGGCTTGGGTCTAACTCGCCTCCCCGCGCTTTAAGCCGGGTCCAATTCCCATTCTCTCGGGGTAACTCGGGCCCTGGACAGCTAATGCCTTGGCCCCTGGTAGTGCCCCTCGCAGCAGAGCCCTTCTTTGGGCTGATCCGCGGGTCCCCCTTAGGACCCTTTTCGTTTAACAACAACAACAAGTAGTACATACCGCAACCTATTTAGACAAATCAATAAGTAGTATATACCGCAAATCGACTAAACGAAACTATCATCAGAAGTATAAGTCTGTAAATATAAAAATCAATATAAGTAGCATGTATCGCATAGTTACAACTCTAAGTAGTATCTATAGCGCATGCAAATTATTTCTGAGAGGCACTCTAGGCATCGGACCGCCCAGTCGCCTGGTGGCCGCGCCGCTGCCGCCATCAGCCGACTACTACCGGCACCGACGAATTCGCCGTCGCCGTCGTAAGAGGTTATTTCGCCGTCGGCTCGCCAACAGACTGTCGGGCTTCGGCTGTTTAATTGCGTCGGCTCTGCTTAGCGCGTTCGGTGGTCACCTGGCCAGGTTGATTGTCGACGCTGTTCATCGTCGACATACAAGACCGTCGGACTTGTCGGCGGTATTGTCGAATTTTACAATGTCAACAGACGGTCCGGAGCCCAGTACTCTGGCTAATTCGGATCGGCCGTTTCTAGTGGTGTACACATCCGCTAGTCTGATGTCACTGCTGTTGATCGGGTTCTCCTTCCTGCCGGATTGGTGGCAGCAGCGGAGATTGTTGTATTCTTCTAGGCGTCGGCCGGAGCGGCAGCGCCAGCGACCAGCTGTAGTTGACGCTAGCGATGTACAGATTGGCGAAGGCGTGACTGGCTATGATAATCTGGCGACTGTTGAAGAAGCCGCTGAAAAAGCTGAGGAAGCAAAGATGGTGAATAAAATTTTGGTAGTGACAGTGCTCCGTTGATAGGAAGGTCAGTCTGAGGTCAACACATATCAACCTGAGGTCAATCCAGATAACAACCTGAGGTCAATCCAGATAACAATTAACCTGAGGTCAATCCAGATATCAATCTGAGGCCAATCTACTTGAGGTCAATCCAGATAACAACCTGAGGTCAATCCAGATAACAACCTGAGGTCAATCCAGATATCAATCTGAGGTCAATCCAGATATCAACCTGAGGTCAATCCAGATAACAACCTGAGGTCAATCCAGATAACAATTAACCTGAGGTCAATCCAGATATCAATCTGAGGCCAATCTACTTGAGGTCAATCCAGATAACAACCTGAGGTCAATCCAGATAACAACCTGAGGTCAATCCAGATATCAATCTGAGGTCAATCCAGATATCAATCTGAGGCCAATCTACTTGAGATCAATCCAGATAACAACCTGAGGTCAATCCAGATAACAACCTGAGGTCAATCCAGATAACAACCTGAGGTCAACACAGATATCAATCTGAGGTCAATCCAGATATCAATCTGAGGTCAATCCAGATAACAACCTGAGGTCAATCCAGATATTAACTCGAGGTCAGATCGTTAATTCTAACGTCAACCCAGGGGTCATCTGAGGTCAATTTACTGTTAGTACTGTATGTAATCCAACCCTCTTTTCCTCTCTCAGAGCGACCCCCATTTTGTGCCGGTCCAATTCGACTCTAGCAGCACGGAGGCGGAGCTGTACTCCAGTCTGAACGCCGAATATGCTTCGCCTGCCCCATCGGCCCCGGGAGCATTCGTTGCCGCCGATGAAGCTTCCCCCCTGCTGCCGCAGTCTCAGCCTCTGCATGAGGCCAGGCGAGCTCGTGGCGTTCGATTCTCTCGAATCTCGGAGGTTCGCCAGCTAAGCGAAAGTGAAGCCCACGCCGCCTCGATGGCGAGAATGTCCTATCAGGCCTACCAGCGAGCCTTGGAATCGTCGCTAGAAGTCACCGACGAGTTGGACGAATTCGACGAAGACGAGTTGGATTACGATGATTTTGAGCACGATTTTGACGACGAGAATGTCGAGTTCAATGCCGATGCTGAGGTGTCGCCGGCGAGCGAGGCAGCTGAAGCGACTCCGACGGATCCAGCGTCTGCCGCAGCTGGAACTCTGTCACTGGTGGAAACTGTCAAGGTGAGCGTTTGGAGACTGCCGATATGTATCGAAAAGAATATAACTATGTATCTGCTCTAATTTTCAATAGCGGGTTATAACACGCGTTTAGCCTTTTGCTATCCTAAATCTCAATTTCTTGATGTACTGGTATCTGTAACAAAGACACGAGAATCAATCTTCTCGCAATAGTCATGGCTGCGGCAGGGGTGGCTTCTCTCAACTTCTGGCGAAAGTTCTGAATAAAGACTGGCTTCTGAAGTAGGTAGGAGTTTTGGTTGTAACGGAGCTTGCAGCTGCGTATATATCAATCGCTCCTGCATACATTTATATTTACGTTAGCTGGTTAAGCCCTAGGGTATCGCTACCCCAGGCCCAGCTAGCCAAAGTTACGAGTCCTAAAAGTTACAAAGCGTGCCGGGGTCGCGATTGGAGGAGGGAGAGTACACATTAGACCGCCAACCAATCGCAGGGCGAGCGAGGGGCGCACTGGGGCTGCAGTCAGCCGAGACAGAATGGGGGAGGGGGTTGACGCAAGCACGCGGCCGGGAGGGGTAGGAGTGCAGTGCTCATCGGTGCAAATGTACCCGGGCACAGCATGTATTATTGAATTCTGCGAAAACATCCGATTTAAAAAGTCTTTTACGAAATAAAAACTGGTAATTGGCATGTTGACTATCGATCTACCGATATCTACCGATATGTGAGCTCATTATCACAGTGCACTCAATACCTATCCGATATGTGTCGAAAGAAACGAAAAGCAATTTTTGGCAGTTTTTAATCGCATAGCTTAACTATGATAGCATCGAATTTAAATGGTGACCGATATGTATCGAAAATAATTATAGTCCCCTCATTGCCCCCCACCACCACAGCTGGCGCTAGTGTTCGCACCGCTCTGGTTCGTATCCACCTGGTGCCTGCTGGAGTCCCAGCGCCAAGCCCTGTCAACTCAAACAGCTGTCGCCTTTGTCTCGGCCGCTGTGGCGCCTGTGGCGGCGCTTCTGCTGGCCGGACTCTTTCCGTCAGTGGCGCCGGACACTAGTGGTCGCCGAGGCGGCAGAAGAACCGGCAGCGCTGAGGCGGACGCCGCCACGCTCAGCAAAGCGGCCTGCGTCCTGGCCGGCGTCGCTGGTGCCCTGCTGATCGCCTGGCCGCAGCTGCTCGCATGGCGGCATCTCTTTGTTGGCGCCTCCACCGGCAGCGGTCTGTGGGGCTCCGTTCTAGCAGCGCTTGGCGCCCTGTGCGTCGCTTTAAGCCTCGTTGGGCTCAGGCGTCGGGCGCCACTGCTGCGGTCGCTGCCCTCCTTAGCGATGTTCTTTGGTAAGTCATGATCTCATTTACTGGCGTGTTGATGACGTCATTCTCGGTTTGGTTGATGAAGTCACTCTGGTGTGTTTATGGCGTCATTCTCAGGTGTGTTGATGACGTCATTATCAGGTGAGTTGATGACGTCATTATCAGGTGAGTTGATGACGTCATTCTCAGGTGTGTTGATAAGGGCATTCTCGGTGGGATCATAGGGTTATTCTGAGGTGGGATCATAGGGTTATTCTGAGGTGGGATCATAGGGTTATTCTGAGGTGGGATCATGAGTCATTCGGCATGCAAGCAGCTGCTCAGCCTGCTACTCCTGATTCCAACTGGATCCCGCAACTGTGCTCAGGCTTCATCGGTGCAGTCAGCTGCCTGACCATGTGGCCCGGCTTCTTCATCCTGCACTACTCCCGGCTGGAACAGTTCCAATTGCCCAACGCCACCAACTGGGGCAGGTTCGTCTTCCACGGCTTGACTGGCGTGGCGCTGTCCGAGTTCCTGCTGGTGCTGTGAGTTCTGTAAACTTATTTAAAGATTCTCTTTTAATCTCAATTACGAGTGTATTTTAAATTTATAAGTGGCTACGACTTTTCACACTGCAGCGGTTGCTACCTGACCAACAGCCTGGCAGCTTGCATGTCCTGCACCCTTGCCGTGCCGCTGGCCTGTGTGGCTGGCATTGCTTTCTTTCACAGGGTGAGATGCCTGTTTTTTATTGATTTTGGCCTCTGGCTGCCTTCCATAGCTGTTCACCGCCAGCCTCCCAGATCCCCAGTTGCTGGGCCAGCTTCCCAGATCCCCAGTTGCTGGGCCAGCCTCCCATATCCCCAGTTGCTGGGCCAGCCTCCCATATCCCCAGTTGCTGGGCCAGCCTCCCAGATCTTCAGTTGCTGAGCCAGTCTCCCAGATCCTCAGTTGGTGGGCCAGCCTCCCATATCCCCAGTTGCTGGGCCAGCCTCCCAGATCCTCAGTTGCTGGGCCAGCCTCCCATATCCCCAGTTGCTGGGCCAGCCTCCCAGATCCTCATTTTCTGGGCCAGCCTCCCAGATCCCCAGTTGCTGGGCCAGCCTCCCAGATCCTCAGTTGCTGGGCCAGCCTCCCATATCCCCAGTTGCTGGGCCAGCCTCCCAGATCTTCAGTTGCTGAGCCAGCCTCCCAGATCCTCAGTTGCTGGGCCACCAGCCTCCCAGATCCTCAGTTGGTGGGCCAGTCTCCCAGATCCTCAGTTGCTGGGCCAGCCTCCCAGATCCTCAGTTGCTGGGCCAGTCTCCCAGATCCTCAGTTGGTGGGCCAGCCTCCCAGATCCTCAGTTGCTGGGCCAGCCTCCCAGATCCTCAGTTGCTGGGCCAGCCTTCCAGATCCTCAGTTGGTGGGCCAGCCTCCCAGATCCCCAGTTGCTGGGCCAGTCTCCCAGATCCTCATTTGCTGGGCCAGCCTCCCAGATCCTCAGTTTCTGGGCCAGTCTCCCAGATCCTCAGTTGGTGGGCCAGCCTCCCAGATCCCCAGTTGGTGGGCCAGCCTCCCAGATCCTCAGTTGCTAAGCCAGCCTCCCAGATCCCCAGTTGCTGGGCCAGCCTCCCAGATCCTCAGTTGCTGGGCCAGTCTCCCAGATCCCCAGTTGGTGGGCCAGCCTCCCAGATCCTCAGTTGGTGGGCCAGCCTCCCAGATCCCCAGTTGCTGGGCCAGCCTCCCAGATCCCCAGTTGCTGGGCCAGCCTCCCAGATCCCCAGTTGCTGGGCCAGCCTCCCAGATGCTCCTGCACGGTCGCCACCCCGCAGCCCGGCTCAGAGATTTGGCGCCTCTCAGTCGGCGGCCCGCTGACAGTCCTGGCATTCGTTGCCGCCCTGTGGCTGCCGCGAGTCGGCGACCCCCTGCTGAGCGCCGTCATCGCCTTCCGCGACCTGACGGCCGGCCCGGCCGGCGTGCTGACCGCGTCATCAACTGCTATCAACGACTCCGGCGACTCCGACGGCAGCTTCGACGCCGACAACAACGCGATCGGCTACAACGACGACAGTGATGGCGAGCGACTGTCCCGACGTCAGCAGCGACGTTCCCGACGAATTGTCCGGCACTCGGCGTCGGCAGTCGCGGCTTCCTCCGTTGCCGGGCCATCGACCTCTGCTGGAGGCTCGCTGTTGTAGCGCGAATTAATTTAATGCAAATGTTACACTTTTTGTAAATATGCCGATATGTATCGAAAAGAACATTTTAGAGCGATATTTGTGTATCGTTTTTTAGCTTATTATTTAATTAAGTTTTTATGCAGTATCAGTATGTTTATATAATATCGTTTTGGCCTTTCGGCTTTTGTTGAATTGTTATTTCTATAGTATATGAAGCATACGATATATATCGAAAACAACTTCCCAGTCGGAAAGAAGTTTAATTATTTTTTCAACTGCTTATGTCCTTGATAATTCCTATTTTATGAAGAAATATTCAGGGGTGGTGCATTGTCCATTGAAGCCTTCAAAGCGCCGCTCAAATGCCATTCTAAAAGTTTATTTAGTTAATTTCATTCCGCGGACTGCTCTTTATTCTATGCTTCCATTGTCCTCGCTCTAGCTAATTACCGATCTATTTTGTACATAATATTCCAGTCGAGTCACTTCTCATTACCTGTATATATGGAGGCCTCTAAATTCCGGATTTTTCTACGAAAGATTTTACAATAATGCGGTTCACATTTTAACTGATGATTGCCGAATCGGAGCTTTTGTATTTTGTCGAATTTGCGTGGGCGGTGTTTAATGAACATATCGGTAGACAATGTGCAATAGTCTACTCGTACCAGGGCATGCATCCATTAATTCAATCGTGCTGATTGATTGTAATCAACCATTTTCGGCATAAATACTACTGTTGAGTAGTATCTGAGCCGACTGCTTTTGTGCCACTCCAACTAGATTTTGTATTATTGATTGAAATTTGACTCCCTTGCTTCGCTTCGCCAATGATGGCAATTTTTTACATTTTTGCAGAAGTATTTCTATTCCGAAGGTACACACATTAAAAGCACGGTCAAAATACATGTAATTGCAGTGAGTGAAACATTTTTTAGGAAATGCAATTCTAGAAATTCTCACATTCTCCATTAATTAATCATTTTACTATACTACTTTTAGTAGATTTCCGAAAATGACGGAGTCGACAAACGAACAAACGGATTTTTCAATGCCGAAACAAATTGATGGGTTGGGCAAACGTCACCGCTTGATGGAGGCGATACTGTTTTATTATTCAACCGGATAGCATACGGCTTAAAGGGATTCGGAGACAAAAGCAAAATGAATGGAATTCATTAGCGCGGACTCATTCTCCACACCAATCCGACCCATGCTTTGTTTATGATTCAATGGCGGCTGAGGAGTTATGGCCTGTAAGACGGGATTGCAGAAAAAAGCATTGGAGCTGTGAAATTATAAGCAGTCGACAAGCATAAGTATAAATAATATTTAGTTATTCAGTATACTAGAATTAAAAAAAGAAAGATCGAGGCCTGAATAGGCGGGTGAACGGCGGGCTGGCACCGACTGCTTAGCGCGGCAGCTGCAGGTGCGCGCGCTTTTTTAGAAGACGAAAAAGTAGACAAGGTATTGAATATAACTGCTTGAAGCAGGGACTTAACGGTGAATTCAAAGGGATTACAATTGATGCATTGAACAATTGGTAGTCAATTTGCTATACAATTCTAAGCGGATATTTGAATTGGAACTTACCATGTTTGTTGAATAATCAATATTTGCGATTCTAATGTCCTTGCTACACTACTGAGTCATCAATTATAAGTAGCGAAGTTGTTTTTTTTTGTTATTAAAAAAGTACGATCATAATTTATTGACGAAACAAAGACCAAGGCTTAAAGGATAACAAAGAGCACAGGACTCCCACGGTTTGGGGAGTGATATCAATATAACAGACTACTATATTATTATTATTATTTCAATATATAATTTGTCAGATAAAGCAAAGTTGAAATAAAGTACGACCGACAAGTTACTTGCTAATTATTATTTATTAATAATATAATGCTATTTAAGATTGACAGTTAAGTTAGCAAATATTCGGGCACACGATAAATTTAGCAATGCACTGACAAATATAGCAATATTTATTATTGTGAAAAATTAATGCACGCAGGTAGAGAGCCACTAAACTTAGCAATTCTGAATAGCCATGTTGTTTAAGTGCGCTGAGAGTTAAACTTCGCCTTCGCGGTTATTTAAATTTTTTCTGCTTCACAAAAATGGTTGCACAAACTGGGACTTCAAATTTATTAATAATTAATGAACTTGGGTTATCGAAGTGTTGGGTTGAGTTTTTGCTCTTGCGACAGACCGGCGGAATAACAACTGAAATTGTAATTTTAGAACCGAAGAGCTCGGGCTTGGATTGGTGACAACATGGATGAACACGAAAATCATTAGTTGAAGTCTTTCGCTAGTCTGGGCCGCCAGGCTGTGGCCTCACTTGCCGGGCAGGTTGTACTTCACGTAGGGCACGTCAACGTCTTCGCCTTCGCTGTCGTTGCAGGACAGCTCGATGACCAGGCTCTTGACGTGCGCCGGGATTGGCTTCTTGGTGACCTCCTCCACCACTTTGGAGATCCTGCGGTTGCGGGGACGGGAGGGACAGCTGAGCGGCTGGGACTCTTGAGGATTCACTGACAGACTGCGGACACTGATAGAGACAGACAGGCAGGCAGGCAGGCAGACAGACAGGCAGACAGTCAGACAGGCAGACAGTCAGACAGGCAGACAGACAGACAGACAGACAGACAGACAGACAGACAGACAGACAGACAGACACAGTCAGGCAGTATGAAAGTCTGCAACTCACTCGCAGCCGAGCCGAGCCTTCTTCTTGGCAGGCGGCATGAAGAAGGAGAACAGCATGGAGATGCCCTGGGTGATCATGGTCACCTCCAGCTTGTGCTTCTCCTACAAATAAGAAATCAATAACGGTTGAAGCTCACACTGAGACAGTGAAGAAAATGGCCAGAGGACTAAGTGGAGACTCACCTGGAAATGATCAATCAACTGCTGCACAGTCATGTCGCCGTCAATCTCGAACCGATCCCACAGGGTGAACTCGGTGTCGTGATACTTGTGCTTGGCAGGCGGCAGCGGCTCGGAGAAGGCGAAGAACGGGTGCGCCAGATTCAAGAAGCCGTTCTTGTAGTCCTCGAGCTTCTGGCGACCCTGCAGCAGTTTGTAGAGCTCCAGACAGACCAGGCCGACAGCTACGGAGGTTGTGGTGGCGATCGCGGGCACAATGCGGCCGGCAATGAGTTTAGTCTTGTGCCGGTCGGCCTGCTCAATATCGTAGTTGGCCGCCCTCAGGTTGCTGCAAGCGGTAATAAAATCCATGTGATAGTTCGAGTCGTCGTCTTTCTCGAATTCCACCACTCGGACGGAGTCGGCGAGGCCGGAGGCGGCGAACTGCGACTTGGCTTCGAGCAGATCCTTGGCCAGACTGTCCAGCGCGTCCGGCTCGGTCGAGGAGGACACAGACAGCTGGCTCTGCAGCTCCGTGTCGTTGGTTGCTATGCGGACGCCCGACCGGGGCACGAACTCGGGCACGCGGATGGAACCGGCCAGCTGGCCGATGGCTTTGCGATCGCCGTAAGCCCCGGGGACGCCGAACACGAAAGCGCGAAGGTTGGCGGCGGCGGTGACGAACTCGCAGTGGGTCGGGTCGGCCGCGTTGAAGGACAGCGGAGTTGGGCACTTCTTCACGCCGCTCCAGAACGGGGCGCCCGATGAGGTCACCTGAGGGTATTGTGGGGTAGATGGGGTCACCTGAGGACATTTTGGGGTAGATGGGGTCACCTGAGGACATTGTGGGGTAGATGGGGTCACCTGAGGACATTGTGGGGTAGATGGGGTCACCTGAGGACATTGTGGGGTAGATGGGGTCACCTGAGGACATTGTGGGGTAGATGGGGTCACCTGAGGACATTGTGGACTAGATGGGGTCACATGAGGAAATCGAGGGGTAGAGATAGGGTTACCTGAGGGCGTTACCACGCAGGGGGTTGGGGTCAATTGAGTGCAGAAGTCTTCTATAACGGATGGTCACACCATGGTACTGAGGTCAACCAAGGTTGACACCAATTAAAACCGCACAAACCTGGGTAGGCGGAAAGTTGAACAACAGCTGCCGAATCTGATTGTTAAAGATCTCTTCAAACTGCATCCTGGCCCAGGCGATGCAGTCGGCAAAATCTTTCGGCCGCTTGTCCAACAGGTTGGTCTTGATGGCCTCCAGCGTCTCAATGCCCTGGTTGCCGGGCAGGGCCAGTGTTCGCTCCATGAATGTGGGATCGTGAAGGAACTGGTGCAGAGTCTGCGACTGTTGGCAGAACACGCCCTCCAGGTAATCCCTGGGTGAAAAGGTGAAAAATAAAACTGGTGGCTTAAAGGCTTGCCAATCATCATTTATATAATTTCTGATTTGAAAAGGCTCATAAAATTACAGAAAGGGCACCCTTAATAATAAAAAATGACACCCACGATCGTATAATTATGAAAAATGGCACCTATGATTATGAAAAATGGCACCTGTGATTATGAAAAATGGCACCTGTGATTATGAAAAATGGCACCCGTGATTATGAAAAATGGCACCTATGATTATGAAAAATGGCACCTGTGATTATGGAAAATGACACCTATAATTATGGAAAAGGTCACCTGTGATTATGAAAAATGGCACCTGTGATTATGAAAAATGGCACCTGTGATTATGAAAAATGGCACCTACAATCGTATGATTATGAAAAATGACACCTATAATTAAGAAAAATGGCACCTGTGATTATGAAAAATGGAAACTTTAGTCATGAAAAATGGCACCTGTGATTATGAAAAATGGCACCCTGATTATGAAAAATGGCACCTGTGATTATGAAAAACGGCACCTGTGATTATGAAAAATGGCACCTATTATTATGGAAAATGGCACCTGTGATTATGAAAAATGGCACCTGACTATCAGAAATGGCACCTGTGATTATGAAAAACGGCACCTGTGATTATGAAAAATGGCACCTATTATTATGGAAAATGGCACCTGTGATTATGAAAAATGGCACCCTGATTATGAAAAATGGCACCCGTGATTATGAAAAACGGCACCTGTGATTATGAAAAATGGCACCTATTATTATGGAAAATGGCACCTGTGATTATGAAAAATGGCACCTGACTATGAGAAATGGCACCTGTGATTATAAAAAAACGGCAACTCACCTAGCCCACTGAATAGTGTGCTCAATCTGGTAAGGAAAATTCTTCAGAGTACAAATTGGCGTGGTTTTCTCCGGCGGATCCTGCGAGCTGCTGTAGGACTCGGTGAGAAACGGCAGCACAACCTGAGTGTTAGCCTTGGTCCCTGTGGTGCCCGACTCCATCAGCGGCTTCCTATAATAAACACAACGCCGATCAACGTAGGTCCTGGCCTCGACATTGTCCAATGCGTTGACAACAACGGTGAGGTTTTCAAAGAAATCATCGGTATAGATGGCCTCGGTCTCTGGGCCGACTCGATTCTCCTGCGATTCGACTTGGAAATTCGGATTCATTCTGATGGCAGCTTTGGCGGCAGTTGTGGACTTGGCGCGGCCAATGTCCCAGGGCCGGAACAGGAACTGCCGGTTCAGATTGCTCTTCTCGATCCGGTCCATGTCGGTGACGATCACCTGACCGCCCCGGCTGCCCGTGCCGATGCCCATCAGGGCGAAGTTTTTCAACAGCTCGCAGCCCAGAGCGCCTGCGCCAACCAGGAACACTCGGGCGGAGCCGAGGCGAGACTGAAGTGAGTTGTTGGAGGGGGAGGGGAGTAATGCATTTGGGCAATAGAGGATTAATGACACCTGTCATTTAGGGATTAATGCATTTGGGCAATAGAGGATTAATGACACCTGTCATTTAGGGATTAATGCATTTGGGCAATAGAGGATTAATGACACCTGTCATTTAGGGATTAATGCATTTGGGCAATAGAGGATTAATGACACCTGTCATTTAGGGATTAATGCATTTGGGCAATAGAGGATTAATGACACCTGCCATTTGGGGATTAATGCATTTGGGCAATAGAGGATTAATGACACCTGTCATTTAGGGATTAATGAATTTAAAATAGAGGATTAATGACACCTGCCATTTGGGGGCTAACTATTTCACAATTACGAGCTAATGACACTAAGCCATTTAGAGTAGGGCGAATGCTTATAGATGTCATGGATTTTGGAAAATAAATAAATCAGAAAACTGGCTCACCTGAAATTCGTCACCAAACACGGCAGTCTGGCCGGTGTACCGCTTCCCGTCGGCTGGCGCCACCGAGGGCGCGGCGCCTTCTGGCAGGCATTCGAGCGCATCAAAGTACAGAAACTGCCGGATAGGATTGAACCTGCCAGAGCAGGCCTTCATCACTTCCTGGCTGGCTGTGCCGCCAATCACGGCGTGGACCGGGGCCAGCTGACCCGAGCTGACCTGAGCGAAGGTGGCCGCCAGTTTGGGGTCGGGAGCGGGCTCGAGACCCTGGCGCTTGGCGATATCCTCAGCGATGCTGGCCAGCTCGGCGGCTTCCGCGGCGTTGCCGGGTTCCGGCCGGCGGCCCGAATGGCGGGATTCGAACTCCGACAGGGCCTGGGGATTGATAGATGCACGATAGATCAGTGCGATAGATGTCAGCTGGTGATTGATAGATGCACGATAGATCAGTGCGATAGATGTCAACTAGTGATTGATAGATGCACGATAGATCAGTGCGATAGATGTCAGCTGGTGATTGATAGATGCACGATAGATCAGTGCGATAGATGTCAGCTAGTGATTGATAGATGCACGATAGATTAGTGCGATAGATGTCAGCTGGTGATTGATAGATGCACGATAGATCAGTGCGATAGATGTCAGCTGGTGATTGATAGATCAGGTTAGATGTCAGCTGGTGATTGACAGATCAGTTTAGATGTCAGCTGGTGATTGATAGATCAGGTTAGATGTCAGCTGGTGATTGATAGATCAGGTTAGATGTCAGCTGGTGATTGATAGATCAGGTTAGATGTCAGCTGGTGATTGATAGATCAGGTTAGATGTCAGCTGGTGATTGATAGATAAGGTTAGATGTCAGCTGGTGATTGATAGACAGTTCGGATGTCAGCTGGTGATTGATAGATCAGTTTGATAGATATGGGCTGGCAATTGATAAACACACATTGTTGATGCGAAGTCAAGAAATTACCTGGAACAATGCGTGAATCTGTGCCGGCCTGTCAAACTTGGCAAAGTCCGTGATGACAAACTCGGGACTAGCCAATGCCTCCTGCAGAGATTTAAAGCTGATCTGTTCCGGCATTTTCACTTCCTTGCAATACCCGCCCTTCTCGTAGGGCGGAAATCCGCTGGTGTCGCCGATTTTGAATCTGCTTGGGTTCACCACCTGAAAATTTAGTTGTCATATTTTCAGATATCTACTCTTAGTAGAGTAATAAACAAGGCACATGACAATCGAAATTTATTGTCAGTGTAGACAAACTGACGCAAAAGGATACGAAGATCTATTTTTATACTTTAACTCATTGGGTCTGCAATGGGCAGACAGTCACTAGTGCACAGTAATTGACTAAACTTTCACATGCCGCATTTGGTACTGATGTAGTGCGGAATAAAGAAAATTGATACTAAAAATGCTATCCAAGCAATATCTTTGCGTACATAGCCTGGAAAATGAATGTGAACTGACGAAACTTGCTTAGAACAAGTTTTTTCAATTTAATTTTATGGACGATTCGAGTGGGATTTAGGAGTGATTCTTAGATGTAATTAAGAGCGATTCTTAGATGTAATTAGGAGCGATTCTTAGGTGTATTTAGGAGCGATTCTTAAGTGTATTTAGGAGAGATTCTTAGGTGTATTTAGGAGCGATTCTTAGGTGTATTTAGGAGAGATTCTTAGGTGTATTTAGGAGTGATTCTTAGGTGTATTTAGGAGTGATTCTTAGGTATATTTAGGAGAGATTCCTAGGTATATTTAGGAGAGATTCTTAGGTAAATTTAGGAGCGATTCTTAGGTGTATTTAGGAGAGATTCTTAGGTGTATTTAGGAGCAATTCTTAGGTGTGAGTAGGAGAGATTCTTAGGTATATTTAGGAGCGATTCTTAGGTGTATTTAGGAGCGATTCTTAGGTGTAATTAGGAGAGATTCTTAGGTATATTTAGGAGCGATTCTTAGGTGTATTTAGGAGCGATTCTTAGGTGTAATTAGGAGAGATTCTTAGGTATATTTAGGAGAGATTCTTAGGTGTAATTAGGAGAGATTCTTAGGTGTATTTAGGAGCGATTGTTAGGTGTATTTAGGAGCGATTGTTAGGTGTATTTAGGAGCGATTCTTAGGTGTATTTAGGAGTGATTCTTAGGTGTATTTAGGAGCGATTCTTAGGTGTAATTAGGAGAGATTCTTAGGTATATTTAGGAGCGATTCTTAGGTGTATTTAGGAGAGATTCTTAGGTGTATTTAGGAGCAATTCTTAGGTGTGAGTAGGAGAGATTCTTAGGTATATTTAGGAGCGATTCTTAGGTGTATTTAGGAGCGATTCTTAGGTGTAATTAGGAGAGATTCTTAGGTATATTTAGGAGCGATTCTTAGGTGTATTTAGGAGCGATTCTTAGGTGTAATTAGGAGAGATTCTTAGGTATATTTAGGAGAGATTCTTAGGTGTAATTAGGAGAGATTCTTAGGTGTATTTAGGAGCGATTGTTAGGTGTATTTAGGAGCGATTGTTAGGTGTATTTAGGAGCGATTCTTAGGTGTATTTAGGAGCGATTCTTACGAGAATTTAGGAGCGTTTTTAGGTGAATTTATTAGTAATTTTAGTTGGATTTATGAGTGATTCTTATATGGATTTAGGAAAGATTTTTATCATTTTAAATATTCTAAAACATTTTTCTCAAACCCAGAGCCAGCATGGCACAACTCACCTGCACTTTCCGTGGAGCGCAGCCATTCAACGGGGTCATGCCCTGCACCCCAGTGAAGGTGACATAGTCCCCATCCTCCAGATCGTGCCTGGAGTCCTGAGCGCAGGTCACAGTCCCATCTGCCGACTGCTCAATCCAGTCTACTATGAAATTCTTGCACGGCTCGCCATTCTTGTCAGTAACGGAGAACGCATCGCCAAAGTCGCAGAAGATGCCGCCAAACAGGCCGGCAGCAGAGGCGGTAATAAACCTGGCCCCATGCTTCCTGCACACCTGATTAATGCGCAACTGCTCAGCCATGGGCCAGTCAGTCAGCACTACAACTTGGAACTGTTTAATCGCATCCTCAGTTAGTTGGCCTTCAAGCGCCGATACTCGAACATAATTGTTGAGTTCGGCCAGCTTAGGCATACAAATTTGAGCTCGAGATTTTGAGCCGCCAATATCTGACTCTTCAATGTAGAACTGGCTAGTCAGGTCTGACCAATCTGGCGGCGAGTTGTCCATCAGGCTGACCGACTTCACTCCGCCTAGGATGACATTCTTAGCAATCTCAATGCCCAGACCGCGCAGGCCGCAGATCAGCACATTGGATGTGGCCATACTGCGCATAGCTTCGTGGCCGAGCACGTACAGCTGCCGACTGTACAGCGAGTCGTCTATCTCGACACCGTTGGTGCCGTTAACAGCTGATTGGCTATTGTTAGACATGCTGTTAGCGCTGGAACCGTTGGCTGGCTGTTGCTGCTGCTGTGAAACGGTCCCGTTCGAGCGTTCGTCTCCTGTTGCTGTAGCCTGCGATGCCGCTGTCTAAAAAATAAAAGTACATCATTTACAATAGTACTATTAAATCTACATTACAAACGCCAATGATAAATATTGAAAATGTGTATAATACCTGTTGTAGTCTAGCGGCTTTAAAATCTCTATACATATAAAATTGAATTAGATATGTTTAGTCCAACGGATTATCTATATCTCAGTCTGGCTCTCTGATGAAGCTGAAGGATGCTGGAGCCAGTAGCAGACAGCTACTTTATAAGGCCCAGTTTAAACCTGTCTAATTGTGTTGGTGAGACTAGGGGGGAGGAGGATATAACCTATGGCAGATGCGAGAGAAACTCACCTGAACTAGCAGCCACCCTCTTTACTCTTAGTTACGGCTGAACAGACTGAGAAATTCTCTCTATATGCCTCTCCTCTCTCTCTTCCAATCTGAATCTCTCTACCCATAAGCCGGTTCGTGTGTCACTCTTACCTTGTTTTCTGTGCAAGTACGCAAGCGCAGCAAGGGTCAGGCAGAGAGCGGGGGGGGGGAGGGTGAGAGGTGGAGAGGGTAAGCGAATAGTTGGTGAGCAGGCAGCTCCCTACTGTACTGTCAGTCTGTCTCTCTGTCTCGCCCTTCTCAGTTCTCTCTTTCTCTATCCCTATTTCTTATCTGAGCAAGAGAGACGAAAAGAAGTCGAGCTACGCAGAGGGAAAGACGCCAGTTTATAACATACACTTCTGTATATTATAGATGTTATACATTCAGCTTATAGGGGTAGAGAGAGAGGAGAGAAGAGAGATATGGGGCGTAGCACAGAGTGCTTGCAGGCAAGTGAAATGACGCTATGAAAGAGCTATTTTTAGTCTCCTGTTAGCTAGCAACTGGAAAGACGCAGTCCAGCCCTGCCTTAAGCTGTGCACTTAGCCTAAAACCCAAATACGCACAAGCCCTAGCTGGGGCAGGCAGGCCAAGTCACATCCGGACCCATGCAAATCCAAAGAGGCGATGCCACGCATTTCACACCCACTCTCTCCCCGTTCCCTCCCTTCTCTCTCCCCTCTATCCTTGCTGGCTGAACTTGAATTGTACAGCCCAATCAATGCACTGTACACTACAGTAGCGCATATATTCACTGTTTGTACAGTATGCAGTATAGTTCAGTTGTCATTTTCTAACTTTTTCCAGTAAACAGTTTTAAACTATTTGCAGTTTTATTAACGATTAAAATTTAAAACATTAAACTTATAATTAAAGGATTAATACCCCAGAAAACCAGAATGATGCATCTTGTGCAACAAGAATTATATTCTACTTGTAGTTTGTGCTGTCCTTTAAATTTTAAACAAAAAATTGCTAAATCAGTACAATTATGCTACTATTAGTAAGGCTGTCGTAAAACTAAAATAATTTGCATTTTTATATTCCAAAAACTCAATTACAATTTCCCAATTCTGGTTACTAGATTTTTAAACTCTAAATTCAGATCCTCAATAATCAATAATCTCAACTTTAGATTGTAAAAAACTGAAACTTTAGTTCCCCAAAATCTCAACTTCAGAGCCCCCAATAAACTCAACTTCAGATCCCCAAAAATTTCAGCTTCAGATCCCCAATAATCTCAACTTCAGATCCCCAATAATTTCAACTTCAGATCCCCAATAATCTCAACTTCAGATCCCCAATAATCTCAACTTCAGATCCCAATAATCTCAACTTCAGATCCCCAATAATCTCAACTTCAGATCCCCAATAATCTCAACTTCAGATCCCAATAATCTCAACTTCAGATCCCCAATAATTTCAACTTCAGATCCCTAATAATCTTAATTTCAGATCCCTAATAATCTTAATTTCAGATCCCTAATAATTTCAGGTTTAGATCGACAATAATCTCAGCTTCAGATCTCCAATAATCTCAACTTTAAATCCCCAAAGGCAATAATCTCAGGTTCAGATCCCCAATAGTCTCAACTTCAGATGATTAGTAATTTCAACTTCAGATCAACCTATAATCTAAACTTCAGATCCCTAATAATCTCAGGTTTAGATTCCCAATAATCTCAGCTTCAGATCCCCAATAATCTCTCTAAACTTCAGTTCAGATCTTCAATTGATTTCTTGATCCAATGATAAATTTAGTTTCTAAGTGCAAGTGTCAAAACCTCTTTTTCAATTAACAAAAATAATGTGTTATTTCTTCCACTCTAGTCCTACTTTCAGATAGAATTTTATATTGTTGTCACTCTTTTTTTTCAACATTAGAATGAGTAATAAATAATTTTAGCAGGCTTTTCCCTGCATGCTTTGACAATCAAGATACATTTAGCATCTAAATATTACATTTTATATGATTCTTTTAATTCAATATTTAAGCAAATAGAATAAAATAACTATATATTTATAAAGTAATAATGATGAGGTAGTGCTTGTATTAAGTAAGAAATAATAGCCTTTTTGTATACACATTTAATATTTTACATTTTGCTACGCTACACTTTTTTAGAAATATGCACATTTAAATTTATGCAAACTTTGGCTGAATGTTGTTGCTTGAGAAAATATTAAATTTTGTTTAAAACTACTCCAAAACATGGTATAAATAGAAGCCCAGTACAGGCTAAGAAGAATAAAGTCATGTTACTATTCTGTGAGCTAAATAAGCAATTTGCAAGCTAATACAATTGTTCTCATAGTAAAATTGCTAGTTGCAGTATTCAAAAAGACTCATTCCTTTTCTTAGAAGTATCAAGCCCTATATTGGGAGTAACAGAAATCCACTGGAAGTGAAAGTCGCCTCAGGGCAGGTAAATAGCATAAAGGCTATGACCTTCTGATCCAAGAAATGCCTAGGACTGAAAGAAAAATCTCTATAGATGAATAGTAAGAATAGACAATGCCATTAGACTGCTCAGGCCAGAAGTACAATACATGTACAAATGCTACCAATATAGAAGTAGATAGAGAAGTAGTCATGCCATCAATAAGTGCAAGTATATACAAAGAGTATAATAGTAAGAGCATAGAAAATTAACCCTGTAACAACTAGTATCAGCAATTGGGATTTTTTATAGAGAGCCAATAGGCCTGTTATAGCTTGGTGGCAGCTTAAGGAAATTTACAAAGCAGGAATAAGAAAAAGTAGCCCTAAAACAATTAATGAACTTCAATAAATCAATTTATGTCTTTAGTTTATTTCGTCTCAAGTCTTCTAAAATATTGAGTGGCCTAGATATGGAAAATATATACTAGGATGGTCCAGAAATTAATATAAAAACACTGTTTTTGAAAAGTGAACCTTGCACCTCTCAAAATGTTCCTTTTGGTAAAAGAATAGATCATATAAAAATTTGTTCTCTCTGAGATCTCAAAGCGATTGCTCAATACAACACAAGTTTAACATGAAAAAATGGTGTTAAAAATGGCCCATTTAGTCACTACTATCAAAATCCACTCTATGATTGCTGTTTGATATTGTATTATTAATATTTATTATAATTAATTATTATAACTAATAATTGGGGTCTAATATTAAAATTAAAAATATCAATGATTGGTTCAACATTCTGATTTATTCAACCTATTCATAAGATTTGCTTGAAATAGTTTTTATTAGAATAATTTAATGCACTATGATTGTAATTAAGACCATATGAAGTTATAAATGCTAAATATAACTTACTTTATGCATTAGTAATCAGTAGACAATAGTGACAAAAGGATTTTTTTCTTTAATAGATAAATAATATGACAAATATAAAATAAAACTTTAAAGTTGCTAAAAACAATTTTAAAATAAAAAATATGTTTTATCCTGATTTTCATTTTTAGCTGAATGCTTTATTTGTGGGATGCTTGCTTTCTGGATGGATGCTTGCTGTTTTAGGAATGCTTGCTATCTTAGGGATGCTTGCTGTCTTGGGGATGCTTGCTATCTAGGGAGATGCTTGCTACCTTAGGGTTGCTTTATTTTTAAGGATAAAGTCTATTATCTTTGTGAAGGCTTTATTTTATTGTCTTTTTGTTACTTTTAAAAAGAGATTCACACATCTTTGTGTATGACAATTTTAATTGAATAAGGTGATTTATAAAACTGAAAAAGGAATTGGATCTCAAGAAAATGTGCCTTTTTAATGAATTTGCATGAATGATTTTTGCTCTTTGCTTATTGGCCCCCCCTAAAAGGGACACTAGATTGCTGGTTATATTACTAATAATAAATATTTTAACAAAAATACCATTAGGCTAAATTGTACAGGAAGCTTATAAGCTTGTACTAGAAATATAGTGATGGTTTGTGACACATTTTAAATTTGGTTTTTTTCAACAAATAGAGTTTTATTAAAGCCTACTGTAACAATTTTATTGGCTTTTTGAAGTCTATAATGAACATAAACAATGACAACAAAGATAATAACAAGGCACAAGAGAGAAAAAGAATAAAAATAAAAGCACTTACAACAAAAGCAAAAAAAATATACTCAAAGGTCTTTTTTAAGTTCCCTGGCTTTTGGTTTATAAATCACAGTTGGATAAATGTATTATATTAAAATTTTATATATAAACCTAATTGTGTATGACAAGCATAGTGAATATAGTTAATATAGTGAATTTTCATTCACTATGTTGCCACTTCTCATTAAGTGGTCAATAGACTGCATACCTATAAGGCAATGTACAATGCCTTGGTTATTGTACATAACCAAGGCATTATATTATATGCCTTGCCTAATATATGCCTAATATACTTATATTACCAATAGCTTGTTGGTAATATAAGTGATTTCTAAACTATTTGACATTGCTTAAAGTGATTGATTGTTTCAGCAAAAGTTTTTATTAATAGGCTAAAATGATGCACAATAAGGTTTTTTATATAAGATTTCAGTACAATGTGTAACAGTTTTTATTCCTGTTATCTTCTGCTTACAAGTCAGAAATAATTCCTAACACACTGGCCTCTGAGGGCCCTGTTATGAGTGTGAGGCTCACATCTCTGAATCTCTCTCTGTGCCGCAAATTGTTCAAGACAGTGTATTTTATAGTCAAGCAAGCAAACTGGTTTAGTTGACAAAATGAAGAGCAATGCATAGTTTGAGCGGGGCAGGGTTATTGCTTGAGCATTTTTCTCTATCCGATTGTTAGGCAACCATATCATCCCCCAAAGCATTGCTGCAAGTCTACTGTGTCACACGTTCGCAGGCTGCTGGCTTGGCCTTTGAACCTCAGCTTTGTTATTTGCCCTTTAGTGTACAGCTGGTCTGGCTAGATAGAACCAGTTGAGACAAAAGGAGGCCATTGTTTTTTTGCTTCAATGTAAGCACAATTCCAGTGCTTACACAATGGAAGCTGTATTAAAGGTTACATTCAGGGCAAGTTCAGCCATAGCTATAGGAAGTTGCAATTATGGAAGTTTTCAGACAGAACATATATGTTTATGGTAGTCCACAAATTATTGTATTTTTTTTTTAAAGTGAAAATCTGGCCCCCTCAAAATGTTCTATTTGATAAAAGAATGGCTCATTCAAAAAATAGATTTCTATCTTGGGAGTTCAGCTTGACATTTGCTGACATACACTTCTACTTAATGTAAAGCTATGAAACTTTATACTTCTCTTGACACATGCAAGATCAACTCTAAAAATACACTACGGAGATAAGAACATAGTTTGTAGGTGAATAACTTATGTAGGCTTTAGGGTAGAATGCTGATTTTTGACTTGCCAATGCATCTTGCATGCATCAAGAGAAAAATAAAGTTTCATAGCTCTGCATATATATTAGGACATTCTATTGAGTTGCATAATAATATCCTACAAAGATAAGAACATACTTTATATGTGAATTCTTTGTATAGGCTGTTTTTAAATGCCAAGATATTTTATATAGTTTTTTATCTTTAAAGTTTTTGTAATTTTTAAAGGGTTTTGTTCAAATAAAGAAAACTTATAGGCATGGTCAAGAAGATGGCATTTATGCCAGAAAATTCCAGAGTATTTTTGCTTTTGCTAACAATCTTGGTATCCACTTAGCATAAAGAATTTGCAGGTTCAAAATGAAGTATACACAGTTGGTGTACAAAAAATAGCCAAGTTCAAGGCCAATATAATTGTATAATTAAATATCAACCAATAAAAGATTTTTTAAAAGAATCTAAAACTAAAATAAAAGATATCAACACAATTTATGAGAAACAAAATTAAAACAAAGAATACCAGCTTTTACAAAAACCAGCCATTTTAAAGTTTAGTAAAACTCTTATTTATAATAGAATTTAGGGCATATTTTCTAAAAAAAATTGGCATACCAACAACTTTGGGCTTGGCATAAACTTTTTTGGAATATTGAGAAAACATAAATTTTCATTCTGGCATATGCCTACCATGATCTGGATCAGTGTTGCCACTACAACAACCAAAGAAATTATCACAGGATAAGAAAAAATTGCAGGAACAAATTTCTTATTTGTCATAGAGAAAAAGGCACTAGTATGTTAAAACAACTTTTTTTTAGCTTTCCATTTCTAATTCTATCTTGTATTTGACCAAAAAGAACTACTACAATTTGCAATAACTGCATGCAACTCTCATTTACGCCAAATCAGTGAAGTAGTCATACAACACTAAGCATTTTCTTAAGGGAAGACAGGCATACATATAATATAGATTACTGATGTTCATTATGAAACCAACCAAAGCAACCAACTAAAACACAAGATGCTACGACTGCTGATGAGTAATAACAATTTTACAACTAAATTTTGTGCTATATTCCAGTTGTCTGAATCTGTTCTCAATTCTATATAGCTGAAATGAATTCTTTTAATATTATTTTAATTGTTGATCAATGTGTTAACTATAGGGGAAGAAATACTTTTATGTGAATCTTTGTTTGGCTAGTCAAACATTAGTTAGGCAAAACTGAAGGCTCTTCAGTGGATGTTCATTTTTTCTTTGGAACCTTTGGCAATCGAGTGCCAAACTCTGCCTGTCTCTTTTGCTGAGCCATTTTGTCAGCAGCTTTCTTCAGTGCTTGCTTGACCGCAGCATGCTCAATCTCCTTTCGCCGAACTTCAAACCAGAGGCTTGCACAGCCTCATGCTATATTGATAACATTCATGACACTTAAATTGAGCACAAAATGGAACAGAGTACTTGATAAAAAGTTGAAAGGACTGGTGTCCACGAAAAATCGCAGGAAATGAACAAAATAGACATAATTATTGCTGAGTGATTAAAAATCATTGAGCGACAGTGTTGCCACTACAGCAACAAAGAAATTATCACAGGATAAGGAAAAAATCACAGCAACAAATTTCTTATTTGTCATAGAAAAAAAGGTGCTACTATGCGAAAACAATTTTTTTTAGCTTTCCATTTCTAATTCCATCTTCTATTTGACTAAAAAACTACTACAATTTGCAATAACTCCTATTGGAATAAATGTTAAAAACCCGCGGACAAGCGCTTTAGAAAAGAGTCAAACTATTTTACCGCGCTTTAGGATTATTAGAGATGTTCCAAAAGATCTGCAGTTTTGTCGAAATCAAAATTTGCTAACTTTCCAAAATCAAAATTGAAATTTCCCAAAATCATAATTCAGAAAAACAAAGTTTAGTATGATCAACACTCACTTTTTTACTTTCAATTTACTGCTTAAGCAAAAAGTAATGCATGTATATGTAGTAGAAAGTAGTTTATTTTTAGCGACTTTTTAGACACTACCAAAATTTTCACTTATTTTTTTTTCAAAATTGAAATTTGCTTTAAAAAATTTCAAGTTTTAGAAATTAGAAATTTAATTTTCAGAAAATCTCTAAGCTTAATAAATTACAAGTGTATAAGCCCTTTCAATAGAGGTATTATACCCATTTCCATGTATATGTATTTGCTAGAGCAGCCGCCAGTAAGAAAGGGCAGCGGGCGCGCAGGCGCTGTGCCTGTGCGCATGCTGCACTTTAGAAAAATTTCAAAAGTGTGCCGGACACCGTCTGCAGTTTTACAACTTTTTCTTATAGGGGCAATAACTGCATGCAACTCTCATTTACGCCGAATCAGTGAAGTAGTCATACAACACAAGCATTTTCTTAAGGGAAGACAGGCATACATACACTCAGCAACAGTCGAAACTGCCACCCTACCGAGAGGCGACTTCTCTCTTACCTCAACTGCAAGTGACGTAACTTGCACCACGGCGTGGCTAAAGCTGGGTGTGAGTGAATTCCAGGGTGAGAGTACAAAAGGGACTGGGGTTGGGGGTGCAACAGTACACGTGACAATGGTCAGGCATATGACAGACGCTGAACAATGGTGCGCTGTTGGCATGCTGGAAGCTGGTGCATCCATCAGCGCAGTTGCGTACCGATTTGGCCAATCATGTTCAACAATTCGAGCGCTGTTAACTAAGTCCCAAGATACTGGTAGTGTTCAGCACGCAGCCATAGGCAGCCAGCGCCATGATCTCCGCGGCTCAATAGCCAGGGCAAATCAACATCTGCTGCGGATTGTCAGGTGAACTCTGACCGCGCCAGCCACCCTGCTCCATCTAATGTGGGGTGAAAGAAGCAGATGGGGCATCCTCTGCATCCCCTGATTGCCCTCTCCTGCATTCACTCTCACCCAGCTTTAGCCACGCTGTGGCGCAAGTTATGTCACTTGCAGTTGAGGTGAGAGAGAAGTTGCCTCTCTTGGTAGGGTAGCGGTTTTGACTGTTGCTGAGTGTATGTATGCCTGTCTTCCCTTAAGAAAATGCTTGTGTTGTATGACTACTTCACTGATTCGGCGTAAATGTACATCAGAACATCCATACATCCATAATGAACATCAGACTTATAGACTGATGTTCATTATGGAACTGACCTGAGCAACCAACTAAAACACAATATGCTATCTACGACTGCTGATGAGTAATAACAATTTTACAACTAAATTTTGTGTTATATTCCAGTTGTCTGAATCTGTTCTCAATTCTATATAGCTGAAATGAATTTTTTTAATATTTTAATTGTTGATCAATGTCGGTTACTGTAGGGGAAGAAATACTTTTATGTGAATCTTTGTTTGGCTAGTCAAATGTTAGTCAAGCAAAACTGCAGGCTCTTCAGAGGATGTTCATTTTTTCTTTGGAACCTTTGGCAGGACAGATCAAGCGCTGAACTCCGGCTGTCTCTTTTGCCGAGCTGTTTCGTCAGCAGCTTTCTTCAGTGCTCGCTCGACCGCAGCATGCTCAATCTCCTTTCACTGAGCTTCAAAACTGGAGGCTTGCACAGCCTTACGCTATATTGATGACATTCATGACACTTAAATTGAGCACAAAATGAAACACAGTACTTGAAAAAAAAGTTGAAAGGACTTATGTCCACGAAAAATCGCAGGAAATGAGCAAAATAGACAAAATTATTGCTAAGCGATAAAAAATTGCAGTGGTGGCAACATTGCTGAGCAATAAAAAATTGCAGTAGTGGCAACACTGAGATTCTAGACTATAGAGTTACAATAGTGTTGTTAAAATTTTAATGTGAATCTGAATGTCAATTGGGATATGAATGTCTAAATTTTGGTGCAAGGTAAAATCTCTTTATTTGCATGCAATGCATATCCTTTTTGTCTAAAAATGTTCTAATACATAATTGACATGATTTTGACCATAGCTATGGGGCATAAATACTGAATGAGAAGCTTATTTGACTATTATGAGCACCACACTCCGGATCATATAATATACACCCAAAAATTTGGGCGTGCATTGGCCTTGCATGCCAAAACTAGGCATGCATCACTCCTGAGAAAATAGTATATGTGCACACCTAATGTGCTCTTTATAGAATCACGCGTGAGAGTTATTGTGAAGTTGAAAAAAGATGAAAATAGTTCATTTTAAGCACAAATTTCAAGCTTTCCAATTTTTTAAGCTTGTAAAAGAGCATTTAAACAAATCTTTGCATGCATAAATTTTCCACTGTAAATAGTACTGCTGAAAAAGCATAAAAAGCAACCAAATTATCTGGTAAGAAGGGTCTATTACGCGATTTAAAAAAGGTATTTCATTGTCACAACGTAAAAAAAGTCTTTTATTGTTGCAACACCGGCATATTTTTGAGAATGGGCATGCACAACATTTTTTCCATGTGCATTTGTAATTATTTAATTTTTGTTTGGGCATGCACCTAGCATGATCTGGACTATGGTATGAGCATACTATACATGTATAAATAATCATTGCCTATATGCCATAGTCAGGAAGGTAGCACAGTGTGCGCTAGAATAATTTATGGGACAATTTTTATGCCGTCTATGCGCTATTTGTGCATTGTCTGTGCGCCGTCTATATGCTACTCTTCACAAGTAGAGTTTTCTAAGAAAGGCCTTCGTACAAAAAGCCTTTTCAAAATGTTACGCATATTTTCATTTTAAACAAACTTAAATTATACCTACAAATAGAGTAATGCAAAATTGACATTTTTAGCGATAATTTATACTAATTTTATTTACTATTAATTTTAAAGAAGCAAAAAGTTTATCACTGACTTTTTAGACTATACAAATCTCATTTATTTTACGTAAAATTGTTAATTTGCATTACAATTTTTATGCATGTCAGGGACCTTATGCGCCATAATTATGCGCCACATGCGCTAGGGACCTCAGTGTGCACAATGATTGTGCTTTAAGTGCACCAAGGACCCCTTGTGTGCGCCAATATACATTGAAACCTTTTGTGTACGCGGGAATTTTCCCCCTCAGAGGCCACCTTCCTGACTATGACCTATATGGCTATATTTTAAACTAGCAAATAATATAGGCCTAGTCTTATAATTATAAGAAAATAAATTAAAACAAAAAAGCTATAACATAACCATGGCGTTAGGTCAAAATTTAATTTATAATTATAAGAAAATAAATTAAAACAAAAAAGCTATAACATAACCATGGCATTAGGTCAAAATTTAATTTATATATTATTATTTTGTGTACAAAAATTAAAAAAATTTAGCTTAGCTTAGTATATCAATAATTAAAGAAGGCCAACAAAAAATTAAAACCAACCAAAAATGAAAGCCTATTATTATTACTAGTCTGATTTGTTAGGTGTATAATTTAGAATAGGCCATAAAAAACCATTTTTATAATGATAGTCAACTTACATCAGATTCAGATGAGCAAAAGGTACTGTTCTGCTGTAATGCTATGGCTTCACTTTCACTTCTTTGACTATTTTCAAGGCGCAGTTTTTTTAGAGGTGGGCTGGTAGTCATTGACAGATCAAATCAAATTATACATTTGGCAAAGGCCTAATGAAAAAAATGTGAAACTAGTGAACTATATGCGTTTTAGATTTAAAATAGCGATCAACAGAGCTATATCAGCTTATCAGTATCACTGAACCAAAGATTTTATATGTAAGAGAGTGAGGTGAGTAAGGTGTGAATCCTTCGAAGAAAGCCTGTAAGTTAGAACAAAATAAGCGAACCGTGTAGACCGCAGTCTTCTATTATTTTAATGAGAGATCCGAGGTACAACCTTCACAGATTAGTTTTTAGGTTGTTGTTGTAAACCGCGAGTTCCAGGCTTCGAAAGATGGTTCATTTCAAAATAGTGGCAAAGAAAGAAGTCTGTCTATTTAGAATTCTTGAGTGAGCTATGCTAGCTTCAATGCCATACACCAAGAAAAATTAAGTTTTTTGCTTTTATAGAATCTATTTGTCAAAAAAAACTTTGTTTTAATATCCGTTTAGTAACCAATTCGGCGGCGTGAAACGACCCACCACGAGCGCGGTCTCTAATCATTCGGAGTAACGGAGTAACGGAGTATTTCAATGTAACGGACTAACGGTTTAATAATAGGTTTTGAGCAACGTATTTTCCCTATACTTACTCGTACTTTTGATTGCTTAACGTGTAGCTAATTTCCACTCCAGTACATTTCCGTGGACTACTATAAGCAAACACATGCTAGGACGTAATTGGTCTTGCAAATGATTGGCAGAATTCTAAAAGGCCACTTTGAGTGTAACATGTATGTGTCTATGCCATGGTCTTAGTGGCCTCTAATTGCTTGTGAAGCAATGTGTATATATAATAAGTTATATAGAAATTTAAGTCAGTGAATTATAAGCCTTGTATCCCTCCCTCAGTTGCACTCGTATTTCATTTATTTAAAAATAATTAATACGTGCTCGTAGCGCGACTCCTGAACTTGTCTAAAATGTAGAAGCTGTAATCACTTGAAAACGAAGTCTTCATTAGCTTTTGCACTGGGAAGTGGCTCCCGAGTGGCAGACAGAAACAGAGATTTTAACCAGACCGTGGCGTCTATAGTTTTGATATATATTTGTGGGCTCCTCATGGGCCCCAACATAGGCATGCAGGCGCGCTGTGGCACGAAACACGCGTACGAATGGTGCATACGTAGCATGGGGGAAGTGTTCAGAAGGGGTGACTCCGGTGAGTCAGTGAGGGGAGCAAACAGAGTGCAAACAAACAATCAGTGGGAGCACAGACCATGACCAAGGCTGCGGAGCGATCCCCAGCCCAGGCCATCACATCTCCCCCCTCATGGTGCTCAGCCGAGTCGAAGTCGGTCCGGTGGTGCCGGGGTGCGCTGCATGGGAGATGGCGCTGGCCGAGTTAATGCCAAAGGGCAGTCTGTTGAGTTGAAACAGCTGCCTCTCGACGTGTTGATGACTAGCTAGGCACGGCTCTCCTCGGACAGTGGCAGCGACAAGAACGCGTTCGACAAGTCGAGTTTTGTCCGCCGAGCTTGGCGAAGATGTCCTCTATCCGCGGCAACGGATAGAGCTCAGGCTTGGCCGCGGCGTTGAAAGGTCGCCTTATAATCGCCGCAGATGCGAGTGTCGCCATTCGCCTTCACCACCGGGACGATTGGAGCAGCCCAGTTTGAATGCTTGATCGGCGTGATGATGCCCTCGACCTCGAGTCATCTCTCAGCTCCTCGTCCACACGCTGATGTCTCTCGATCAGTTTCGGATTCCCGTCTCACCAAACCCTAGCTTGTACATGTAAAAGGAATTTGCAAGCCAATGGGGATATTCTTGTAAGTCGCTCGTCGTCAAATATAGACGTATGTATAGTATCCAAAAGAGTCGAAAATTTTCATCGAATATGATGGAACAGATGCCGTTGTGAGGCAGTGCAGCACTTACATGTAATACGAGAATGTGCCTCGACAATATGTTTTGACAGTTGGTCTGTCCCAACTGTGCCGAGACCACCCATGTGCCGCTTAAAAGTCAAGGGATGTGTATGGAAGGCACATTATTTCTCTTGCCGAATCGCGCCAGCATTAAGTAAACTTTAGCAGTCATCAAGATGTCTTTACCGTCATAGCGAGAGCATCACCAGGGGGATCATACAAAAGCTGAGTTGAAGCTGTCGCAAATTAACAGAAACTGATGTCATGGCGTGGATCGGAGGAATTATTTTAACATGGACGCAAGTGCCTCAATATGAGAGGCTGCAGCTGCAGTTGCAGACATTTGGAAGTTGTTTGAGTCTGTTAGCATGCAATAGCCTAGTTGACTGTAGCGCTCAAGCCTCCGCTGCTCTATCAGCAAGCAGAATGAATGCAACGATCTCGTCAGCAATGGCTGCTCTATCAGCAAGCAGAATGAATGCAACGATCTCGTCAGCAATAGCTGCTCTATCAGCAAGCAAGACGCCTCGTTTGCTGGCATTCCTTAAGCGCTCCACAATGCAAAATGTTGTTGTGTCATTGGCAATACGAGTATTGAAATTTAATTTATGCTACAAGACGAATAAGACATACCAGAATGCATAAAATGTTGTCATACCTTTGCTGCGATGGGCAAAACCTTCATCCAGTATTCAGCCTCGTCCTCTTCTTTCGGAAAAGTATACACACGGTGCACCTTTCACCGATTTTGTAGTTATTGCTGGTGCAGACAGGAACGCAACACTTCGCCGGCATCTTGTATAACTCAAGATGCAGACAAATCTTGAATCCCAAATCCCAAATCACGAATCGCAAGTCCCAAATCACGAATCCCTATCTCTGATTCAAAATCTTGAATCCCAAATCCCAAATCACGAATCCCAAATCCCAAATAACAAATCCCTATCTCTGATTCAAAATCTTGAATCCCAAATCCCAAATCCCAGTCTGATTCAAAATCCCTAGACCGGAATTCCAAAATCCGAAATCCGAAATCCGAAATTCTAAATCCCTAATCCCAATCTCTGATTTATAATCTTGAATCCCAAATCCCAAAATCTGAATCCCAAATTCTAAATCCTAAATCCCAAATCCCAAAATCTGAATCCCAAATTCTAAATCCCAAATCCCAAATCGCAGTCTCTGATTCAAAAGCTAGATTATGTTGGCATGCAAATAGGCTGTTGAAAACCTACATGTAGTTTATTTAGGATTTTTATGAAGGTATTCCTTGAAGTTACGAATGAAGAAAAAAAGTAAAAATGAGGGAACCATGTTACTGACAAGTTTACCGAAAAATTCGCATGTAGAAGCCATGAAGTAAATGCAAAGAAAGAGAGATGCTGCTGATTGTTGATTGTTCACAAATCGATTGCAAAGACATATGAATCTTGTGTGTGGTGCCAGCATCCGGTGGGCTGCTTTAAGATGCAGGAGAAAATAGATATTGAATATAATTCGAACTCATCACTCATTGTTTGTTTTGTTTTTGGAAGGTAAGTCGTACAGTAAGCTTTCCTATTTCGAATCGTGTATATAGTCGCGAGCGAGCAAAATTCGTGCTTTTTCATTATTTCTTATTGTTCTGCCATCGTATCGTTGTACAGTACAGGGTAATTAAAAGCGTTAGACGGCTACAAGTTAACATACAGTTACGTACATGTAGTTATAGAAATGATCAATCATTACTACATGTAGGTAATTTAGCTGCAGCGGAGGCTGGGAAAGCTGCCTTGAGCCAGCAGCTGCAGCGGAGGCTGGGAAAGCTGCCTTGAGCCAGCAGCTGCAGCGGAGGCTGGGAAAGCTGCCTTGAGCCAGCAGCTGCAGCGGAGGCTGGGAAAGCTGCCTTGAGCCAGCAGCTGCAGAGGAGGCTGGGAAAGCTGCCTTGAGCCAGCAGCTGCAGCGGAGGCTGGGAAAGCTGCCTTGAGCCAGCAGCTGCAGCGGAGGCTGGGAAAGCTGCCTTGAGCCAGCAGCTGCAGCGGAGGCTGGGAAAGCTGCCTTGAGCCAGCAGCTGCAGCGGAGGCTGGGAAAGCTGCCTTGAGCCAGCAGCTGCAGCGGAGGCTGGGAAAGCTGCCTTGAGCCAGCAGCTGCAGCGGAGGCTGGGAAAGCTGCCTTGAGCCAGCAGCTGCAGCGGAGGCTGGGAAAGCTGCCTTGAGCCAGCAGCTGCAGCGGAGGCTGGGAAAGCTGCCTTGAGCCAGCAGCTGCAGCGGAGGCTGGGAAAGCTGCCTTGAGCCAGCAGCTGCAGCGGAGGCTGGGAAAGCTGCCTTGAGCCAGCAGCTGCAGCGGAGGCTGGGAAAGCTGCCTTGAGCCAGCAGCTGCAGCGGAGGCTGGGAAAGCTGCCTTGAGCCAGCAGCTGCAGCGGAGGCTGGGAAAGCTGCCTTGAGCCAGCAGCTGCAGCGGAGGCTGGGAAAGCTGCCTTGAGCCAGCAGCTGCAGCGGAGGCTGGGAAAGCTGCCTTGAGCCAGCAGCTGCAGCGGAGGCTGGGAAAGCTGCCTTGAGCCAGCAGCTGCAGCGAGCTGTACGAGTTGAGCAGCTCATCTTTGATTGCAGCGCACTGCCGGTTGGCCTCGCACCAGGTGAAATCTTGAGCAGTGCTCACGAACACGCACCCGCCTGCCTCTGGGCTGAAGGGATTCGGACACGCCAGGGCCCGCACTGCAGGCAGCAACTGGATTACAATGCCGGAAAGCGCTTGAAACGCGTGGAAGTTGCTGAACGAATATTTCATCCTTGTTTTTCAGAGACAGCTGGGATTTTTTGATGGGAAAATTTCTACAAGCAGGTTTGAGTATGGTTGAGACTTATAAACAGCTAACAGATGTAGCTCCGTCCAATAGCAGTTCTAATAAATGCTTTTAGCCAATGACTTTATCAGTATATGTCGTCCTGGGTTTGCGATTGTTTTTTTACATCTCGTGATCTCCCTAACTCGATACTTTAAATACAGCAGCTCATATTTTAGCGTGAGCTCTCGTGTTTCTGAGTGCCTTAAAATTAATCAGAGATTTTTGTGTATTCCAATTTAATATTCGCTTCTCAGGGATGCGCTTAAAATGTGCTACACTGTACTTATGTAGCTATAAGAGAAGTTCGCGCGAATACGTCAATTTTAATGAAAAGAAATAGGATTACAATTTACAACAATGGCTATGTATTAGAGTAAAAAATAGCTACTATAGCGATAAATTTTGAAACAACACAGACATTTGTAACTAAAACTATAAGATCTAACAACTAACATGTAACTAGTGAATTTATCATTTCTAAATCAATGACAGCTCGTATTTGAATAATGTACCAATCAAAAATATTAAAGATGAAAATCTAATTTAATGCTAAGGTTGAATTTATAGTGAAAACGTTTAAAATATAGAAAATTTTTAGAAAAACACACACAAGTAACACGTAAAACTATGGAATTATGGGACAGAATAACGTTAAAAAAGTCAGGTCATAGTACACTTCTGAAAAAAAATTTAATATTCCTAGGTAGGTTAAGTAAATTCTGTAACACACCATGCAAAGGCGGTACTGAGCTATTTCTATTTTCAAAACTGCAGTTCACTCATCTATGCATTAGCTGCTGCTGCTAGTTCATTTCGCCTGTGAAATGGACCTCTTTTTTGGTAATGATGGCCTGGCGATCAGCCCCCAGGCCACATTCGGTGCTGCCAGAGCACCAGCAGCAGAAGCAGCAGTGTGAGCAGTAAGCCGCATCTCTGCTCGGGCAGCAGCAGCGGATCCATCCTGGCAGCAGCATTCTGATGAGAAACAAGCAGATGGAGACAGCGGACGTGATGGGAAATGAATCTAAGTTGTTGAATGTGTTACTCAAAGTTTGTCTGAGCCAAAGTTGAAAATAAATCAATCCAACAATAATCCCAAAGTCAGTTATGCTTTCAATCGAACTCCAGCTCATCCGTTTGCGAGTAATCTCGAGCGGCTTGTGACGACAGCATCCTGAGCACAGGGCTTCGACGAAGTGCAGTCCGATCAAGATGAGTAAGCAGACCCCAACAATGCTGGCATAGACAATTATGATGAGCTGCTCCCATGGACAGTTGCAATCTTCATCAAAAATATGAAAACACAGCGGAGACTTCAGAAGGTTCTGAGTTGTGCAATTATCATTTTTAAATAGCGGCGTCGCCACAGCAAAAATTTTTAATAACCGGAAATTCGTCACCAAAAACGACAGCACACGAAATGTGCCCCAAAAGAAATTCCAGCAAGCAGATATTGTACCCGAAGTCTGCTTTTTCGCGTCAATGAAATCGCTGGGTTCGTCGTTAAACGCAAGCAACTCAACCTGGTCGAAGGTTACGATTGCTTCGAGTTGCTCAACTTGCTTAGGTTGCACACCTTGCTCGTTTTGCACATCTTGCTCATGTTGCACATCTTGCTCATGTTGCAAATCTTGCTCATGTTGCACACCTTGCTCATGTTGCACATCTTGCTCGTGTTGCACATCTTGCTCATGTTGCACATCTTGCTCGTGTTGCACCTCTTGATCATGTTGCACATCTTGCTCATGTTGCACATCTTGCTCGTGTTGCACCTTTTGATCATGTTGCACATCTTGCTCATGTTGCACATCTTGCTCGTGTTGCACATCTTGCTCATGTTGCACATCTTGCTCATGTTGCACATCTTGCTCATGTTGCACATCTTGCTCATGTTGCACATCTTGCTCGTGTTGCACATCTTGCTCATGTTGCACAGCTTGATCATGTTGCACATCTTGCTCATGTTGCACATCTTGCTCATGTTGCACATCTTGCTCATGTTGCACATCTTGCTCATGTTGCACATCTTGCTCATGTTGCACAGCTTGATCATGTTGCACATCTTGCTCGTGTTGCACATCTTGCTCATGTTGCATACCTTGTTTAGGTTGCTTAAGTTGCCCTTTATCATTATCTATAGGCTTCGTATATCGGTAGGTTATGCCTTTGTAAACGCAATCATCTGTACTCGGATTAACAATCTCCGTGATAATCATATGGTACGGAGTACCCTGCTCCGGGCTTACTTCGACGTGTTCACCGACTCTAAATTCATGACCGTTGGATATCGCTGGTTGACAGCATTTCGAGCCGCAGCAAAGCGAACTCCAGCAACGGCAGCAACGGCAGCAACTGCAGCAACGGTCGCCAGCCCATGGCAGCAGCTCAATGTCATCTAGCGTAGGAGTTGTTGACTGTTGCAGCCAGTTGCAGAAGGTCTTGCTATCGATTTTACTCTGAACTGTGCCACGACGATTCAACCAGATGGACTTGCCGATCAATTCTTTTGTCTTTTCTTCGAAGAATTCTTTTGCAGTCTCTGCAGTCTCTTGAGAAACGGCCGAGAGGCCGAAGCTCTTGATTTCTTGATTTCTTGTTCCTGATTTTACTTCGACTTTCTGAACCGTAAAGAAGTATAAGTATTCCTTATAACGTTTACAACAGCACGAAGTGTCTTCACTGCAACACGAAGTGTCTTTACACAAGCTGTCTACAGTAAGTACCACATGCGATTTATCCTGGTGTCTGAGCTCAGTGCCCTTGGACAAAAAAGTTAACAGTTTTGCATCAATAAGTGCATATCTTTTTCTTTCACTTGCGTTTTTACTTGCGTTTTTACTTGCGTTTTCACTTGCGTTTTTACTTGCATTTTTACTTGCGCTTTTACTTGCGTTTTCACTTGCGTTAAAAACGCTTTTCAGTTGATCAATTGACTTGACTGGAATTTCAAAATACTTCTGGTTGTCGCAGTGCTTGGTGCAGCACCAGCGAACGAAGTCCTGGTCATTGTTCCATTTGGAATCGTACTTGCGTTCGCCAATGCGAGAGATCGCACGTTGCAGCACCTGCTTTGGTTTCACTTTGACTCCATTACTGCATTTGTATTTCAGCTTGTACAAGCGCTGTCGCCTGGTGTCCAGCCAGAGTGTCTTCCGTGCGACAACTTTTGGCTGACAGCCGAAGATTGTCAGAAAAAGCTTTATAAGCCATACAAAAATTTTATAGTCGCACAACTGTCGAATCGCTGCCGTATCGGATCTATAAGTTATGACTTCGATTTTGTAGCGAGCGCGGCGGTTTTGATTAGTTTTGATTTGTTCGGAATTGTGAAGATCTTTGGCAACGATTGCGTAATCAGTATTCCATCGGCTAGTGCAGGCAATGGCGGTGCCTTTCTCCAGATATGGTTCTTCTGTATTGTTTTGTGCTTCTGGCTCGTTTGCGTTGTTTGGATTGTTTGGCAGAATTCGGACTTCTGGCTCGTCTCGTCTTCCTGGCTGGTCAGAGCTTCCGAATTGGTCCATTGAAATCTGCAAAGATTTAAAGGTGATTCCATTAGCTAAAGTTAAAGTTCAGATTCAAGAAATGATAGTTTCAGCTGCCTATTGCACCTCAAAGCAATAGTGGCAAGTGGCAACAGAATTTCAATTGTTGTTAAAACAAATTTTCTTTTACGCTATTATTAGTAGTCGAGGCTTGTGAAAATGATATAGTAGCTGAAATGAGAAGGGATTTGCGGGTTTCTGAAGTTGGGATTTCTTTCCCAATTTCTTTGCAATTTCTTTCCCTATTTCTTTGCAATTACTTCGGCCCTCGGCTTTGGTTTATGGGGTGTACCTGGAATTCTGGACTGCAGTGTGGCTACGAGTAGAACGGGACTTGAGCCCCTTAATCGCACCCGCCCTGCAGGAAAGACGACCATTCACAAAGTTGATGCCAGCCCTGAGGCTGAGCCCCTGAGGTTGTGTGATCCTCCTTATTGTTTTTATCCCTGCCTTTGTGGCCTTTTATCCTTTGTGTTTTTATCTTGGCACTTGAGCCACCCAATATTTGGAGTTGCAAATCTCGCCTCGGTGAGGGCGCTCTATAGCTTTGGTCCACCTGCTGTCTCCTCTGGAAGTTCCCTGCTTTTGTGTCTCGGCTCTCATCTCTGACAGTGGATTGGAGTCCTGGTGAATAAGTTCGTCCCGATTCGGGAAAACCGGCTGAGTCCGGGTTCCTCTTGCTGACCTTGTGCCCTATCCAACCCCTTGGCCTAGCCCTTATTGAGCTGGATAGCGAAAAAGCCTTGAGGCTCGCAACCCTATAGGTATAGAAGGGTCTCCTGTCTGACAGGATCGACTCGCCCTTGGCAATAAGCTTCCAGACTCGCTCCAATAGATAAGTATTTTTCCGTAGACTTAGGATATTGTCTCTCTCGGACCGCTTATACATATACTCCAATATTGTTTAGAGCTGGGTATTGAAAAAATTAAAAATTCTCGCGCACCCTCTGGTTTTGTCGTTGGGGAGGGTGGCTTTGGTGGACTCGGTCTTAGCACCGTCCCTGATTCCACTATGGGTTGGAGGTGTCTTAGTCCAAAGGTTTGAGCTAGTAGCCCCAACAAGGTATTTCTACCAGGCCTTGTTCCTGGTCCCAATCCCTGGCCGCTCGGGCTTATTGCCCTTGGTAGATGCGACCCTGATCTCTAGCGGCAGAGCCCTTCTTTGGGCTGATCCGCCGGAGCCCCTAGGCTACCCACCCTCGTTCAACAACAACAACGTCTAGGATTCAGTAATATCAGTGGCAGAATTTTTACAATTCGAACTATGAGCTAATTACAACGAGTAATCTATCAAGGATAAAATTAAAATTTACAGTAATTAGTAACCTAGATCAGAAAGCCACCATCCCTGAACAATGTGACAATGTCCAATGGCCTCGTAAAATCCAGAACCGAACCAGTCTATTAGAACCGTAAAAAGTATCCGTTCCACCATGATCTTACTTCACGGTACTCGCTTGACAACTTACTTGTACTTCGTAATTTGTTGAACTACCAGCTGCCATTGGTTAAATCAAGTGTTAATTAAGAGTAAAACAAAGTTCAACAAATTGTCAGATTTTAAGCTTCAAGATTTTAACACTTATGATAATTTTTGCAAACGCTTTTTCTATTTTCTGAAGAGTAGCCTCTAAGATACGAACGCTGCTAAAGAAGGTTACTTCTAGCTTGGGGGTGAGAAATAGACAAGTTGTATTGCATTTTATTATGCTTTAAATTTGATTTGGTTTGCATGGGTGCGTGCACCTGTGAAAATCAGCTTTAGTGATCAGCCAATCCCTGCCGCCTCTGTGGATCCGTGTGGGGTGGGGTGAGGGGGGGGGGCGTCGCCCCGCCACGACCCCTGGCCTTTTTAGTGAGCCGTCTCGATGGGCAACTGGCTCAATTTACGCGCGATCCGTCTGCCTAAAATTTTGTTGCTTTGGGTTGGGAGGCCGCTTTGTTATCGCCGTTCGCTTGCATACACGTTTGCAAAGTCTTTCCACTATCTAATCTTCTTCTTTTCAATCTAAATGTACTAAATCTCTAAGGTTTGTATGCTTGCCTTCTATCTTCTTCTACCTTCTACCTATACTAAATCTATGCGTCTATTTAGAACGCTTCACAGTCTGAAAGCCTGAATCAATTTTTATCGCGTTTTCACAAAAAAAGAAAATCAGTCAAGGATTGTATGGTTCGATTTTGTCAATAGGCTTTAACGCAAAGAGTATTAAATATTCGAAAACGAGTTTCTCCTATGCCTTCAATGGAAGACTAGAAAAAGTCAAAGGGCCCGTTCTATAAAGATAAGATCGTTCTTAGCTTCTGTCTCTGCTGTGTAGAAGTTCTGACGTACGAGTTCGATAAAACTTACGCTACGACAGCTTTAATATACGACCCCAAAATCTCTGACTGACTGAATTTCAATTCCAATTGAGTTCGCGCCATAACTTCTCTCTCGCCGCTTTGTTGGCCTACTGGCTGCATGCAGTGAGCAAGGGAGCTAGGAATGCTCAGTGGCTGCGTGTGTACAATTCTGACCCTGACTGACTGGCGGACTGCATAGACAATTGCTATTTATAGATTTCACACAACTGTACATTGGCTCTGCCTGCACACAACCTGTGTACACTGAGCAGCCAATCACTGCTATGTATTTTCGACTGCAGTGCCAAAGCATATATGGCTGATTTTATCGCCCTCTGATCATGCAGAAGACACTAGGACTTGGATTAGGCTAGGCGTAAGGTCCCAGGTTCGAGTGAGCCTACTGAGGACAATTAAAATTGAATTGATTCATCATTCATTTGTAGCTACTTGAAAACGTTTGAATTATTTTTGCACAAGTCGTTTAGCAAATTTCATTTTTAAAAACTGCTTCGAGTATTACTGATTCCATCATAGTATGAAATTGCCAAACTGCAGACGATGCTGCTAATCTGCTGAAGGTATCGCTAGACGCTGTGTTGTGTAGAAGAACTGCCGATATGTATCGAAAATTAATTAGTGAGCCGTAATAAATGCTGAGCAAATTTTTATATTGTTGAAAGAATCATTGCAGTTTACTGAGGAGACTGAGTAGCCGGCCGAGAGGAGAACTGCTGACTGCTAAGGGCTAAATGAAAACTGTTAAGAGAACATTAAAATACTTTCCTTCAAGAATAGCCTTATTGTAGGCAGAGAGGAGCAGGTTAAGCAGATGGTCCGCAGTTCGAATCTGCATTGAAGCAGAGAATTTATCTCTGTACCTGTGACAATGATTGTCTCCCTTGCAGTTTCATGCAGATTTTGGGGGGGGGGGAGAAGTGTTAATCTGGGCAGTGCTAATCTGGGGGTAGTGCTAATCTGGGGGAGCAGTGCTAATCTTGGGGAGCAGTGCTAATCTGGGGGAGCAGTGCTAATCTGGGGGAGCAGTGCTAATCTGGGGTAGTGCTAATCTTGGGGCAGTGCTAATCTGGGGGTAGTGCTAATCTGGGGGAGCAGTGCTAATCTGGGGTAGTGCTAATCTTGGGGCAGTGCTAATCTGGGGGTAGTGCTAATCTGGGGGAGCAGTGCTAATCTGGGGGAGCAGTGTTAATCTGGGCAGTGCTAATCTGGGGGTAGTGCTAATCTGGGGGTAGTGCTAATCTGGGGGCAGTGCTAATCTGGTGGAGCAGTGCTAATCTGGGGGTAGTGCTAATCTGGGGGAGCAGTGCTAATCTGGGGGAGCAGTGCTAATCTGGGGGAGCAGTGCTAATCTGGGGGAGCAGTGCTAATCTGGGGGAGCAGTGCTAATCTGGGGGAGCAGTGCTAATCTGGGGGAGCAGTGCTAATCTGGGGTAGTGCTAATCTGGGGTAGTGCTAATCTGGGGGTACTGCTAATCTGGGGGTACTGCTAATCTGGGGGTAGTGCTAATCTGGGGGTAGTGCTAATCTAGGGTAGTGCTAATCTGGGGTAGTGCTAATCTGGAGTAGTGCTAATCTGGGGTGTGGGGCTAATCTAAGGGAAGCAGTGTTAATCTGGGGGAGTATAGTGCAAATCTGATGGTAGTCGAGTATTTATCGCGCAATTATTGCAAAATATCGATATACTAAAATTTATATGGATAAACAAGACAGAAATTACACAATAAATTAGTAGATAATGCTAAGAGAGTTATAGATTAATTTATTGAATTTTATGTACATGTAACTTTGTGGAGCTCAGTAGGGTTTATCTCTGTGACCTGTGACAGAAATGATCGTCTCCTATGCTCGTATTTAACAATTAAATTCAAAGATAATTTTGCTGGGCTGCGTTTATCTTCTAGAGCAGTGCTAATCTGCTGTATGTGCTAATTTGCAGAGGGTATTACTAATCTGGTTGAGCAGCGCTAGTCGGGGAGAGCATTGTTATAATCTGACGTATACAATAAAGTAATAAATATGTAAGAGGATCAAATTTAAATTGCAAGTTGCAGAAAGTTCAAATGGTTTTGATAATTGAAAAACCTGTAGATTAGTGGCCACCTCCTGCTCACTGATTGTGCCAAACAGTGCTGGTGAAGCAATGTAATTTTTTATCAAAACTTCTTTTCATAGAAACGAAAACTCAACGAAAGAACGAAAAAAATAATCACCATGTCAACCATAAAAAGCGCGCTATCGAACATATAAGAGTAATTGGGGGAATTGCTAAGATGTCAACGCTCATGGGGAAATATTGGAATTATACTGTGGCTGAATTGGCTCCTGAGGAATGGCTGTGAGGGAAAGACATACGGGGAGATTTCTGAATTTTTGTGGCTTATATAAGAGTTGCTGAGATATCAAGGCTCATGGGGGAATAGCTGAGATGCTAAGGCTCATGGGGGAATAGCTGAGATGCGCGAATAGCTGAGATGCGCGAATAGCTGAGATGCGCGAATAGCTGAGATGCGAGAATAGCTGAGATGCGCGAATAGCTGAGATGCGAGAATAGCTGAGATGCGCGAATAGCTGAGATGCTAAGGCTCATGGGGGAATAGCTGAGATGCTAAGGCTCATGGGGGAATAGCTGAGATGCGCTCACACATCGTGCGATTCCCAGCCCTGAGGGCCGACCCCGAAGACACAGAGAGTGCACATGCCTGACGATTAGAGAGTCAAAGAGCCGCTGTACACCCTGTGTGAGCGTGTGTACTAGAGCGTTCCTGTCCGGGCGTCGGTGAACAGCAGCAGGCGGCAGGCTCTCAGCTTGCTGTTGTACAGCACGTGTCTGCAGTTGCCCGATCTCATGCCAGCCGCTACGCACTTCATTGCACTGCCAACCTGCAGCAGGTCAGAGTAGCAGTAGCGAGAGCTGGGCTTGTAGCTGGTGCGCTTGAACGGAGTTCGCTTCCACGAGGCAGCGGAGCCAGTCGGCCCAGTCTGAAGTTCACCTTTGGCAACAAACTCGCAAGCGTAGCCACGACGGGTTGAACATTTTAAATCCTTGAGTAGCTCCCTTCCTTCAGACTGCACCAAGCAGTTCTGATTCCCATTGTTAGAAGGCATATTTGAAGGCCACAAAGCATTATCGAGGGGCAAAATTCCATTGCCGTTGATCTTCGCCCAGCCGGACCTGCTTGTGTTCCGTTCATCGGCCCTGTCACTGACTCCGAGCCACAGGGAGCAGCTGCAGCGGAGGCTGGGAAAGCTGCCTTGAGCCAGCAGCTTCAGCGGAGGCTGGGAAAGCTGCCTTGAGCCAGCAGCTGCAGAGGAGGCTGGGAAAGCTGCATTGAGCCAGCAGCTGCAGAGGAGGCTGGGAAAGCTGCCTTGAGCCAGCAGCTGCAGAGGAGGCTGGGAAAGCTGCATTGAGCCAGCAGCTGCAGAGGAGGCTGGGAAAGCTGCCTTGAGCCAGCAGCTGCAGAGGAGGCTGGGAAAGCTGCCTTGAGCCAGCAGCTGCAGAGGAGGCTGGGAAAGCTGCCTTGAGCCAGCAGCTGCAGAGGAGGCTGGGAAAGCTGCCTTGAGCCAGCAGCTGCAGCGGAGGCTGGGAAAGCTGCCTTGAGTCAGCAGCTGCAGAGGAGGCTGGGAAAGCTGCCTTGAGTCAGCAGCTGCAGAGGAGGCTGGGAAAGCTGCCTTGAGTCAGCAGCTGCAGAGGAGGCTGGGAAAGCTGCCTTGAGCCAGCAGCTGCAGAGGAGGCTGGGAAAGCTGCATTGAGCCAGCAGCTGCAGAGGAGGCTGGGAAAGCTGCCTTGAGCCAGCAGCTGCAGAGGAGGCTGGGAAAGCTGCCTTGAGTCAGCAGCTGCAGAGGAGGCTGGGAAAGCTGCCTTGAGTCAGCAGCTGCAGAGGAGGCTGGGAAAGCTGCCTTGAGCCAGCAGCTGCAGAGGAGGCTGGGAAAGCTGCCTTGAGTCAGCAGCTGCAGAGGAGGCTGGGAAAGCTGCCTTGAGTCAGCAGCTGCAGAGGAGGCTGGGAAAGCTGCCTTGAGCCAGCAGCTGCAGAGGAGGCTGGGAAAGCTGCCTTGAGTCAGCAGCTGCAGAGGAGGCTGGGAAAGCTGCCTTGAGTCAGCAGCTGCAGAGGAGGCTGGGAAAGCTGCCTTGAGTCAGCAGCTGCAGAGGAGGCTGGGAAAGCTGCCTTGAGTCAGCAGCTGCAGAGGAGGCTGGGAAAGCTGCCTTGAGTCAGCAGCTGCAGAGGAGGCTGGGAAAGCTGCCTTGAGTCAGCAGCTGCAGAGGAGGCTGGGAAAGCTGCCTTGAGCCAGCAGCTGCAGCGGAGGCTGGGAAAGCTGCCTTGAGCCAGCAGCTGCAGCGAGCTGTACGAGTTGAGCAGCTCGCCTTGAATTGCAGCGCACCGCTGGTTGGCTTCGCACCAGGTGAAATCTTGAGCAGTGCTCACGAACACGCACCCGCCTGCCTCTGGGCTGAAGGGATTCGGACACGCCAGGGCCCGCACTGCAGGCAGCAACTGAATTACAATGCCGGAAAGCGCTAGAAACGCGTGGAAGTTGCTTAACGAATATTTCATCCTTGTTTTTCAGAGACAGCTGGGATTTTTTAATGGGAAAATTTCTACAGGTAGGTTTGAGTATGGTTGTGACTTATAAACAGCTAACAGATGCAGCAGCCCTGTCCAATAGCAGTTCTAATAAATGCTGTTAGCCAATGACTTTATCAGTATATGTTGTCTTGGTTTTGCGATTGTTTTTTACATCTTACAAATTTTAGTTTGAGCTCTCGTGTTTCTGAGTGCCTTTGAATTAATCAGAGATTTTCGTGTATTCCAATTTAATATTCGCTTCTCAGGGATGCGCTTAAAATTTGCTACACTGTACTTAATAACTCGTATGTAGAGAAGTTCGCGCGTACACGTCAAATTTAATGAAAAGAAATAGGATTGATGCATTGCCAGCAATGTATTAGAGTAAAAAATAGCTACTAGCGATAACTTTTGAAGCAACACAGACATTTGTAACTAAAACTATAAGATCTAACAGCTAACATGTAACTAGTGAATTTATCATTACTAAATCAATGAAGGCTCGTATGTGGAATAATTTACTAATCAAATATACTAAAGATGAAAATCTTGTTTAATGCTAAAGTTGAAATTTATAGTGAACACGTTTAAAATATAGAGAAATTTTAGAAAAACACACACAAGTAACACGTAAAACTATGGAACTATTGGAGAGTCAGTAACGTTAAAAAAGTCAAGTCATAGTACACCTCTGAAAAAATTTTATTATCTTTTCCTAGGTCAAGTAAATTCTGTAGCATACCATGCAAAGGCGGTACTGAGCTATTTCTCTTTTCAAAACCCAGAAAACTGCAGTTCACTCATCTATGCATTAGCTGCATTAGCTTCATTTTGCCTGCTGAAAAGGACCTCTTCTTTGGTAATGATGGCTTTGTGATCAGCCACCCCGCAACATTCGGTGCTGCCAGAGCACCAGCAGCAGAAGCAGCAGTGTGAGCAGTAAGCCGCATCTCTGCTCGGGTAGCAGCAGCGGATCAATCTTGGCAGCAGCATTTTGATGAGAAACAAGAGGGTGCCGACAACGGACGCGATGGGTAATGAACCTGCGTTGTTGAATGTGTTACTCAGCTTTTGTCTGAGCCAAAGTTCAAAATAAATCAATCCTAAGATAATCAGAAAGTCAGTTATACTTTCAATCGAACTCCAGCTCATCCGTTTGCGAGTAATCTCAAGCGGCCTGTGACGACAGCATCCCGAGCACAGGACTTCGCAGATGTGCAGTCCGATCAAGATGAGTAAGCAGATCCCAAGAATGCTGGCATAAATTATTGTGATGAGGTGCTCCCATGGACAGTTGCAGTCTTCATCAAAAATATGAAAACACAGCGGAGGCTTCAGAAGGTTCTGAGCGGTGCATTTATCATGTTTAAACAGCGGCGCCGCCACAGCTAAAATTTTTAATATCCGAAAATTCGTCACGATAAACGACAGCACACGAAACGCGACCCAAAAGCAATTCCAACAAGCAGATATTGTACCCGAAATCTGCTTGTTCGCGTCACTGAAATCGCTGGGTTCGTCGTTAAACGCAAGCAACTCAACCTGGTCGAAGGTTACGATTGCTTCGAGTTTAGGTTCCTCACCTGGCTTAGGTTCCTCACCTGGCTTAGGTTCCTCACCTGGCTTAGGTTCCTCACCTGGCTTAGGTTCCTCACCTGGCTTAGGTTCCTCACCTGGCTTAGGTTCCTCACCTGGCTTAGGTTCCTCACCTGGCTTAGGTTCCTCACCTGGCTTAGGTACCTCACCTGGCTTAGGTTCCTCACCTGGCTTAGGTTCCTCACCTGGCTTAGGTTCCTCACCTGGCTTAGGTTCCTCACCTGGCTTAGGTTCCTCACCTGGCTTAGGTACCTCACCTGGCTTAGGTTCCTCACCTGGCTTAGGTTCCTCACCTGGCTTAGGTTCCTCACCTGGCTTAGGTTCCTCACCTGGCTTAGGTTCCTCACCTGGCTTAGGTTCCTCACCTGGCTTAGGTTCCTCACCTGGCTTAGGTTCCTCACCTGGCTTAGGTTCCTCACCTGGCTTAGGTTCCTCACCTGGCTTAGGTTCCTCACCTGGCTTAGGTTCCTCACCTGGCTTAGGTTCCTCACCTGGCTTAGGTTCCTCACCTGGCTTAGGTTCCTCACCTGGCTTAGGTACCTCACCTGGCTTAGGTTCCTCACCTTTATAACGGTAGGTTATGCCTTTGTAAACGCAATCATCTGTACTCGGATTAACAACCTCCGTGATAATCATATGGTATGGAGTACCTTGCTTCGGGCTTACTTCGACGTGTTCACCGACTCTAAATTTACGACCGTTGGATGTCGCTGGTTGACGGCACTTCGAGTCACAGCAAAAAAAACGGCAGCAACGGCAGCAACTGCAGCAACGGTCGCCAGCCCCTGGCAGCAGCTCAATGTCATCTAGCGTGCGAACTGTTGACTTTTGCAGCCAGTTGCAGAAGGTCTTGCTATCGATTTTACTCTGAACTGTGCCACGACGGTTCAACCAGATTGACTTGCCGATCAATTCTTTTGTCTTTTTTTCGAAGAATTCTTTTGCAGTCTCTTGAGAAACGGCCGAGAGGCCGAAGCTCTTGATTTCTTGATCTATTGTTCCTGGTTTTACTTCGACTTTCTGAACCGTAAAGAAGTATTTATAACGTTTACAACAACACGGAGTGTTATTACAACAGCACGAAGTGTCTTCTCTGCAAATTTTACAACAGCACGAAGTGTCTTCTCTGCAACTTTTACAACAGCACGAAGTGTCTTCTCTGCAACTTTTACAACAGCACGAAGTGTCTTCTCTGCAACTTTTACAACAACACGAAGTGCTACTACTGCAACATGAAGTGTCTTTACACAAGCTGTCTACAGTAAGTACCATATGCGATTTATCCTGGTCTTTGAGCTCATTGGCCTTGGACAAAAAAGTTAACAGTTTTGCATCAATAAGTGCATATCTTTTTCTTTCACTTGCGTTTTCACTTGCGTTTTTATTTGCGTTTTCACTTGCGTTTTCACTTGCGCTTTTACTTGCGTTTTCACTTGCGCTTTTACTTGCGTTTTTACTTGCGTTTTTACTTGCGTTTTCACTAGCGTTTTTATTTGCGTTTTCACTTGCGTTTTCACTTGCGCTTTTACTTGCGTTTTCACTTGCGTTTTTACTTGCGTTTTCACTTGCGTTTTTACTTGCGTTTTCACTTGCGCTTTTACTTGCGTTTTTACTTGCGTTTTTACTTGCGTTTTCACTAGCGTTTTTATTTGCGTTTTCACTTGCGTTTTCACTTGCGTTTTCACTTGCGTTAAAAACGCTTTTCAGTTGGTTCATTGACTTGACTGGAATTTCAAAATACTTCTGGTTGTCGCAGTGCTTGGTGCAGCACCAGCGAACGAAGTCCTGGTCGTTGTTCCATTTGGAATCGTACTTGCGTTCGCCAATGCGAGAGATCGCACGTTGCAGCACCTGCTTTGGTTTCACTTTGACTCCATTACTGCATTTGTATTCCAGCTTGTACAAGCGCTGTCGCCTGGTGTCCAGCCAGAGTGTCTTCCGTGCGACAACTTTTGGTCGACAGCCGAAGATTGTCAGCAAAAGCCTTATAAGCCATACAAAAATTTTATAGTCGCACAACTGTCGAATCGCTGCCGTATCGGACGTATAAGTTATGACTTCGATTTTGTGGCAGGAGCGGCTGTTTTTATTAGTTTGTTCTAGGTCGGAAGGGCAAATATTTTTAGCAACTATTGCGTAATCAGTATTCCAACGGCTAGTGCGGGCAATTGCAGCGCCTTCCTGCAGAATTGCGTCTTCTTGATTGTTTTGTCCTTCTGGTTGGTCAGAGCTTTTGACTGCGGTGCCTTCCTGCAGAATTGCGTCTTCTTGATTGTTTTGTCCTTCTGGTTGGTCAGAGCTTTTGACTGCGGTGCCTTCCTGCTGGTCGACTTGGACCATTGAAAACTGCAGAGAGTTTAAGGCGATTCAATTAGTTAATTTAAAGTTTATCTTCAAGAAAATGATAAATAAATCAGTTTCAGCTGCCTATCGCGCCTCAAAGCAATAGTGGCAAGTTCAACAAAATTTCAGTTGTGATATACCCTGTAGGGCAGGTTGTTAAAACAAATTTGCTTTTACGCTACTACTTACTAGTAGTCCAGGCTTGTGAGAATGTTAGTAGCTGGAATGAGAAGGGATTTTAGTATATAGGATTTGTGGGTTTCTGAGGTTGGGATTATATTTAGACAGGCTTTATTGAAACTTTCTTTAACGTTTTGTTGTTAAAACGAGGTGCCGTAGAAATCGGCGCGAGTCAGTTTCGAAGAACTCTGCCGCTGTATTAGCTTAGCTATTGCTTTATTTGATCGAAGGAATTTAAAATATTTACAGATCTCGATTTGAATATTTATCGAAATATTGAAATAAAAATATAAATGAATAAAACTATTTTTCAATATTTTGCAGTATTTTGCACGCATTTGGGGATGAAAAAAGAGGGGAGGGGAATCCCGCACAAAGAATGGATCTGATAAAAAGAGGTAATCTAAGAAAAACGTGGTAGAATATTTGAAGGCCTGTCAAATGTAAAAAAGCGGCTGTTGAGTAAACATAGAAAATGAAATGCGGCAGCGCATATTTGGATATACATGTATAAGTGCTATAAGTAGCTAGAGGTGTAAAAAGAGCAATTAGGAATATTTGTAAAGCAGTTGGGTAAAAAAACACAATTTGAGCAATGTAAAAAAGAACACATGGAGAGATCAGAGGTCACCTATTAGTCCTATGTCTGATCAACCGATCTCTGTCTGAGGCAGCGAGCTTAGTTTTATTTAATAGTATAGAGACGAATGACGGCCGGATGATGCTGTGCTGAAGTTGAAACAGTCTGATAGCGACCGGAAGCCGTGCAGCAGGTGCTTGTCATCTCGACACCTACCTAGCTAATGTCCGTTTGTAAACAGGCGCTGCTTCAACTGCAACAAGACTGGGCACGCATCCAAGGCATGCAAGCAACCGCGTCAGCAGCAGCAGCAGCAGCATCAGCAAGCTCACCAGGTCGAGGAAGGAAGCGATCAGGAGACGCTTGGAACCACCTACTTCCTCTATCACATCGTCAATGCGAAGAAGCCAAGTAAAGTCCCGCCCTACACAACTCATCTGCTGATCGACGGGAAGGACTGCGAGATGGAAATTCAGGTATTCAGGTATTCAACACGTATTCAGGCCAGGCCGTCGAGATCCTTGGCAGACTGATCGTCCATGTCAAAGTAGCGGCACAGGATAGTCACTTACAGCTGCCACTGCTAGTTGTGGCGGGCAGCGGACCGAATCTCTTCGGCAGGGACTGGCTGCACAGCCTTCGCCTGGACTGGCGGTCAGTTTAACGACTGTCGTCAACGGCTTCCGATATCGAAAAAGTGCAGCGCGAGTTCCCCCGAGGTGTTCAAGGAACTGGGGACATTCAGCGGCGCCCCTCTATCTATTCCCATCAAGGAAGAAGCGCGTCCTCGGTTTTTCAAAGCCCGCTCCGAGCCCTTCGCACTGAAACTGAAAGAGAAGGTGGAGCAACAGCTACGCAAGGAGATCAGCCAGGGGATTCTGCAACCGGTAAAGTCGTCCGACTGGGCATCGCCGATCGTCCCTGTGATGAAGTCTGACGGCGGGCTCCGGGTGTGCGCCGACGTCAAGCAGACCCTGAACGCCGCCGTAGAACCGGACGGCTACCCGCTGCCCAACATTGACAAACTCTTCTCACGACTGTCACGCGGGACGAAGTTCTCGAAGATTTATCTCAGCCAGGAGTTTCAGCAGCTTCCGTTGGACGAGGCCGCTCAAAAGTTGTGCACTATCAACACCTCACTGGGGCTGCTGCGCTACAAACGACTGCCGTTTGGGGTTTCAACGGCTCCCAGCATATTCCAGCGCGTCATGGACGGTCTACTCGTCGGCATTGAGCACTGCGCAGCCTTCATGGACGACGTTATCATTACTGGTCAAGACGAAGCGAGTCATTTGAGGAACCTGCGGAAAGTCCTGACTGTGTTAAGGACGCGGGACTCACTTGCAGCGCGAAGAAGTGCAGCTTTATGCAGGACTCAGTGGTCTACCTTGGCCATCTAATCGACGCTGAAGGCCTGCATCCTCTGCAAGATAAGGTGGAAGCGATCATCGCGGCGCCACGGCCGCAGAACTGCACTCAGCTGCGCAGCTTATTATGGCAAAGTCAATTATTATGGCAAATTCCTTCCGCGGCTGTCCGACACTCTGGGGCCGCTGCACCAGTTGCTCAACAAGGACACTAAGTGGCGCTGGGACCAACCACAGGAAGGGGCGTTCGCCAGGTGTAAGCGCCTGCTGTCCGACCCTGGGGTCCTAGTGCACTACGACGCATCTCGCGAGGTCTTCTTGGAATGTGACGCCTCCGAGTACGGCCTGAGTGCTGTCATCTTCCACCGCATCGACGACTCAGACAGACCTGTTGCCTACGCTTCCAGAACGCTGAGCTGGAGAAGGAGGCCCTGGCCCTGGTATTTGGGGTGAAGAAATTTCACCACTATACTTGCTCGGCAGAGAGTTCGGGCTTCTCACCGACCACAGGCCTCTCGGCCTCTCCTAGGGCTGCTCGGCCAGGCAAGCCGATCCCAGCTCTGGCGTCCGGACGAGTGCAACGCTGGGCGCTCCTGCTGTCGGCCTACCGCTACCACCTGGTTCACCGTAAGGGCTCCTTCCTCCCTGTTGAGAGCCGACGCTTTGAGCCGCCTGCCGTTGCCCGAGTGCCCTGCTGCCGTGCCCGTCACTCCGGAGGTGGCTCTGGTGATGGACAGCCTGGACTCCTCTCCCGTCTCCTCCGCTGATGTGCGGGACTCGACGGGACCCGCAGCTGTCGCAGGTCGTCCACTTCTGCCTGTCCGGACGCTGGCCGGAGCCGGTCCCGCCTGAGTTGATGCCATTCAGCGTCAGGGCTCATGAACTGTCAGTGCACGACGGCTGTCTCCTTTGGGTAGCCGCGTGGTGATCCCTCCTACCGACCGGCGCCAGCTGCTGCAATGTCTCCATCAAGGCCACACAGGCGCTACTCGTATGAAGGCACTCGCCAGGAGCAGCATCTGGTGGCCCAACATGGACAAGGAGATCTAGGGGTCGGCCGCCGGCTGCATGGAGTGCCAGAAGCTACGCCCGGATCCGCCTGCTGCGCCACTTCTGCCGTGGCCAGCCCCAGCCGCGCCTTGGCTATGGGTTCATGTGGATTTCGTCGGCCCCGTAAACAACCGCATGCTGTTTGTCATCGTGGACGCGTTTTCAAAGTGGCTGGACGTGCACATCACGAATTCAACGACCTCGGCCACAGCCATCGACAAGTTGAGGCAATCGTTTACCACTCACGGGCTTCCGGAAACGCTCGTCTCGGACAACGGGCCCTGCTTTGTCAGCAGCTTCGCCGACTTCTGCAGTCGCAATGGCATTCGGCCCATCCGGACGCCACGGCTACCGGACATTTGCCCTCCGGCATTTGCCCTCCGGACATTTGCCCTCCGGCATTTCCCCTCCGGACATTTGCCCTCGAGGACATTTGCCCTCGGGGACATTTGCCCTCCGGACATTTGCCCTCCGGACATTTGCCCTCGGGGACATTTGCCCTCGGGGACATTTGCCCTCCGGACATTTGCCCTCCGGACATTTGCCCTCGGGGACATTTGCCCTCGGGGACATTTCCCCTCCGGACATTTGCCCTCCGGACATTTCCCCTCTGGAAAAGTACAGGTAAGGCTGGGGATAGGGTAGGGCGCGGGTATATATTGCTTACTAGAAAAGGATGAGTTGTTGGCTGGAGAAGAACCTGATGGATGCAAGAGGCGGGAGGATGAGGTTGGTGCTGGAGGAACGACGGGTGGGTACAGGAGGAGGTGAGGTGAGTAATGCGCGAGGGGGTAAATTTGCAGACGGCAAATGTGCGGAGGGGAAATGTCCGGAGGGCAAATGTCCGGAGGGCAAATGTCCCCGAGGGCAAATGTCCCCGAGGGGAAATGTCCGGAGGGCAAATGTCCGGAGGGGAAATGTCCCGGAGGGCAAATGCCCGGAGGGCAAACGCCGCCGAGGGGAAGTGCCGGAGGGCAAGTGCCGGAGGGGAAGTGCCGGAGGGCAAATGTCCGGAAGTGGGACGCCACCGTATCACCCGGCTTCCAACGGTGTGGTCGAACAAGCTGTGCAGAGCTTGAAACATTCGCTGAAGCGTCAAGCTCAAGGCTCGCTGGAGGCCCAGGTGTCCCGCTTCCTGCTGTCCTATCGAGTGACACCGCACACGACGACCGGGATGCCGCCCTGCTAGTTGCTGATGCGTCGGGACCTGCGGACCCTTCTCGAGCAGCCGAGACCGAATGTGACTAAGAGAGTGCACGGCGCGCAAAAGCGACAGAAACAGCACCACGACCTCCGGGCTCGCAAACGAGACTTCGCAGAGGGGAAAAGGTCTTCTGCCGTGACTTCCGCCCGGGTTCGAACTCACGCTGGGAGCCGGCGGTCGTCAGCGGAGAGAGCCCGGCCGCCGCTGGTTCACTTGCGCTCTTCCTGGCGGCCAGCTCGTCCGTCGTCACGTCGATCACATGCGTGGCCTCGAAAATTCTGGCGTTTCTCAAAACACAGACCGAGAACAGACCACTCAGCACCGCAACAGCAACTTTCGGAACAGCAACCCGCGCCCGATGAGTTGAGCAACGAAGGCGCAGCGAGCCCGCTGGCTGCAGCGGTTGGAGTTCAGCAGTCCGCCAGCCAAACCGATGAGCCTCTACGGCGATCCATGAGAATCCGGAAGACACCCGACCGCCTGGGATATGATTGACTAATGTGGGGAGGAATGGGGCAAAGTGTTACTGGACTAGTCTGGGGCTGCTTGGGCGTTTAGGGTTGCGTGGGCACGTTGATTATTTCTTAAGTCTATGCACCTCATTGCTTGTCCTCGCGAGTAAGTGCATCGTGTACTAATTTACGTCGTACCTATTAAATATTTATACGCGTGCGCTAACTAGCAGTCGCTCAAGTTTTTCTCGAGAAGTTTTAACTTACTTATCCAGTGGATTCCGCGTGAGTTATTACACAAGCCAACCCCAGCTGCTTGACTCTGTCTGCGCGCATCAGCATACTTGCCAGCTTGTGCAGGTATTCAATGCTGATGTAGGGTGGCACACCATAGCAGATACGGAGAGCCAGGTTTTGAATTTTTTGCAATTTGATTTGGTTTGTCGCACAGATTTGGCTCAGGATAGGCGCTCCATAGGTGAGAGCGCTTTCTCCGTACGCCCTGTACAGCATTCTGAGGGTGGTGTTACTCAGCTTTGTCATCTTTGCAATTCTGCACAGCGACATTACAATGGCTCTGCTGGTATCTGCCATGTTGTCCACATGTTTGTTCAGACAGAGGCTCTGGTCAAGGAGGACACCCCGGAATTTCACCTCCTGACTGTACGGAACCTCAGTGTCTCCCAGATTTAGTTTGGGTCGCAAGTCCGTGCGCCTTGTGGGCTTGTAGTTAAAAGCGATAGCTTTGCTTTTCCCGGCATTCAGCCTGATGCCCTGTTTACCGCACCAGTCAAAGACTCGTCTGAGGTAGCTCAGAAGGGAAGTTTGGAGCCCCACAAAGGTGTCTGCTGAGGCCCAGACGACCATTTCGTCTGCGAATTGACTGCAATTGTCGGCATTGAGCTGACGAAGAGGAGATACAGAAGAGGACTCAGGATGCCTCCCTAAGGAACGCCAGCCTGATGGTGTGAGGGCCCCTCGATTCAAACCTGGATCTGTCTGTCTCGCAGGTAGTCTGACAGGATTCGTATGAGCATAGGTGGAAAACATCATATCAGTGAGCATGCTATATGCCTAATCTTGTCGTGCCAGGTGGAGTCAAAAGCTGCCTCTGCATTCAGGAAGACTGCAGTGCACTTTTTAGCTTTGCACTTTGCTACCATGACGTCCTGTGCAATACGGCACAGGTTGTCATACGTGGAGTGAATTTTGCGGTAGGCGCATTGGTCACCTCCTAGGGTCTTGTTGTCATCAAGGTGTTCGGTGAGTCTTGTTGCAATTAGCTTCGCAAACACTTTGCCCAGACATGAGGTCAGGCTGATTGGTCTGTAGGAGTTGGGATTTGCGGGCGGTTTGTCCGGCTTGGGGATCATCGTCACCACAGCTTTCTTCCAGGCGCTGGGGAAAATCCCTCCATCGTAGCAGGCGTTGAAGAAGTTCGTGAGTCTCGTGATTTCCACCCCTCTACGAGTAAGCCCAGCTTGAGTACGCAGTTGGGAATCTTGTCTAGCCCGGGAGCTCCATCAGGCCTGAGGTGCTCCAGTTCCCACACTGTGTCTGCCACAGAGAATGCAGCGTCAAGCGGGTGGGTCTCGATGGGTTCAATTCCCTCCTGAACGGGATAGAACGAGGTGAGCTGTGCCACATCGTCCCCTCACGTTTGAGCTCGTCGCATGTGGAAGGGACTGGGCGAATCTTTGAGTCCAGAATGTAGGCTAGAAGGTTAGCCTTCTCCTGATCTGTGTGCGCAGTTGTTTGACCCCGGGTGAGGCTGGGGATGGAGGTTGGCTTGAATTTGCCCATCAGCTTTTTAGTGTCGTGCCTAGGATAGGTTTCGCATAAGATTTATTAATATCAGTGGCAGAATTTAACAATTTGAAAGATAGCCAATTACAAAAACGAGTAATCCATTAAGGACCGAATTAATTCAATCAGTAACCCCTAGATCAGCAAGCCACCATTCCTGAACAATGATTGTCATTAAAGGGGCCTCGTAAAAATCAGAAGCCAATGACCAAAAATACAGTTTAGAAGCATAAAAAGTCTCGATTCCACTGATCTTACTTCACAATACTCGCTTGACAACTTACTTGTTCGTACTTTGATGAACTACCACCTGCCATTGGTTAAAGAGAGTTAACTAAGAGTACAATGAAATCTATGATTGGGCTGGAAATAAACAAAACTCGGCAGTCAGACTTTAATCTTAGAAATTAAATGACAATTTCTGCAAAAGAACTGTAAGCTGTTTCTCTATTTTGAAGAGTCGATTCCAAGATACGAACGCTTCTAAAGGCTACTTCTGGCTTGGGGTTGAGAGATGGACAAGTTGTGTTGCATTTTATCATGCATACACGCTTGTAACCGCAATTTATTGGACTGCAAAGTCTTTCCACTATTTTCTTTCTAAATAAGCAACTCATTATAGACTGCTATTGTCAACTGGGTGCAACTCGAAGCCCCAAAAACGTGCATTTTTTGTCTTCGTGAAAAAGAGGTGAAAAACTTAATAGAATAAGTATCGTAGTGATGCATGAACTACTTGAGCTAGCGAGGGCTCAACAACACGAGGGCTCAAATAGTTCCTTGGACGAGAACGAGAGAAGAGTTTCATCCAAACTCAATGCGACATCGCGTCTTACTAATAACCTCACCGACTTAGCAACGCATTAAAACAAATTCATTGCACAATTTGAGGGTAGGAAGGTCTGTGTTCGAATTATTTTTCACTGCTCAAAGACCCCTGCCGTGGCAACCACTCGAAAGAGGCGCTCAGTTTGCATCGCTAGCAGATCGAGTGAGGCTGGCCGGAAAGTATCTGAGACTGAGACGGCATACCTGAGAACTGCCTTTAATTCTTAGAAACATTTCGAGGGCTGGGTTAGTCTGCTCGAATAAAAGCATACACAGAGAAGCAAAAATTTTACACCTAAAAGCTGGTCGAAATTTTAAAGCTTTGCTCACTGAATACACTTGACTTGGCACCTTTGCCTTTGTATAGAAAGATGTCAATATTATATGCTGCCAGGGGGTGTCGCCATGGTTTTTTGGTGGGGGGACACAAAGCAATGAATTTTACTACGTACATGTACATGACTAAATTTCTTCATGTAAATTTTTTCTGAGAATCCTTGTACGGCGCCAAAGTTTGAAAGCAGCGATTCAGTAAAATCCTTACAATAGTTTTTACTCATCAGGACGAAAATAAACTTGTTATATGCACTCTAGCTACTCTAAGTAAGCTTTGCAAATATTGCTAAAAAACTTTTTAAAAAGTTGTTAAAACCGCAGTGAATTTGATAGGGCACAAGAGAACTGTACTTCTTATTCATCAAATGAGAACAGTTTTTGCATAAAAAACTATTTACAGTTGAGTGGCAACTCGAAAAGATGCACACAATATAAGCAAGCGTTATTGTCGCAAACATTGAATTACTCCAAATTAAGAGCACAGGCAGGCCATACGTACCTCTCTTTTAGTCCTCTTTACCCAGTAGCTACTTGTCTCTATTTTAAGACTGCGCTGTACATCTCAGGTACTTAAACTGCGTTGTCAACTGGACCGCAGGTGGCGCGCTTAGCAACTGAGTGTTTAACTCGAGAATATTTGTGAGATTTAAACCTGCATTCCGGCCCTTAATAACAGTGTTCTAACATCGTTTGAATTTATTGCAATTCAGATCAATTTTAATTGGCAATAGTAAATAAAGTCCGAGAGAGGTAAGTTAATTCAGCTACCTGCATGTGTTATTACATTGTTATACATAACATAAGCCACATTTGAGCAAATAAACCGATATTTTAGCAGACAATGAACAGCGATGTCCATGAAGACTCAACCAGAAGCAGAAATCAATATGATTGGGACGAAATTCTGCGGCTACTCAAAGAAAACAATTTCCAGTCGGCAAACGAGAAACTCGACCAGATTCCCGATGACACTCTCAGCGAACTGTTAGCATCGGACAATCGGACAACCCTGACAGCCGCTCACAATGCCGCCATGAGCGAGGCCGGCGCACAGACGCTGCTGCTGTTCGTCAGAAAAGTCGGTCCAATTTGCTTAAACCGAGCGGCAGGTGAAGATCGGACCACACCGCTACAGTTGGCCTGCCAAATCATGAGCGGAGACACAATTGACAAGCTCGTGTCCTCATTGAGACGCGATGCCAAGTTAATTGAATCGGCATTCCAGACAGCCGACGCTCATCAGCACACGGCTCTACACTACGCGGCGCAGAACCTCAAGCACGAGGATTGTTTCTTCAGTCTAGTTCGAAGCTTAGGCAGCAGCGGCCCGCATCTGCACAGAGGCAATAGAGAAGGCATGACGCCAGTAATGATAGCCTTCGATCAGCAGAGCAAAGAGGCTTTAAACAAGCTAATTTCCCGTACTCCACTAGAAGATACGTGTTTCACTGACGCGGACCGGAACGGCAATACAGCAGTGCACTATGCGGCACTTCGTCATCCGAGCTGCTTGCTGACGCTGGTCGGGCAGCTTGGTCCTGACTGCCTGGCCGCCAAGAATGCGTGCAACGTGACGCCTCTTCAGCTGACCATGACCAGCATCTCGCCCGACGCCGTCAAGGCCATTCTTCAATTGATCGAGCTGGCCGACCCAAAGAGCTGCATCCTGGTTCCTAACCAGTTCGGCGATACGGTTGTACATTTTGCAGCACGCGACAGGGGCCAAGCTGAAGCGCTTGACAAGCTAGTTAAAAAACTTGGCCTCGAGTGCTTAAGCATGCCCAACCAGCAGATGCGATCGCCTTTGCACTATGCGTGCGCCGCTCAAAAAGCCGCCACAGTTGCGGCCCTTGCCAAAGTGAAGGGCGCTAAGAAATTATATCTTAATTTGTCAGATCAAAACGGACACAAGCCTCTGCACTACGCGGCTAGGAAGGAGGAAAGAAGCGCCAGAGCGACAAACCAGCCTCCCGACGTGACTCTGGCCAGACTAATTGACATATTCGGTCCCAAGTGCGTCCGAGTCAAAGACGACGAAGGCAACACGCCGCTGCACATAGCCTGCGGCAACCTCAGTCCGGCAGCCATTGAAGAGCTGACAAAAAGACTTGACAGTACCCCGGACTGGAGGGACTGGTTCACCGAGGGTGACGAGAATGGAACAAGTGCAGTTCATTACGCTGCGTGCAGTTCATCGCATCCGGGTTCTCTGCTGAAGCTTGTGGACATCCTTGGACCAGACTGTCTCTCCAAGGAAAATGATGAAGGCAAAACGCCGCTACACCTGGCTTGTGCCAATCAAAACTTTGAAACGGTTCGAGACCTGCTCGACAACGACGACAAAGTCAAACTATCACTACCAAAGAGCCTGTCAAACAACCCTAAAGAACAAATTATCCAGCAAAAGATAAGAAAAACTGACCACAATGGCAACAATGCGGCCCACTATGCTGCTCTGAATAGAAAGCACGCCAACTTTCTGAACAAACTGGTGCACACATTCGAGTTGTCGTGCCTGTGCGATAGAAACAAGGATGGCAAAACGCCGCTGCACATCGCTTTTTGCACTCATACGGCCGATATCGTGGCACCGCTGGTTGAGATCGCGATGAACCTGACTATGCCAATTACGGACGAGCAGAAGGAGGTAAAACTCGAGGCCGAATCAGACGCCGTGCATCAGTGCAGAGAATGTTCGACCCACACTGGCAACTGTCTGACCTGCCCCGACAATGATGGCAACTCAGTGATTCATTATGCCGCTGGAAGTTCCAGCTTCGCGGACATCTTGCTGAATCTGTGCGAGCACTTGGGCTCAGAAATCCTGCTCAATGCAAATAGTTCCGGCATAACACCCCTGCACCTTGCTGTCAAGTACAGCATTTGCGAGCCCGAGCAAGTTTCTAGGCTACGGACCATTCTCAAGGATGACTTTGAAAAGCAACTCGAACTCGAGGACAAATCAAGTCGAAGTGTTCTATTTTATGCCTGTCTGGGCCACAACTACAACCTGCTATCCTCAATAAATCCGAAGCACAAAGCCCTTCGCGGCACCGATGAAAACGGAAACACACTGCTTCACGCCCTGTTCCTGGCCAAGTGGTACATGCTTGGCGAAGCTCAGGTGCCGCGCTTCCTGGACGCAATGTCGCTGCTGCTACAGGCTGGCGTTGACCCACAGGAGGAGAACGACTGCAAACAGAACTGCCTGCATGCCACGGAGCTGTACGGCTCCAGCCTGAAAGCGGTGCTGACGGCGGCTGCTTCGACTGGCAGAGATAACATTAAAAAGCACATGAAGAGCATGCTTCTCAGCTCGGAAGGTGTTCACGCAGTGCATGTGTTCTTTGGTCGCTACCGTGTCAGTAACTTTCTTGAGCAACTCTCCGAACTTGCAGGCGTCAGCGCCCAATCGCTAATTACTCTGACAGTGAGAAAGGGCCACGCCAAAGGGGCCACGTGCTTGCACTTTGCCTGCGAGTTTGGCAACCAGGAGAACATCGAGTACTTACTATTGCATCGTCAGAAGCTGTCCTCTAAGACTCAAAGTGGTCAATCGTGCGTAGACTACGCCTTTGACAAGGACAAGCTTGACCGGCTGCTCAGCGTGGCGAGGATGACAGCGGAGAGGCAGCACAGCAGCAATAGGGGCGCGAAAAAGTGGACTGAGAGAATCGTGCAGACCATTCTGCCGCTTATTGATCCGCCCAAGCTGGCATTGAAGCTCCCGGATCAAAACAGGGCTGGAAAGTTGATCAAGTCAATTTCGGATCAGTCGGTTCGTTCCAGCACCGAACGGGGTAGAGCTGTCGGCCTGGTGCTCGACAGCGCATTGAACGCCAACAGAAGGGACGATTCGCAGCGTACGGATTTGCTCATATTTCACAGGGCAGTGGAGCTGGACTCGCCAGAGATACTCCGCAGCATGCTCAGATTGGATTTATTGACAAAGAAGAGTGTCGAAGATTATGCAACTTTTCTGCATATGCGAAAGCTCGCCATCAAAGACAAAGAGACGGAGCTCTACTTCGAGACCCGATTTCCGCAAATGCAAGAGTTTCTCAAGCACTGGATGCACGGCGGGCACACTTCCGTTCTTGAAGTAGCCGCGTTCTTTGAAAAAATTGCGATCCTTCCAGACCTCATCATCACTCGGCAGCTGGATCTGATCCCTTCATGCCTGATCGTTTTGCTTCACTTAAAGCCGAAGATTTCCAGCAAGCGAGGCAAGCACGAGCAGCTGAAGGAGCTGCAGCGCAAAGTTCTTAGCATAGTAGTCAATGCGTTTGATCTGCTATTTATCAACGCAAACAAGGAGGAGCAGAAGCTTTTGTTCAACTATATCGGTGGTCGTTTCAGCGTCAAGGACGATAAATCGGAAATCCTCGGACCAAAGTTTCCGTGCCGAATCGCTAAGAGTGCAGTTTTAGAAAAACACGGCTATTCCCGAAAGATGCAGGTTGAGGAGCTGAGCATCATCGAACTAGTGGAGAGGCTGGACCTTGGCGATATCTACTCCACCGACTGCATCAGCATGTTCGCCAAGCAGGAGTGGAACACCCAGCAGGATGGCACGCTGCATTTGGCTGCCACACCGCAGAAAAAGTTAAAAATTCACACCGTCAGCTTCGCCGCCTTCCTACTGTACTATGCTTGGTTTGTGACTGACTTTAATCGCACGTTTGCCAACATTGTGCCCGACCTTCTCATGCTTGGCTTTGCGTTGTCGTTCACCGCTCAAGAAGTGACCGACATCTATCGGCGCCGGAGATGTCGAGAGTTCTACCTGCGACCTAATTGGGTGGTCAGACTGCCCGTGTACTTCAAAGACGTCCTGAACATTTTCGACATTCTGGCTCTGGTGTTCATGTGGACCGGCATGATTTGGAAGCTCTGCATTCACGAGGTCGGGTGGCAGCACGCCACGGTGCACTCCTGCCAAATGGTGCTCTGCTCCGGGTTCCTGCTCTGGGGATTCCGCTCGATATCAGTGCTGAGCTACTTCGAGAAAATCGGCCCAGTGACGGCCATGCTGAAGAACTTACTTCTGATGGACCTGCTTCCATTTCTGACCATCCTGTTTGTCATCTTCTACACGTTTGGCGTTTTCTACTTCAATCTTCTGTTCCCCGTCTCCAAAACCAGCCCGGGCGAGCGTAACGCACAAAACTACACCCAGAAAGTGTTCCAGCAAATCTTTCTTCTGCCGGCCTCCATGCTGTTCGGCTACTTCGAGTTGCTCGCATTTGAGCCTAGCAACGGTCCGAATCAGGAGATTGGCAAAGTGGCCGAGCCAACAGGCCTGAGCTGGTTCAACGGCCTGCTGCTGTTCCTCTTCATGCTCATAGTGAACATCGTGATGCTGAACCTGCTGATCGCGCTATTCAACCTCACTGTCAGCCGGATGTCCGGTCAAGCGTTGGGCATCTGGCGTCAGACCCGGTTCCAGATGCTGCGCGAGTACCAAGCCATCTCTACGCTGCCGCCGCCGCTGTCCTTCATCAACTATCTGGTGCGCGGATGCGTGCGGGCTCGCCAACGAGCCAAAGCCAAAATGCGCACTGGACAGGAGCCGCCACAGGTGAGTAACAAATACTTAAAGTTGACGCTACTTGATTCGTTTGAGGCTTGAGAAGGTTGCAGAAAAGGCAACTGCACACTCGACAATCGTGTCATTTTGACACTGGAGACCGAGACTGGAAGTCTTTTTTAGATTTTTGTCGTTAGACAAGACCTAGTGGTTAGAGCGTCGGACTCTCGAGTTGAAGGTCGGGGGTTCGATTCTCGACCCACTCGGAACAATTTGTGCCCTTGAGAGCGAGACACTTAGCTCTCTGCATTGCTTGGGTGCCAGAATTAGCTGGGGTAATTGAGGGTGTGTGTGGCGACCCCCCAGTCCTTGGACTGAACAGCCGTACGCAGCCTTCAGATGCGACACGAAAATGGCATCGGCTGAGCTGTCGGTTGCACATCAAGCTAAAAAACTATGCTTAACTAAACCACTTAACTATAACACCTTGCTGTGTTATTCAATAAATATTTGCCCAAACAACAAAATAAATACAAGACGAATAACTTCTAGTTCTGCTGGTGCGGGATCCACTCTACATGTATATCGCCACACGCAGAAAGTATACGTTCGCTATGTGAATAATGAGAAATTCACATTGAACTGCACAGTGGCGCGATAACCGAACGTTCTGCATACGAAAGATCAAATAGAGGGTATTTAGTGCGCCGTATATTCGCTGCTAATTAAGCATGAATACAAACTGCACTATCTATACATGTCGCTGCACGAAGCGTTAAACGAGAGGTGGCTCATCTTAAGTACAGAGCAGAGAGTCGCTGCTATTTCTGAAGATAAGCGCAATCGCATTTAATGCGACTTTCACATTGCGCGCGCCAGAAGTGTATAAATATTCCAGACGCCGCGCATTGTGAGAGTCCAAACAATCTAATCCAGCAGACTTCGATCAGCAGAGTTAATTAAGCAAGCCGCAGTCGCACACAGCCTCCGCACCATGAGCAGCAGCAGGATCAGGCAGAACTTCCACGAAGAGAGCGAGGCCGCCTTGAACCGGCAGGTAAACATGGAGCTGTTCGCGTCCTACACCTACCAGAGCATGAGCTTCCATTTCGCCAGGGATGACGTCGCCCTGCCGGGCATCGCCGCCCACTTCGCCAAAGAGTCCGCTGAGGAGCGCGGGCACGCCGAGAAGCTGATGAAGCTGATCAACCAGCGAGGCGGCACCATCGTGCTGGACAACATCAGCAAGCCGAAGAAGCAGGCCTGGGGCTCCATGCTGGAAGCGATGCAGGACGCCCTGCAGCTGGAGAGAGACGTCAACCAGAGCCTGCTGGACCTGCACAAGGTTGCATCGAAGCACGAGGATGCGCACCTCACCGACTATCTGGAGGGCGAGTTCCTCACCGAGCAGGTGGATGCTATCGAGAAGATCTCAGGTTACATCACGCAGCTCAAGAGAGTCGGCACTGGACTGGGAGAGTACATCTTCGACCACGAGGCTTTCAGTTGAACAGGAGCTTCAATGCGTTCTGCAACTCAATTAAGACTCGCCTAAGACTAAACAGTAAAACTGATTTATAATTTGTCAGTATAAACAATAAGCGCTTTCACGGCAGTAAAATCATGTAGTTATTGCTACTCATATCTGTGATTCATGTCTTTGATCAATCGTTTCTTTTATGGCACATAAAAATCAAATACACGCAAACATAATATGCCATGTTTTATTTATTCAGAATGGTCTCGAAATATTTGCTATGATTACCATACATCATTGTAAATTCTAAATTGCAATTTAAAGGTTTTAAAATTCGCTAACTTGCCTACTGAAATGCATGAAGTAGCATTGGTGTGTTTTCGAATATTATTTTGCTGTTTCATGGGTGGCCATTAAGGGGGTACACGCTCGCAGTGTAGGAGGTACTGCTCAAGACAGTCGTCTGCGCAGAGAGAGGGGGCAGGAGAGTGACTGAGCTCAACATTGCCAACTCTTGGACGTGACATCCATTGGCCTAAGACACAGGGGCGCCCACCAAGAGACAGGGGCGCCCACCAAGAGACAGGGGCGCCCACCAAGAGACAGGGGCGCCCACCAAGAGACAGGGGCGCCCACCAAGACACAGGGGCGCCCACCAAGACACAGGGGCACCCACCAAGACACAGGGGCGCCCACCAAGACACAGGGGCGCCCACCAAGAGACAGGGGCACCCACCAAGACACAGGGGCGCCCACCAAGACACAGGGGCGCCCACCAAGAGACAGGGGCGCCCTCCAAAAGACAGGGGCGCCCACCAAGAGACAGGGGCGCCTACCAAGAGACAGGGGCACCCACCAAGAGACAGGGGCGCCTACCAAGAGACAGGGGCGCCTACCAAGAGACAGTGGCGCATACCAAGAGACACGGGGGTCCACTCAAAAGACAGTGTCGCAGGGTTGGAGCATTGTTGAGGATACTACAGCAGGGGGCTTGGGGTACTGTAGTATCAAGAGTTCGTGGCTATAGCTAACCAATACAACACATGAGAATCAACGATCTGTCTAATCTTGAACATCAGTTACAATCCAGCAACAATCCTAAACTGTCAATCATTCCCTCACGCAGCCCTGGTACCGGAACGTGAGCGCCTACCCGGCAGAGTACGTGGACTTCCTAAAATTCCAAGCGGTCCAGTTCAGGCACCACAGGCCGGGCAAGCTGCAACAGGAGGTGGGGAAAAATCGCGGCGAGATCGACGCGTTGAAGGCTCACACTGAGAACGCGCTGAACACAGTGTACAGAGGGCTGGACGAGACTGTGCTGGACTTGGACGACCGGCTGGAACGATTGGAGTCCGTGGCATCTCGGCAGAGACAGCGACTCAGGCAGTTGAACAAGAAGATGGATCAGCTGCTGGAAGCTGCCGCTGGTCCCGCGGCACCGGAGGCAGTGAAGGCCGAGGGTATTTAGCGAGGTGTGGTAGGGGTATTCAGTAAAGAATTGCAGGGGTATTTAGCAAGGTATGGTAGGGGTATTCAGTAAAGAATTGCAGGGGTATTTAGCGAGGTATGGCAGGGATATTCAGTAATTCAGTGATTTGCCTTGGTTTACAATATAATTGTTTATCTTTTTTATAAATTTATAAATGTATATTTGTACTTTTTACTTATCTTTTTAAACTTCTTGTTACAGACTGAATTGTTATAAAAAGATTTAATTTAAAAAGGTAAAACTAACACCAATTAAAACCACGAGAATAAAATACATAGAAAACTCAGTGAAATATTGAAAATCAGAACACTGCTTTGTACGAGATATATTTATTTATTTATTCAATTTCAAATGCAACTAATACACTGAATTTAGCAATTATACGTATGGGGCTACTTGTAGTACTATGAAACTTCAAGTTGTTAATAATTTATTTCATTTTAAAATTCATTTTATGAAACGTAATTATTACCTACACAGATGCCAACTTTGTCGGAAAATGGGAAAACATAATCGAGATCTCCAGATCTTCTAAATTTTCAAAACTCCATGAATTCGAAGTCTTTGTTTCAGGCCATAGACTATGAGTCAGGCATGTTACATAAGCTGATCGAATTTCCATATTTTTCAGTCAAAAAAAGTTGGCATCGTACTGTATATTGAATTTCTACTGAAGTTTTTGTGTCTCAATGTACCGATTTTAGATGTACCTGCGTCAATTATTTTGCCAGCTGTGGCGGGGGCTCCCGCACAATCAGCCTGATGTAGGTTTTCTTCTTATCAACCTTTTTCGTGTTCAGATAGTTCGCTATTGGTTTGAAATCTTCCACGTAGAGCAGCGTCACCTTCTCTTTGCCACTGACAGCTCCTTGAGGCTCTGAGCTGTCGCCGGCCACCTCCGTGAGCACCAGGGTCACTAGAAGGTCGGACAAGTTGTAGTTCGGACGGCTGGGATCGCGGTGCAACCGGCTAATCATGCGCACCTGACAATTGGGATGCTGCATTTACAACTCGTGAGAAAATATCACTGAAGACCAGCTTGCATGTTCATTTTGGCTTGAACCCAATACGTGAAAAACATATTCCAGTACTTACATATTATACTAACCGCGGCCAAATCTACTTAACTAAGCAGATGCAAACGCAGCAAATGCGCTGACCCATTGTACTTTTTCCGAACCTAAAAGTTCCAACTAGTCTCATACTACTGAACTGTTAATTTGTAAGTAGCTTTTTGAAAATTTGCCAACGCATCCAAATTTACCACCAATCTATGCATACACGTAGCTATAGTATATCTGCATATTCTGAATTCTGAACCTTCAAGGTTACTTGCGGTAGAGCTTCAAGTTTGTAGTCTCATGCGACAACTCTAGCAAATACCTTGATGTCAATCATGGTGGTTCTCTGATCGTATTGGCAGCGGTATTTCATGTCACGCCGGGCGCGCTTCATGTGATGGTCCATTGACACGATGACTAGCGTCACTTTGGACTCTTGCGACTTCTCCGAGGCTTGGGCAGCTACAGTACTGCCAGAATGTGTTCCGCTCATTGGGTTTGTTGCTCTCAAAAGTCTATATCGCTTAATTTTACGTGGATATTGACTTTCAATCCGCCAGTACTTCGATTGAATCTCAGTTAGAAAATCAAATTCAATAGATTTGTTCATCTATTTGGGCCATAGACAATCAATTATTAAACCCTACTCGATGTATTTGAAAGAATTAATCACTGCATAAAAGCCTTTGGCTCTCTGCCTTACTGAATTTCCTTTGACTTCGACATATTAGGGTCATAGACAATTAAAAACTTCTGTTACTAAGTTGCAGTTGAAAATACCCTGAGTTTTATAACTATATACTTGTACATATAATAGGTCTGTGTTTTGAAGTCCATCAAGCATTGATATATCAAAATTTATTGAACAATATATCTTTCTGGAACTACGATATATAAATAAACAGCTTTTAATACATATAATAATTGATTTTACACAATAAGAAACTAATGCAAAAACTAAATTATTATTTCTATGCAATAAATTTAGAATTCCAAATTAACCTTCATTTTTAACACCTAATAACTATTAGTATGCTTGTATATTAGTTAGCTTACTGTAGGCCTAGCAAAAGAATCAACTCTAATGCATCAATAGAAATTTCCCCTGTATTATTCCCACATTCATCCCTGCTTTATTGCAGAAAAATTATAAAACAAACAATGCAATTTGAAAGTCTGATCCAATTTAGAAAACAATTACTTCAAATAATTTTACCAAGACATCGAAAATTGATTGTTAGAGAGCATCTATCATAAATATTCTTAATTATCTGCAAAAAATACATAAAATAAATGCAGATGCACTAGAATTATTGACATCCCCATAAATTGCTAATAAATTCGAGGTGACAATTAAAAAATTGAAGATTATCTAGCAGGCTAAATTCTCATATTTAGTAAGTAAAAAACTTTTATGCTCTGAACTTTGATGGATGAGAAGTAAAAATACAATGAATTCTTGTTAACTATTAGTTTAGCCTTTAGAAAATAGGTATACTGAATCAAATATCTATCTAGATATTTTATGGACGACGTTATTATCTTAATAGCTAACAATAAAAATGTATGCTTCTGTATGCATGCTTTGCAAATTAAAAAGCCTCTTACAACGCATTTATTGCAGGCTTATACATGTACCAACTATAGTTACAAATTTAACGCCAGAGATGACACAGCGGAAAGTTCTTTCAAATGGCACGTGTAGAATTTGTTGGTTTCGAAGAATTTCGATTTTTTGATTTTTTTTCAATGTATAACAAATATTTATCAAATAAATGACACAGTTAAAGAGTTGCTTTAGATTTTAACCTTTAAACAACGAAAATAAATACTCTGACTGATCCTTCTTCTGTATAATGAACTTCCTAATACCATTGTATGAACTTTTTCTTCACAGCCAATGTACATTTTAGGCTTTGCTTTAGGGAACAATCAGAAATGGCGAAGCTGATGACTCATCGTTCGGACGTGCGTTGGCTCAAATAATTGAGTAAGTCACCCACAGATAGGAGTATTTCTTGCCTCACCGCGCAATATTGCTTTTGCTTCTATAAAAGAGATTTTGCGCGCCTTGCTTGCATGTCACTTTTGTATAAGTATTTTTTTCTCATTTAGTCCTAATATAAACTAGCAAGGCATAACTTGACAAAAGTAAGCTATTAATTTTTCTTAGTAGAACTTATTTTCTGTGTTTATGGTAGCAATAGAACTATTATCGTTTATGAGATTTATAGCGTGGCCGATCAATCTTAGTCGCTGTTGGAATGATAAAGTTTGCTAGATCCTCTTCTTTATCGGATCTTACTTTTGGTGATCAAGACCAAGCATGCGAAGCAAGTGCCCGTACGCAAGAGACGCCGAAAGAGTACCGTCCAAAAAGTCAACTGAAGCCTCCACAGCAGCAAGAGAGCGACTACGTGTGCAGCTCGGAGCTGGGCTTCGGCGGTCACATGATTTTAAACCGGGTCATGAAGTCGAAAAAGACATTCCACGCCAAAGATCATCAGCAGGAGAAGCCGCTTCAATCCATACTGAAAAAGAGTACATCATCGCAGGTACTGATGGATTCCGGTAGCATCGGCAGCAACAGCAGCAGCAGCAGCAGGCGCATGCAGCATCCCCCGAGTACGCTTGACGCCTACAATTCAAAGCACAGTTCTCGAATGCAACAACGAAGCCACGAGTCGCCAAAGAAGGAAGCGGCGAAGCACTATTACGTGCTGGACACAAGCGCTGCTGCACACGGGCAGCTGTCAAAGCAGAGTCTGGGCAGCCACCTGTCCAAATCTACGGCCAACGTGGCGCAGCCGCAGGCTCCACGGCACAGGAAGGCGATACAAGAAAACACCTATCAGCCGATCGTGAAAGCTATCGAGATCAAGCAGGGCAAGCTATTCGTGGAGACGGCCCCAATGCCGAGCCAGAAGCCGACTCAGGCGTCGTCCAGCAGCGTGAGACGAACCAGCAGCAACGAGAGCAGCTCCTCGAGTTCACTGCATCGAAGGCCTCGGGTGCAGAAGCGGCCCAGCTTTGGCAGCACCTTCGTCGAGGTGACCAAAGAGGATCCGGAGAGGAGCAGGAGCAAGGCTGAACAGTTGGCAGCTGCAGCATCAAAGTCTCACGGCAGAGGCTCGGACTACATGTACATCTCAGATGAGCAGCTGAAGCAGCAGAGGGCGCAGCGGGGAGCCGGCGACTACACCACTCTGCCGAAGAAGTCCGGTCATCAGCAGCAGCACTCCAGACAGACAAGCGATGGATCTTATCACAGCCAGCAGGCGATGTCGGACACCCAGCAGCACCTGTCCTCGCAGGATATTTACGGTCGCAGAATTCCTATTCGAACGGTTTCAAAGTCGGAGTCGGGCAGGTACATCGATCCCAGCGCCGACGACGGCATGTCAATCGACATTGACAGGGCCTCCGACCTCAACTCGTCGTTGTACTCGGACCCAGTGGGTTCCAGCTGCGGCCCCAGCGCCAGCCAAGTTGCTGCTATGAAGAAGCCGAAGTCAATATTGAAGAAGCCCAAGTCAAAGGAGCAGCAGCTAGCCAGGAATAAGTCTAGCGATTTCATATTTAGCTACGAGAATCCAACCATCCTGGCCACGTTCGATGCAGCAGAAGACGCTACTGTTAGCACAAGGCCTAAGAAGGAGGCATCTATTCCCACATTTGAGGAAGAGAATCTGAAAGCAAAGATGAGCAGATATTTTAGCTATGACCAGCTCAGCACTGTTGGCCTCGGGGCCAGCAATGAAGCAGCTGAGGAAGCAGCAACGGCGCTCCGGCATCACGCGAAGGTAAGCCAGAGAGCAGTGCGAGACGCCTCAAATGCGGGTCTGCCCAATATTGAGTAGGCCCGATATTTAAACAAATAAATGTTGTTCGGCATCTGTATGCTTCAGTTTTCCTGGTTTTGGTTGAGTTTGTGGTGGGATCATAGCTAGAACTCAGCAGTTGCAGGTATTCAATTAAATCTTTGTTTGCCCACCTTTTTCCTTAAACAATTTTAATGTCTATGAATTGTGTCGTGACTCCTTGTTGTTGTTTTTTTGTTTATCTTAACTATAACTGTTTTGCTGATTTTGTCTTGATGACTTCCATCCCGTGTTGTCTGCTTTCATGCTTCTTTAATTTATGCCATTTTGCGTGTGTTTGCCTTTATTTTTGTATGTGCAGTTCCAGCATTAGGTAACTCTCCATCCAATCTATACACCCCAGAATCCCGCGCACGTACTCGGCATACTGTTTATACAGAGCAGAACAGAAGCTATATGTCCAAGAGAACAGGAAGGTCAGAAATGAGCTGTCAAGCAGAAGAAATGCCAAATAGGAATAACGCAGAGGATAGACAGGGGACAGTGAGAGGTGGGTCAGAGAGGTTGAGTTCGCTAATAATGATGCCACTCGTTTCAAACAGGTAAGGCAACCTGGGGGGCATGCTTGCACTCGGTGCCAGCCATAGTCGGCCAAGGCACAGGAGTGGGGCAGTGGGGCACAGCAACACAGCCACCTGCAGCTCATTCTAATTCCTATTTTCTCTGACTATTCGACGACCAGTCGGGCGGGAGGGGCTTTCTATTCGTCCTTTTTTGCATACTGCGCCATTTGTTTTGTGCGTTTAATTCTTTATTTTCTAAAGAGAGAAGGGTACGTACGTGTACAAGCAACAGAGCTTCGACTCTGTGTGCATTTATTTGTGTGTGTGTGTGTGTATATAGAAGCGGCGATCCTATTAGCCTCAAATAAGGTCAGTGTTTGAAACGAGAGAAAAGAACAATCCGGTTTCCCTATGCAGTCTCTGATTTTTCTATATAGCTCCGATCTCTGTTGAACGCAGGTAAGAAAATAAACACACTTTCTTTCTTCCAAAGCAGAAGTTCAGCATATTTTAGCAGGGTCACAGTTTGAACTGAGACTTTCTTCGAATCTCTCGATCTTTTTATCGCAACTGGTCTCAAAGGAATTTTTCACTGCGTCATTGCGGCACGCCTTAAATATACCTACCTGAGCACTAATTATAAAGTCGACTCAACCGAACTGCCTTCGTTTCGGCTTTCGGGGTTAATTTACAAAAAAGCACGACCAAAAATGCATATCCAACAGACACCGTCAAATTCCGTGAGCGATTCGGGAGTATCCTCTCTGGCGACACCTCGAACCAACACTAGCGGCGCTGCACCGGCCTCCGCAGCGGCTGTCGATGAGAGCGTCTCTGCTGACATGACTGACCAGCAGACGGCTCCCGCAGCCACCGTTTACATCCGGGTCACAGTGCCGGAAGTGAACAGGCAGAAATGCATGCAGTTCCAGCTGAGCGATAGCATTCACCTGGCTAAACAGGCTGTGCTGCTTGAGCTGGGCGGCGATCTCAAGGATCCATGGAACTACGGGCTCTACTGCCCGCCCACTAGCGGCAAGGCGGGCAAGTTCCTGCAGGACGAGAGACCCATGAAGGACTACCCGCTGACTGGGCCGATCGGCTACCTGGAGGTGAGACCATCTATCTATCTATCTATCTATCTATCTATCTATCTATCTATCTATCTATCTATCTATCTATCTATCTATCTATCTATCTATCTATCTATCTATCTATCTATCTATCTATCTATCTATCTATCTATCTATCTATCTATCTATCTATCTATCTATCTATCTATCTATCTATCTATCTATCTATCTATCTATCTATCTATCCATCTATCTATCTATCTATCTATCTATCTATCTATCTATCTATCTATCTATCTATCTATCTAATCTATCTATCTATCTATCTATCTATCTATCTATCTATCTATCTATCTATCTATCTATCTATCTATCTATCTATCTATCTATCTAATCTATCTATCTATCTATCTATCTATCTATCTATCTATCTATCTATCTATCTATCTATCTATCTATCTATCTATCTATCTATCTATCTATCTATCTATCTATCTATCTATCTATCTATCTATCTATCTATCTATCTATCTATCTATCTATCTATCTATCTATCTATCTATCTATCTATCTAATCTATCTATCTATCTATCTATCTATCTATCTATCTATCTATCTATCTATCTATCTATCTATCTATCTATCTATCTATCTATCTATCTATCTATCTATCTATCTATCTATCTATCTATCTATCTATCTATCTATCTATCTATCTATCTATCTATCTATCTATCTATCTATCTATCTATCTATCTATCTATCTATCTATCAAGTACACTTGCATACGACCACGCCCCAGAGTAGTCTGTGTATTTGTTTTGCGGAGGCGGGAGCTGAGAACGGGTACTCAGAGGCGAATGGAGATGTTTTGCCTGTACGGAGAGCATTAAAATAGGAGTGTTTTACGATTATGGCTGAAATTTTCGCAGATAGAATACACGTGAAGGGCGAGAAAAGCTCCCAAGTCACTCCCGTTTCGCCCTCTTCCCATCATAAAATGTTAATACTCCTCTCCCGTCCCGCGCCATGTTCCCCTGCCCTCAAACCCTCTTTTGCTCTTCTTCCTGTTTTCCCCCAGATCTGAGCCCCCTGTCCTCTCTGCTCCAGCTCTGCCCTATCTGAGCTGTACAGAGCAGGAGACGAGAAACCTTTGTCACGATCCTGCTGGCCTTCTTTTGGCGTGTTTCTATTTTTAGAAACACTCATAGCCTAAGATTTAGCATAGCTATCTGATTTTATAATATCTCCACACAGTAGATTATTAATAACTATTATGCCTTCAAGCTTTACTAAGCCATTATTAATTTATCATTTTAGCTCAAGTACAAGCGGCGTATCTACCGGACTCAGGCGGTTAACGCGGCAAAGCTGAAAAAGTTGCACACCAGGGTAAGAGCGCGCGTTTTTTCTTCTCAAAGTCTAAACGATAAAAATTTTCGACTGCAACTTCTTACAATACCGCTCGGAGTGTAGCATTTTTGCCAAGCGGCCGCCACTTGAGCCCCGCCGCGGTACCCACGCCCCCGGGAGCGAGCGGCTCTTGTTACTAAAAATAGCAACACAATGAGTCAGCCAGTTGGCACAGGCTTGGCGAGAGAGAACGGGGGGAGGTGCTAGGTTTAGGACTTTTATTACGGCGAGGGGAGTGGGAAGTGGTTTGGGGAATTAGGAGAGGCTCAGTTGATAGCAGCCCTGAGCAGAGCTGAGTGGTTCTAGGAGCGTGGAGTAAGTGTCAATGCGTTGATAAGAGAGCTTAATGGAAAATACATAAAATCGCAGAGTGACCATACAGGAAAACATGTTATTTATTCTCCCCAGAAAATTTTCCCATGCCTTCTTATAAGTGCCGGATAAAATCAATACGCCCACAGTACTTGTCCATAGAGTGTGATTGTAGAGCTGAGGTCACTTATCGTATTTATGGGTCTATAAGTCTTCCTCTAATCCTATAAGTATATGTCCCATGAGTTCATGCTCGTATCAACGCATTTATCTTAGTCATCTAGAGCTGCAGAGATCTAGTTATCTAGAGATGCAGAGATCTAGTCATCTAGAGCTGCAGAGATCTAGTTATCTAGAGATGCAGAGATCTAGTCATCTAGAGCTGCAGAGATCTAGTCATCTAGAGATGCAGAGATCTAGTCATCTAGAGCCGCAGAGATCTAGTCATCTAGAGATGCAGAGATCTAGTCATCAAGAGACGCAGAGATCTAGTCATCTAGAGCCGTAGAAATCTAGTCATCTAGAGCCATAGCTAGATATCTAGTCATCAAGAGACGCAGAGATCTAGTAGTCATCTAGAGATGCAGAGATCTAGTCATCAAGAGACGCAGAGATCTAGTAGTCATCTAGAGATGCAGAGATCTAGTCATCTAGAGATGCAGAGATCTAGTCATCTAGAGCCGCAGAGATCTAGTCATCTAGAGCCGCAGGGATCTAGTCATCTAGAGCCGTAGAAATCTAGTTATCTAGAGCCGTAGAAATCTAGTCATCTAGAGCCATAGCTAGATATCTAGTAATCTAGAGATGCAGAGATCTAGTCATCAAGAGACGCAGAGATCTAGTCATCTAGAGACACAGAGATCTAGTCATCTAGAGATGCAGAGATCTAGTCATCTAGAGACGCAGAGATCTAGTAGCCATCTAGAGACGCAGAAATCTAGTCATCTCGAGCCGCAGTTGGAGATCTAGTCATCTAGAGCCGCAGCTAGAGATCTAGTCATCTAGAGATTTGTATGTAGAGATGCATAGACATGGGCTAGTAGATCTAGGCATCAAAATACGTCCAGCCCATTTCGGAACTCTACAGGTGTTAAAAAAGTTCACAAAGCATCAATCTGCAAATTCAACTCCCCATTGCAGAGCTGCCTGAAGCAGTTCCTGGACTATGTTCGCCAGAACGACACTGCTAGGGTGAACAAATGGGTCAACAAAGGCTTGGATCCCAATTTTCATTGCAAAGATTCTGGCGGTGAGTCATCAGCTCAGGGCTCAGATGCCGTGTTATTCAATGCGTTATCTGTTTGCGTTTTGTTATTTCGCTTCACACCTGGACACTGCATTAAATTTTTATAGCCTAGTATCTGTGCTTGTCACAGCTGATTAATTAGCATTCGACTAAAACAGCGTGGCTAACTAATTAACGAATAGGACCGTCTCTTCCCTCCCAAGACGCATCGAGACAGGCTGTTAACACTTCCTGTGCAAATCCTTCAGGATTGTCTTAGCTGTAGTCAGACACCGAATTAATTGGCGGATTGCCTGTTATTCGAGATACCTGATTGCACCTGAGCACTCACCTGTGACATCACGGATCATATATCGCTTGTTAGCTTTGAATAGGTAGAAAGATAGATAGATAGATAGATAGATAGATAGATAGATAGATAGATAGATAGATAGATAGATAGATAGATAGATAGATAGATAGATAGATAGATAGATAGATAGATAGATAGATAGATAGATAGATAGATAGATAGATAGATAGATAGATAGATAGATAGATAGATAGATAGATAGATAGATAGATAGATAGATAGATAGATAGATAGATAGATAGATAGATATATAGATAGATAGATAGATAGATAGATAGATAGATAGATAGATAGATAGATAGATAGATAGATAGATAGATAGATAGATAGATAGATAGATAGATAGATAGATAGATAGATAGATAGATAGATAGATAGATAGATAGAACAAAGACAAAGAATAAAGAAAAAAGAATACAAAGACACAAAGACAGAAACAAAGACAGACACGAAGACACAAAGACAGACATGAAGACATGAAGACACAAGGACACAAAGACAAACACGAAGACACAACCACACAAAGACAGACACGAAGACAGACACAAAGACAGACACGAAGACACAACCACACAAAGACAGACACGAAGACACAAAGACAGACATGAAGACATGAAGACACAAGGACACAAAGACAGACACGAAGACACAACCACACAAAGACAGACACGAAGACAGACACAAAGACAGACACGAAGACAGACACAAAGACAGACACGAAGACACAACCACACAAAGACAGACACGAAGACAGACACACCGACAGCCGCCCACCCCATTCCAGAGACGCCGCTAACCACAGCCGTGTCGCTGCCGAAGCCGCGGACGATGATCATGGCTCTGTGCGCTGGCGGGGCTCATCTGGACTTTCGCGAGTCCAAGGAGGCCATGACGCCGCTGCACAAGGCCGCCATCTACGGCAATTTGGAGGCCATCATTGTGAGTGAAGTTGAGCCTCAGTTGCGCTTCCGGGATTTCCTCCATTTACATGTATTGGAATCCGATAGTGAAGTTAATAATCTTCGCCATTGCCAACCCCCCAACAGACCCTGCTGGATCTTGGCCAGTCGCCAAACTGCGTGGATCCCCGCGGGCTCACTCCGCTGTACTACACGACGGTGCGCGACACCAGAGCCAACTGCGCGGAGCGACTGCTCTACGATCACAGCATTCTGGGCGTCTGCGATGACCAGGGATTGCAGGAGATTCACCAGGTAACCAGGCACTGATAATTTGTTTTAATGCTAACAGTAATGCCCATAATTATTATAACAAATATTTTTTCATCTTTTTTTCTTCGCAACTATTAAGGCTTGCAAGTTCGGTCGACTCCAGCATCTTCAGTGCCTCATCAATTATGGCGCCGATTTGAATGCCACAACGAAGAATGGCAACACGCCGCTGCACATCTGCGGCTTTATGAATCAGGTGAGGGGGGGCAGTTTAACAAATGGTGGATTCAATCTTCGAACTATAAATTATTCAATTATTCAAACTACAATTTTATAATTACTATAATTACTATAATTACTATAATTACTATAATTACTATAATTACTATAATTACTATAATTACTATAATTACTATAATTACTATAATTACTATAATTACTATAATTACTATAATTACTATAATTACTATAATTACTATAATTACTATAACTACTATAATTACTATAATTACTATAATTACTATAGTTACTATAATTACTATAATTACTATAATTACTATAATTACTATAATTACTATAATTACTATAACTACTATAATTACTATAATTACTATAATTACTATAATTACTATAGTTACTATAATTACTATAATTACTAAAATTACTATAATTACTATAATTACTATAATTACTATAATTACTATAATTACTATAATTACTATAATTACTATAATTACTATAATTACTATAATTACTATAATTACTATAATTACTATAATTACTATAACTACTATTATCACCCCAGACGGAGTGCGCCAAGCTGCTGCTGTTCAGAGGCGCGGACAGGGCGCGGCCGAACCAGCAGGACCAGACAGCCTATCAAGTCGCCGTGGTCGCCTGCCACGAAGCCGTCGCCGAAGTCATTCGCGACTTCAATGACGACGAGGCCCGTCCGATACGCGACGCGCCGAAGTTCAACACCGGCCGACGGTCGAGCATCCCGACGCTGCGCAACCAGCGCTGGGGCTCCATGAGCAATCTGGGCGGCGGACTGGACGGTCAGGGCGGAGCTCAGACCCAGATGATGATGCGCCGGATGCAGCTGGGCCAGTCCTCGGTGCCGGCCACCCTGGGAGCGGCCGCGTCCGAGTCAGTCGGTTGCCTCGTGTCGGCCGCCAACGCTGAAGGGGCCAGCTTCGGCCTGGGACTGCCCCGGCGGGGCCTTGGTGAGCTGGGCTGACTTCGAAATCTGACTTTGAATGTCAGCTGTGTCTGAACTGAATGTCAGCTGTGTCTGAACTGACTGTCAGCTGTGTCTGAATTGAATGTCAGCTGTGTCTGAATTGAATGTCAGCTGTGTCTGAATTGAATGTCAGCTGTGTCTCAACTGAATGTCAGCTGTGTCTGAACTGAATGTCAGCTGTGTCTGAACTGAATGTCAGCTGTGTCTGAACTGACTGTCAGCTGTGTCTGAATTGAATGTCAGCTGTGTCTGAACTGAATGTCAGCTGTGTCTGAACTGAATGTCAGCTGTGTCTGAACTGAATGTCAGATTGTGTCTCGGTAGCCAGGGCTACTGAGAAAGTTTTTGCAACTCTGTAGGATTTGTGCATTAAGGCTTTCTATAGCATACAGGTGAACTCCATGGCGTTCCCTTCCTAACGCTTGAACTGCATGCAGTCTGGCCTCTCAGCTCCACGCCTGCCCCGCGTGCAAACTGCAGATTCTGTCTGCATCAGATTAATTATCAATCATAGTCCAAGATCCATTAGTATTGACATTAAAATCTGTGAAATTTCTTAACTATAGGGTAAAAAATTATAAATTTGTATAGCAAAAACATTACGGGCCAAACTGAACTCAAGGCAAACGATGAGTCATGCGCGTATTTTAAAAACGCCCTAAGCTCATACATGTTAGCAGCTACTCAGGGTCCACGGTGAGTTTTCAATCTCTCTCTCCCCCTCTCTCCCTGGCTGTCGCATACCTCTCTGTGTGCTGCTTGCTCTTTTCCCGCACTGCGGGTCTCATGTGTTGCCAGCAGCGGCTAGCATATCGCATGCCTACAACTGCAGACGTCGAGGGGTACCCTCTGAGTATACCTCACTTCCATTCATTATTATTGTATGGCATGGCAGTTTCTGAGTCAGTTTTTGTCTGCTTTTGTGTTTCTGCTTTTTAAAAGCAAAATAAGAGGAGCAAAGCAGAGAATGTAACCTGAATAGTTTATTTAAGGCTAGAAGGTAGCACTGTGCATTGTTGGGTTCTGCGTCTGATAGATTGTGTAAAGAATGAAAAAGATGACTAAGCTGTTATTTACAGTGCTGCAGAGTTGCCAGGGAGTCACTGGGACAAGAAGAGCATGAGGAACAGGTATTCCAGGTAGCTCAATAATTAAGAAACAGGCATTCCAGGTAGCTCAATAATTAGGGCACACAGGTATTCCAGGTAACTCAACAATTAAGAAACAGGCATTCCAGGTAGCTCGATAATTAGGGAACAGGTATTCCAGGTAGCTCAATAATTAGGGAACAGGTATTCCATGTAGCTCAATAATTAAGAAACAGGTATTCCAGGTAGCTTAATAATTAGGGAACAGGTATTCCAGGTAGGTCAATAATTAGGGAACAGGTATTCCAGGTAGCTCAATAATTAGGGAACAGGTATTCCAGGTAGCTCAATAATTAGGGAACAGGTATTCCAGGTAGCTCAATAATTAAGAAACAGGCATTCCAGGTAGCTCAATAATTAGGGCACACAGGTATTCCAGGTAACTCAACAATTAAGAAACAGGCATTCCAGGTAGCTCGATAATTAGGGCACAGGTATTCCAGGTAGCTCAATAATTAGGGAACAGGTATTCCAGGTAGCTCAATAATTAGGGAACAGGTATTCCAGGTAGCTCAATAATTAAGAAACAGGCATTCCAGGTAGCTCAATAATTAGGGCACACAGGTATTCCAGGTAACTCAACAATTAAGAAACAGGCATTCCAGGTAGCTCAACAATTAAGAAACAGGCATTCCAGGTAGCTCAACAATTAAGAAACAGGCATTCCAGGTAGCTCAATAATTAGGGAACAGGTATTCCATGTGGCTCAATAATTAGGGAACAGGTATTCCAGGTAGCTCAACAATTAAGAAACAGGCATTCCAGGTAGCTCAATAATTAAGAAACAGGCATTCCAGGTAGCTCAATAATTAAGAAACAGGCATTCCAGGTAGCTCAATAATTAGGGAACAGGTATTCCATGTAGCTCAACAATTAAGAAACAGGTATTCCAGGTAGGTCAATAATTAGGGAACAGGTATTCCAGGTAGCTGTATAACTAGGGAACAGGTATTCCAGGTAGCTCTAAGCATGTAATTTACATATTTAGTAATTATAGTATTAAAACATCTCTATTTAGGCGCACACATTCCTTTATATCTGATAATTAGAAGGTCTCAAGCAGGCATGAGTCACGGCTACATGTTTAGTCAGTCCAAAAGCCCATGTTTACACCGCCTTCATGCGGTGTGTGCTCTACAGTGCGCACTCAGTGCCAGTAACTGCGCTCAACAACAATTTTTACCAAGTCTGTTTCTCCTCTTCAAATTAGCAGAAACTGAATTAAATTTCTTTCTAGTTGAATTGGGTGGTGAGCTACTGTGCTGGGTCACCGACGCCCACAAATCCTTTTAGAGCCAATTTTTCAAAACCAAGATTCATTAACAAAAATGTGAGCCTTGTGAGTTGTGAGCTGTCTGCATTTTATTGGCTGTTGAATGGATGGAGGCTGCCGTGAAGGTCTATAGGAATTTCATGCAACACCCTCGCCCCAACAATGCTCACTAATTTATGCATTCATTTTACCTTCTAATTTTAGTATCTGACCAAACTTTTGTGGATAATCGACAGTCACTACTGCTGGCAGGGTGAGAGGAGTTTTATTTGCATTTTGTTTATTTCATCTGTTGGACAGGTGGCTAATAGTCATGTTAGACAGGTGCCTAATAGTCATGTTAGACAGGTGGCTAATAGTCATGTTAGACAGGTGGCTAATAGTCATGTTAGACAGGTGGCTAATAGTCATGTTAGACAGGTGCCTAATAGTCATGTTAGACAGGTGGCTAATAGTCATGTTAGACAGGTGCCTAATAGCCATGTTAGACAGGTGCCTAATAGTCATGTTAGACAGGTGGCTAATAGCCATGTTAGACAGGTGCCTAATAGTCATGTTAGACAGATGGCTAATAGTCATGTTAGACAGGTGGCTAATAGTCATGTTAGACAGGTGCCTAATAGCCATGTTAGACAGATGGCTAATAGTCATGTTAGACAGGTGCCTAATAGTCATGTTAGACAGGTGGCTAATAGTCATGTTAGACAGGTGGCTAATAGTCATGTTAGACAGGTGGCTAATAGTCATGTTAGACAGGTGGCTAATAGTCATGTTAGACAGATGGATAATAGTCATGTTAGACAGATGGCTAATAGTCATGTTAGACAGGTGGCTAATAGTCATGTTAGACAGGTGGCTAATAGTCATGTTAGACAGATGGCTAATAGTCATGTTAGACAGGTGCCTAATAGTCATGTTAGACAGGTGGCTAATAGTCATGTTAGACAGGTGGCTAATAGTCATGTTAGGCAGATGGCTAATAGTCATGTTAGACAGGTGGCTAATAGTCATGTCAGACGGTCGCCTATCTGCCTGTCAAATATGCTCAACTGCATACCCATCATGTGTGCTCGAACCTTCAACAGCAGCCAGCAGCAGCTCCTGGCCGATGATCAACAGTCAGTCAGCCACTCCAACCGCACCGTGGTGCTTCAACGCGGCCCCCGCGGTTTCGGCTTCGTCCTTCGAGGCGCCAAAGCCGGTAGCAACGCGTCGCCAACTGGAGCCGTTCCGGAGTTCCGGCCCTCGTCGGTGATTCCCGGCCTGCAGTACCTGGAAGAGGTTGAGGCGGGATCGCCCGCGTACCGGGCTGGACTCCGCAGCGGGGATTACATCCTGGCCATCAACGATACGGATGTGCGCTCCGCCAGCCACGAGACTTGCGTCCGACTCATCAAGGAGTCGCCCGGTGAGATTCTTGCCCTGCAGGTCGTCACCGTGATGAAGAAGGCGCCTGCATCGGATCGGCGCGCTTCGATGACGTCATCCCGAGTCTCTGTTGGTGAGCGAAACTGCAATTTTGTTATTTTATTCAATATTTAGATAAAAGTGCTTTTGTATCATAATGAGGACTGGATTTTCGGGTCAAAGCCGCACTATTCGTGAAATCCTCTTAGATTCTTCAATTATGAGTTTTAACTACCAGATTCTGCTGCGTGCACTACTATTCTGCTAGACGGCAGTGGGGCAGGACTACCACACTGCCGTCCCAGATCCTCAGTTGCTGGGCCAGCCTCACAAATCCTCAGTTGCTGGGCCAGCCTCCCAGATCCTCAGTTGCTGGGCCAGCCTCCCAGATCCTCAGTTGCTGGGCCAGCCTCCCAGATCCTCAGTTGCTGGGCCAGCCTCCTCCCAGATCCTCAGTTGCTGGGCCAGCCTCCCAGATCCTCAGTTGCTGGGCCAGCCTCCCAGATCCTTAGTTGTTGTGTCAGCCTCCCAGATCCTCAGTTGCTGGGCCAGCCTCACAAATCCTCAGTTGCTGGGCCAGCCTCCTAGATCTTCAGTTGCTGGGCCAGCCTCACAAATCCTCAGTTGCTGGGCCAGCCTTCCAGATCCTCAGTTGCTGGGCCAGCCTCCCAGATCCTTAGTTGTTGTGTCAGCCTCCCAGATCCTCAGTTGCTGGGCCAGCCTCACAAATCCTCAGTTGCTGGGCCAGCCTCCCAGATCCTCAGTTGCTGGGCCAGCCTCCCAGATCCTCAGTTGCAGGACCACCAGCCTCCCAGATCTTCAGTTGCAGGACCACCAGCCTCCCAGATCTTCAGTTGCTGTGCCAGTCTCCCATGCAGAATCCCCAGTTGCTGTGCCAGTCTCCCATGCAGAATCCCCAGTTGCTGTGCTAGTCTCCCATGCAGAATCCCCAGTTGCTGTGCCAGTCTCCCATGCAGAATCCCCAGTTGCTGTGCCAGTCTCCCATGCAGAATCCCCAGTTGCTGTGCCAGTCTCCCATGCAGAATCCCCAGTTGCTGTGCCAGTCTCCCATGCAGAATCCCCAGTTGCTGTGCCAGTCTCCCATGCAGAATCCCCAGTTGCTGGACCAGCCTTAGACTAGATTAGATTTCTAGCACAAAGTACGAGTATTTGGAGTGCTCTAACCAAGAAATGCATTACACGCTATCAATTTCTCTAAATGTCTGTTTCTTTGCTTTTAGCGTCCCATTCAAATTTCCCTACAGAAAAGGTAAACCCACGCGAGAAATCAAGGCTATGGGCTTACATTATTATGTGTTGGCTGCACTTGGCTGCTATACCCGTGCATCTCTCCCATGTACGGAACATGAAGAGGGTCTTAGCTAATAAGATATGCACTGTCTCCTGAATTACTGATCTTACGTAAGCAGAAGACCTCGCACGTGACTGCACAGACCCAACAACGCATACATATATTCAATACAAGCCGCTGCTAATGTCCTCGACTTTTGTTTGTTTTGGTTGCTAAGATCTTTGCATGCCGATGATTATTTTACAAAACTCACCAGATGTCTCAACTGAATTGCAAAACCGTTCTCTAATTTGCTCACCTGCAGACCAACCTGATCAGGACGCCGTATCGCTAAGCGGCTCCTCGACGACCGACGCGCAATCGCAGAGCGGCGGCGGCGTCAACTTGCCCTACCGACTGGCCACAGTGCACAGCCCCAAGACCCTAACCCAGCAGCAGCAGCAGCAGGTCCAGCCCTCACCTCCCAACCATCAGCCGCCGTCGATCTCGGCAGCTCCGAAAATCTACGAAGATGAAGCCGACATTCGCAGGAAGCTGCACCAGAATTTGTCTGGCACCGGCGGCAACGCTACGTCCGGCTCTACCGGCACTGCAGCCGCGAGTTCGTCCAGCGTCCGAGGAGTGTCCAGCTTCTTTAACTCTTCTTCATCTGGCCAGCAGCAAACAGCTCTGAAACCGGCCGCTCCGCCGCCACCAACTCGGGCGGTGCCGATCGCTTCGGCAGCTGCCGCGGCGGCCACCGCAGTTGGAGGAGCATCAACGGCTGCAGCTGGCCGGAAGTCGCCCCCGCCGCCACCGCCGCCACCACCGCCATCAGCGCAGCAGTCGCAGCCATCAGCGGTCACGACGGCTTCCTTGCAAGCCAGTCCGCCACTGCCTCCACCGCCTGCAGTCGAAGCTGTCACCAACAACGGCAACGACGACAACGGCAGCGTCAGCTCCGAGGATCTGACGCCAGAGTGGTCTTCGACCATTCCTCAGTCGTCAGCGCCTCAGCCACCGCCACCTCCACCGCCACCGCCGCCGCCGCCGCCGCCACCTCCGCCAGCTTCTCAGCCAACTCTGCCGCAGATCCGAAAGCCGTCAGCCTCTCCCTCAGTATCTTCAGCAGCGTCGGCAGCTTCATCAGCAGCAGCTACGCCCGAGAACAGTCACGAACGCGAACTGAAAGCGCAAATCGAGCAGCGACGCAAACGACTCGAATCCGGACTGAATCCGACCGATCAGGTGCGGGACCAGCTCAGCAGAAAGTCGGGCGGATCATCTGTGCTGGTGGCGCCGCCGCCAACGCAGCCGCAGCAGCAGCCGCCGCCGCCACCAGCAAAGCCGAAGCCTCAACCGCCGGCCTCCGCTGCAGGAGTGGCGCTTCGCCGTCCTCTACTGAACGGCAGTCCCGCCGCTGCCGCTGTCGCCGCCGAAGCAGAGCAGTCGGCTCGGCCGGAGTCGTTTAAAACAAAAGCCGAAGAGTTGAGACTGGCTATTCTCAAGCAGAAACAGCTGCAGCAGCAGAAGCAGCAACAGTCGCCGCCACCACCAGAAAATTTTCGCGACGACACAGCGGCCTCCACGCAGCAGCAGCCTCGCAGGGGCTTCTTCATCGGGTCGAATTCATCTGGCGAAGTTGTAAAGCGGCCCGTTTAAGTTTCGTTTTAAATTTGCTTTTTTCAAAAAACACTGGCTGTTTTTTATCATGGAAATGCAAACCTACGTCGGTTTTTTTGTATTTGTCCTCTCTGCTGCTTTTAGCCGGCTCAATTTTTGATTTGATTGGCGTTGCTTTATTTGCTTATTTATATACGTCGTACGAGCTATTTAAATAATTCGCTTCGCTAAGTAGCTCTTTTGTTTCATTGCCAATTGTTTATTGTCTGGCCTCGGCCGGCGCTAACTGTTAACAGAATATTTCAACTCGTTTAAAAATCTTTTCCGGGTTTCATACAATTGTGTACTTTTCCTTCGAGATTGTTTTGTTTTAATTTACATTGCAGCTTTTCGACTTTTATTTCAAACAAGGATTTGGCTAGAGCAGTGCTATATGCAGGTGAAGGAAATGTCAGTTAATCGCTTTCATTGAGCATTGTTGAAATAAGTTTATAGGTAATTTTAAATGCTTTATTCTCATTTTGTTACCTTTTATGCTCGTAGCTAAAAGTAACCAAGGTCACTCAATGATGCCTTTTGAATATCTAAATTAAAATTTCAGCTATTTATGTAGCAATTTCTCTTTAAGAACTCTTTCACCGCTGAATTGCTGTGCCCAATTTTAATTCGACATCATTCCAATTCCAATAACAGATATTAAAGCGCCCCGCCAAACTTAGTTGTTTAGTTGTTTACTAAGCAACTCTCAGTGCCACCCACAAAAATATTTACTCAAAATCGGGATATTTTATCTATGCCTGCAGTTAATGCCTTAATTCAGCAATAAAGAGCTGAATTTGTTATGTTAAATTAAAGTTGATATTTTTATCCAAAAGTATTTTGTGATGAACTCTTCAAACGCAAACATTCCCAGCTATACTCTTCCGTAGAGTTCAAAACTTAAATTTATTTTTAGTTTTTTAACTACCCTACTCTCAGAATTATTTGCGACTGTGATACAGATTCTTTGATTAACTTTTTTGCTTAAATAGAAATTAGTAATTACTTCGTTACTGATTACTAAAGCCGGAAGATTTCACGCTTGAGCATATCGACAGTTTGTTCTCTGTTGTGTATTTTTTCTAACAGGCGTTAACTTTTCAGAAAGATCCAGATTCAAGCGTGAGTGTAAGCTCATTTTTTTCAGACAATTCAAATTTAAACAAACTTTGTGTAATATAAAATCTGCATCGATGTGACGTTAAAAAATCTAATTTTACTTGTAAAATCCTGAAACGACTCCGTATTATAACTGTGATTAATGTTTTTGGCTGATAATGAAAATACAACTATTTTATATTATGTATGCCTATTAAAATAGCAGTCCGCGCACACTGTAATCTGTACTTCTACAAACTGATTTTGTCGATCTGCTTGATTTGAAACAGGTTTTTTATGAAAAATAACTCGATAACAATTGCGCTCAAAACTCCATTTCACGTCATTGTATTTTTTTGACGCGATCATAACATCTCTACGCTTCATATACAACCAACGATATGGCTGTGAGTAGTAGCTAATGCTTAGTGTATTTTACAGTACATAGCTTTTTTGTCAGCTTGCGTGTTCGTCTCCGTCAAATGCTTTTTGCTTCGTGTACTTTTTCAGATTGTCTGATTGCGCGCGTTATAATATATAGTGTATCAGCTATCATATATGTGATATTACATATTATCTGCATGCGGTACATTGCCTACAGCTAGTAGTTACTAGCACTTCCGCACATAACCTCGTATATTTGCTACCAGGTAGTTTGCAGTGCATATGCAGTGCATCAATTATATAGGTAATTTCTAGCTCTGCTCATCCATGGCAAGGAATGCTTTCATTTCGCTTGAAAATACAAACAATAAAACTTTTCATGTCGCTTTATATATACATGTGCATGTGCATGTATTACGCTTTTGTGTGTGATCATGTTACCCTTCCTGTTGTAGTTGTTACTGTACTGCTTTAACAAGTTTGATATTGATATTGATGCATGTACAAATTTGTATGTTTAGACATCTGCAGCTCGATCAGACAGATATCTACATGTATAATAATGGCAGAAGTTACATGTAGAGCATGAAAGCTCTTAGCTATCGTGCATGTGATATCCTGGAAGATTATGCGCGACCTTTGGTTAATAATTTACATTCACATTATCCAAACTGCAAGGACAAGGTGACTTAGACATAAAGATGTCTTGGTGTTTCTAGACATCATAAAATTTATTTGAAGAGGTGCTGTAGGATTTGTGACTTACGGTCCAAATAATCGTCAGTGTTTTTAAATATTGGCCTCAAAATATATGTCTCAGCCGCAGCTATTGCGCGGCGCATCTGAAGGCTGCGTACGGCAGTTCAGTCCAAGGACCGGAAGGTCGCCACACACCCCCATTTACCCCAGCTAATGCTGGCACCCATTTTACAGTTGGGTGAACTGAAGCAATGCAGAGTTTTAAGCGTCTTGCTCAAGGACACTAATTGCTCCTAGTGAGTCGAGAATCGAACCCCGACTCTAATCACAAGGCTACAACCCATTTTTTTCAGGGAAGCCTTGGAATGCAGTCGATGTTGCTTTGTCAAACCGCTCGGAGGCATGAGGAGAATCATCTGGGCAAAGTCATCTTCTTACCGCATACAAACTTTACTGGAGTTTTACTAGTCACAGTTGGGAACTGCCTCCCAAACTATAGGGAATTTGACAGGAAAGAAGAAAGAAAAAGGAAGACAACGGAAGACTTGCTGGGATGCAACAATGGCAGGATTTTTGGTCTCTACTGGATAGAAGTTGATGCGATCGATGATGCTGCAAACGGAAAAAGCATTGTTTTTTGCTAGGAAGTTGCTTCGACCGACGCAATACAGGAAACACAGACGCCTAGCGAGAAGGCTTCTTAAACAATTCTGTGCTCTGCTGTCGTGCCCTTCTCCATTCTACCTCGAGGCGGGCAAGTGCGTGTTCGTCAACACAGCGCACAGCTACACATGGTGCGAGGCCAACCGAATCTGTGCCTCCATAGGCGGTGAGTTGGTCAACTCGTACGAGTCCGTGAAGCTGGTGGTTCTTCAAAACATTTCAAGTGTTAACCGCGAATGCCAGTTGTGGGTCGGACTGAGCGACCTGGCAGATGAGAAAGGCACTAGCAGGGCTGGCTGGCATAGAATAAATGGCAAAGGCCTGCTTCCGGTAGACCAAATTTTGTTCTATCCAGGCGAGCCAAGTGGGGACAACTGCCTACGCAGCTTAAAAGATACTCCGTATAGGCCTGGCTGACGGATCTTGCAACTCTCGCTTCGGTTTTGTCTGCGAGTTTTCTAACGAGCCGACTACATGGACATCGACTTCTGGCTTTTGGATGCGTGATAATTTCAAGCGCATGCAGTACAACTCCGATTACTGCTTCACCAGCGTGACAGACCTGAGCAGCGCTGTCGAGTGCACAGCGGCCGCCATGCGAAATGGAAACTGCAGACACGTGCTGTACAACAGCAAGCTGAGAGCCTGCCGCCTGCTGCTGTTCACCGACGCTCAGGTGGAGGCTGAGATCGAGACGAGCGCCGACTGGGTCAAGTACCGACTCAAATGAATTGAAGAAACTTTTGACAGTGCAAGAAATCGATTTGGAATGGTCCTCTAACACAGAAACAAGCTTTCCGTTAAGATTAATAAAACACAAGCTCTGTGGTTCGGTCATTCTCTGGCATTCGATCAAGCAAATTAAACGAACTGTGTTATCGTCTGAGTCATTTAACAGGGCCCGTTTGTTCTGTTGAGCTGTATGACTGATTTTTCTGTTCTCATGGCCAACTGGCTGAGTTTCATGAGCCCATTGTGCTACAAAAGACATTTTAGACTTCGAGGCTTGTCAAGGTCTTTTTTCTAATGATGAGGCGCCTAATTTAAGCCGAGTCTCGTGTAAAAGTATCGCAGCAGATGAGAGTTCTCCCAAGAAGAGGAGAACTGGAAATCAAACCAGACACAACCTCTGCAAATACCACAATTGCCATTCATGTTTAAGGGGCTTCCAACATATGAAAAACTCCACCATGCGCATGCTGAACTTTCTTTTTTACCTGTCTAATTAGCTGGTTAGGAATTTCGCCCCGGAATTCTGCGCGTATAAAGCGACAGACAAAAATGCGATTAGCGCCAGGCTGCTCAGCCTCTTGCAGAATCGTTGAAAATTTTGGCTTGTCAAGCAAATGCTATTACTGCTCCTGTTCCACCTGTGCAGCCAGCCTGTGTTGCTATGGCCTCAACCGTGCCCAGCTCCGTTCAAACTCGAGGCAGAAAAATGCCTGTTCGTGAGCACAGCTCAGAGTCACAGCTGGTGCGAGGCCAATCGGCAGTGCGCCGCGATCGGGGGCGAGCTGCTCAACTCGTACAGCTCGCTGCAGCTGCTGGCTAGCAACGAAATTTCGAGCACCAACTGCAACTGCAACCTGTGGATTGGAGTGAGCGACCTGTCGGATGAAAGAGGCCACAGCAGGTCCGGCTGGCAGAGGGTTAATGGCAGAGGACAGCTTCCGGAGGACAATTCCTTGTTCAAGTCGGGTGAGCCGAGCGGAGACGACTGCCTGCGACTGTCCGAAACCTCCGGCCGACTTGCCGACACATCGTGCAGCTTTTCTGCCGGGTTTGTCTGCGAGTTTTCTAGCGATACGAGCGTCCGAAAGGCGTCTGTCGCTATCTGGAGAGCCGCTGAGTTCAAGCGAGTGCAGTACAACTCCAAGTACTGCTTCGAAGACGTGACGGACGTGAGCAGCGCTGTCGAGTGCACAGCGGCCGCCATGCGGAATGAAAACTGCAGACACGTGCTGTACAACAGCAAGCTGAGAGCCTGCCGCCTGCTGCTGTTCACCGACGCTCAGGTGGAGGCGGAGATCGAGACGAGCGCCGACTGGGTCAAGTTGCGTCTCAACTAACTGAGTAGAAAATTTTCGGACAATGCGAGAAAAACATTGAAATTTGCATGCAGCTCCAACATGAAAGTGCAGTTCCACGTTGGGGACATGAAAGTCGTTTGTAGGAACAGTGAGATGAGATCAGTTTTCGAAGTTTAGAGTAGGTAAATACAAAAGGAAGTTTTTTTTTGCAGAAGTGCTTGTCAAAATATATTTATGGACTAAAAGAACGCCCGGTAGGTAATTGCTGTCATGCCCGAAATACCAGACAAATACTTTCAAATTTCAAGCCTTTTTCTCTCCATTTTTATTGCTAATATTTAGTGATCAAACAAGCAACCTACAATGCAATCAGTTTTTAAAACCCAGCTAAAAATAGTACAGCGCACCCAATACACTACTTTACACGCTTCTTAAGTAGTGATCAGCTCGACACAATTACAACAGCAGAATCTAAAGCAACCAGTTAAAAGGGTAGTGTCCCTACTGCTAACTAATTGTCACACTGTCATATTGCTGCCTTACTAAACAAGAAAAAAATATAAAATCCTCAGAATTATTTTTTGACTGCATCAGGCAATATTTCTTTTCATCCTTTTCAAGAACGAATTCGGCAACACCTCTGCATAGAAGAGACAAACCACTGAAAATGTTTTAATCCCAGCAGATTCTTTTGCAAAACGAATAGAAATGCATGTTGGGGTTGGGGCTGCAATTCTAAAAATATTCAGCGGTGCTCACCCTTTGGCTCAAGCTTGTGTAGAGGAGTGCACTGCAAATGGGCTTGATTTTCACACTGCATAGGACTTGACAACCAAAGCCCTCAGTTGCTGAGCCAGCCTCTCAGACCCTCAGTTGCTGAGCCAGCCTCCCAGATCCTCAGTTGCTGGGCCAGCCTCCCAGATCCTCTGTTGCTGAGCCAGCCTCCCAGATCCTCAGTTGCTGAGCCATGCAGCCTCCCAGATCCTCAGTTGCTGAGCCAGCCTCCCAGATCCTCAGTTGCTGAGCCATGCAGCCTCCCAGATCCTCTGCAGTTGCTGGGCCAGCCTCCCAGATCCTCAGTTGCTGAGCCATGCAGCCTCCCAGAGTGTCAGTTGCTGTGCCAGCCTCCCAGAGTGTCAGTTGCTGGGCCAGCCTCCCAGAGTGTCAGTTGCTGGGCCAGCCTCCCAGAGTGTCAGTTGCTGGGCCAGCCTCCCAGAGTGTCAGTTGCTGGGCCAGCCTCCCAGAGTGTCAGTTGCTGGGCCAGCCTCCCAGAGTGTCAGTTGCTGTGTCAGCGGGAAAACCTCGCTGCGGGAAAACTTCCCGCGGGAAATTATCATGTAGACTCATCTTTTGCCTTGTTTGAGTTTGAGCGGTTTGCGGAGGTGAGTTATGAGTCCTTTTTAATTTTCTGCTCCTTTGCTCAGGGACTTCTGCGATATAAATTTACCGGTAATTAATTTATATCGCAGAAGCCCCTGCTTTGCTGCGCACCCGCCGGTCTAGCCCCTCGGTTGCTATGCTACATGTATTTACCATTGCCATTTTGCCTTGCCTTGTATTTAGAATTGGATGGTGGCTGTTACATGTACATGTATATTGTTATCAGGACATGTTTCCCAACTGACCTGACCTTCTATCGTTTCATTTGTTTGAGTTATCTTTTTCGATATAAATTCGATTGCTGTGTTACGATTTCAGAATTATTCTGTTTTTTAGGCCATGTAATGGTATAAAGTTCACTTAAATTTCACTTTTGAGGAAAATTTAATCGCACCGAGGATTACCGGCTCAGAATTATAGAATTAAACAACCTTAAATTATCAATCGTGCTTTACGCAGTGATCAACCTGAACTGATGGTGCTCAAGGCCGAGCTTAATGAGAAGAGCGAATCAAATCTGAAATTTCCATACCCATATAGTAGACATTTGACAAGTGAGGACAAGTGAGGACCCGGACAAGAGACAGGAGCTAGGCGCTTCCAAGAGACAGGAGGCGCTCCCAAGTGACAGGAGGCGGTTCCAAGAGATAGGAGGCGCCCACTCAGTAAAAAAGAACGCCCACCAATTGAGACAGAAGCGCCCCACCAAGAGACAGGTCGAGGTCGATCCGCGAGTGCCCACCGCAAGAGAGAAGGGGTGCAGCCATCCTAGACATCATTTATACAATTGGCGCCCCTTTAGGATTGCTGCGGCATTAATTATTACATGTACCATTACATGCTTTGCCTCATTGTTTTAAATGCCAGAATGTAATAGCGTACGTACATGCATACATGTAATTAAAACTTTTTTTCCCGCGACTGTGGAATTAAGAAAAATATCTAGCAGAAACTACATAAATCGCCCCTTGGTAGAAAGGCGCGTCGCTATAAGAGCGACTCGATCATGACGACATAAGTCGAGTTGCTTCGATTGAAAATTCAAGACTTACAATCTACTACATGGGTTCGGGCTCCTGATCTGTATCTGTGCATGTGAATAGGTGACATGTACTTGCCCACTTTACATGCCAAATACATGACATGGGCTTTAGCCCTTAAAAACTTGTTATATTGAGACCCAGATAATAGCTTGCGCATGGAGCATTTTTGAATATTGGATATTGCTGCGCAAAATGTTCACTGGAACTCATTCCCGTATTAAAAGTAAAATAAAATGATTGCAGGTAAGACGCTGTTGGTAAAAATAATGAAATAAATAACTATTTCACGATCATTCCTATTATAAATGATGATTTTTTAATTGTTTTAAACAAGAGTTATTTACTTAAAAAGTCTCTCTCCACTGAATTGGTTCGCATCAACGCCACCTTGCACTAAGCGCGTTCTTCCACCTGTCATTCTTAGAAAGAAGACACTCCCCCGCGCCACACCCACCCACGCAACGACGTAGGCCCACACCTATACACTTCCTATCTTTTGGTCTGAGACTGATAGTGATTGCGTTTACTTGCGGGTGCAACTGCTACAGAATAAAACACTACAACTAAGGTGACCACGTTATCGCTAAGTTTTATTTCCTGCTGCTCAATAATTTCTCAATTTCTCAATAATCTCAAAATGTCAATAGGGGCCTAACTAGGAAATAATAATATAGAACTTAGAACTAGGCCTACTTAAACACTAACACTAACTGGATCACGTTTCAAGAAAATACTGGCCTATTTATGCCATAAAAAGTAGGCCTATTTATGAAGAAAGTGTTTGTGTTCTTAATTTAGTATTGTATTTACCAAATTTTGGATAGACCAAAAGTAAAAGCAGGCAGGTCAAGATCATTTGACATTAGGCCCTATGATTAGGCTCTAGCTTAACTAGGCCTATATATAATTAAAAATAACCTTCTGTCAAATAAATTAAATGTATTTTTTCTATATTTAAGCTTTAGCAATAGGCCCAATAGGGCCTAACAATTAATTTATTAATTCAAACTGGAAAAACATTGCTGGTCAATGGTCAATGTCTATACGTCTAGTAGGCCTAGGCATAGTCCAAATAAACTTACAATTATTATTAGGGCCTACTAATTAGAGTTAGACTATTAGTCTAACTATACTATAGCACACAATGTCAATTTTATATTCATTTTGATAACCTTAGGTTATGAACTTGACCTTTTTAGACTTAAAAAGACTGATAACTAGGCCTTTTCTATAAAGCTAGGGCTAGGCCTATTTAATATTTTAAAACTCATTAACTAGGCCTTTAAGTCTAATATTTGAGTTTATTAAGTCTAAATTAGATTTTATTAGATTTATTAAGTCTAAATTTGAGTTTTGCCATAGCCAATTTTTTATGCTTATATCTATCTGTAACTATAATGACCTAAGTGTAATATAAGTATTAAAATTACTTAGGCCTGTGACATTGTCAGTTTCAGTAGCCCTGCCAAGGGCTGTTTTAACATATGGTAGGGGGCCTACCAATCTTTAATATTGCCAGTTTTGTATTCTCACATCTGCTTAAAGTAGTGCCCTAAGAATTTTAATCAACTGCGTATAATTGTAAACTCTATGTATAGTGCGCAATCAATAATTTCTATTCCTGTTTTTCTCAGTCGGCCAATAGAAATGCACTGCATTAATTATATTAATTTCTCGTATGCCACCCCCCAGCCCAGTCCTTATCAGTTCTGTCTGGCCATGCGCTCGGGGCCTTTTTTACTTTGCCTTTGCCTTTTGCTCCTCCTGTTTGCTCTTTGCCTTTAGCTCCTTTGGGGCCTTTGCCTGTTTAGGCTTCATTAGCCTCTTGTACCCTTGCGAGCCTGTGTAGCTTGTAGGCTCTGACTGCCTTTACTTGGTCACTTGCCTTCTCTCCGCCACGGTTCTAGTCACACCTCTGCCACTCCCAGCCATGCTACTTCTATTAATTAAGCTAATCACTTATTGTTGTGTAGCCACCAGTGCATTGTTAATCAAAGTACAAGACGTAACAATAAACTAAACCTGCAGCCAACATTTGTAATACGCTAATCAAAATTACTGCCAAGTGCTACCGCTACAATCCCACCTCTGCCACACTCATTTGTCTTCGCTCGTTTGCTAGGCTGCCACACCAATATCATCACAAGGCCTAACATAAGAGAACTTTCTAGAATTCAATTTGCATTCTATAAAAAATTTCTAGAAAAAAACAAGTCATACTGTATCAAACTTTTATAAAGGTCACTACATAGGCCTAACCATATCTTGATTTTTTCCTATAATATATCTATACCTATATCCCTATTAATATATCTATAATATATCTACTTTCTTGCTAGGCATATATTTGCAATATGCCACCTGCTAGCAACACTTGGCAAGAATGCTATAGATAGGGCACTGGGACTTTTTGCTATTGGCTATTATAGGCCTAGTTGCAAGAATGCATTAATGCAGTTTTGAATGGTATTATAAAGATGGTGCAGAATGTATCTATGATATTCAATGTCTAATGTCTATCAACTTGATCATTATTTTCCCTTTTCCCTTCTTATTTCTTTTCCTTTTCTTCTCTAATTGCTCTTCTTTGTCCATTCTCCCTTTTCTCCTTTTCTCTCTCTTCTTTTCCTTCTCTCCTCTTATATATGTTCTTGTAATGTTTCAGTAGTAACAATTTCCAATGCTTACCAAAATCTGTAAAAAAATAGCCTGCTAATCAGTTGGTTCCCAAGAAGATTGGGCAGCAAAAGGCTTTTGAATTTTTTTGTAGTTTAACCTTCTTTGATGGTGGCAAATACTAGGTAGCTTTTTTATTTGCCTAATTTATCTTAACTTGAGTCTTTACTATCTTAACTATAATGTGAATTTAGTTTCAAACATCTATGTTGCTTGAGTCTCTAAGTTATTGAGTGGCCTCAATATAAGAACTAGATATGGGAAATATTTGTTCCTATAACCATATCTCTATCTATATGTTCTGTCTAAAACTTCCATATCTATATGCTTCCATAGCCATATTCATAACTATGGAAGAACTCTATTCAAAATGAAAAGAACAATAGAAACAAAAAAAGATAGAAGATAAAAGAGGAACAAAGAAAACAACATTGGGAAATCATAGCTATTTCACATTTCACATAAAATTATTGTAAAAATAGGCACATTTTCAGAATTATTCATATCAATATATACCATTCTATACACCAATCAAATAAATTTGTATATATATTGATTATAAAATTTCTATTTTCAGACTTTGTGATCTATATATTCTATTTAATCAGCGTGAGCTTGAAATCTCTGCACTTTGGAAAATGTAAGTTATTGATTAATTGGTTGCTTTTTAAAGGTTACTATCTGACATGCATTTCAGCTAGCAAAATATTTATAGTAGATAAAAAATTGCACTTTAAATAATCTTAGTTATAAATTTACAATGCAATCACTAATGCAAACTATTAGATTGAAATTAACAAATTAATTTAAATAAAATTTTTTATCATTATTTGCTTTGCCACCTGATTATTTTCAGCTATACTGACTCAGCAATCACTATTCTATATAATATATTCCCCCTAAGTAATTGAAGTGAGTATTAATCATGTTTAGTGCCTATCTTTGGGAAATCAGTTGTTTCCTCTGACCTGGTGCCTTGGTACAGTTAGGGTCAGGGTAATTTCTCTATGAAATTAGTGTTTTTAATTAAATACTTTGTCAAATATGCATTCAAATATGGCCCAGAATTTCTAATTAGTGCAGGCATGTGAACACTATGCCTTGGGGGTTGGTCCTCAGGAGTGTAAATTGCACAGTGACCCCAAAATCGAAGAAGCCCCCAATACTCCAGCAGCTCATATATCAGATTATAGTTAATTTATTAAATAATTAAGCTAAAAGTTGGTCTGAATATAACAAGTGTGTCTGTGTGTGTTTGTGTGCCCTAACACAGTACTAAATGTCTGTGCCACAACGCAGTATTAATTTCTCACGAGCTTACTTGTATTTTCGTCTGCAACATAATACCAGTCCTGAAAGGGCAACGAATCAGTGAACTGCCTAATAGTTCGTTTGCGTGTGTGTCTACTGCAAAATATTTTTTGTTAGCAGGTTAAAGACATTGCCCAGTGTCTTACAGTAATCTACAACAGTTTGTCTGCACTAAGTAACTCGCAGTTATTGATCGTCTGTCTGTCTGTTCCGATTATTAAGTATTTTGTATGAGCAGCTTAGTGCCTATGCGCAGTGTCGCATTAACTTAAATTTCGAAGTGCAGTGAAGCATTGTGTCAGCTTCATTTTTAATCCAACTACAACTATAGCAGTTTTGTAATTAAAATTATTGTTTACATAATGATTTTCAGGAAGAACTACAACGGTATGGAAGTGCTGGAAACGCACAAGAAAACTCCCGAGCTGCCAGAAAAGGTGAGATTAAAAATATCTTGATGATGCTGTTAATTTTGTCTATGGCATCAGTTTCCTATAATACAAGCTGTCTATGACACACCAGTTCCCTATATGACACAAGCTGTCTATGACACATCAGTTCCCTATATGACACAAGCTGTCTATGACACACCAGTTCCCTATATGACACAAGCTGTCTATGACACACCAGTTCCCTATATGACACAAGCTGTCTATGACACACCAGTTCCCTATATGACACAAGCTGTCTATGACACACCAGTTCCCTATATGACACAAGCTGTCTATGACACATCAGTTCCCTATATGACACAAGCTGTCTATGACACACCAGTTCCCTATATGACACAAGCTGTCTATGACACACCAGTTCCCTATATGACACAAGCTGTCTATGACACACCAGTTCCCTATATGACACAAGCTGTCTATGACACATCAGTTCCCTATATGACACAAGCTAGTTGGTTACTAACTAATTTTTGTTACAACTTACTGTTTATACAAACTAAATGAACTATATCATGTGACTAAGTCTGTGTTAACGCAGAGTTTAATGGTTTGTGGGCGAGTTGTAGGTTATTTTAACGTCCTTGTTTGTCAATTAGTTGGGTAGGTACTACGTGTAAATGAAGTTTATCTAAGTCGGAATTTTCTTAAAAATAGACTCCTCTATCAAGCTGAGGTCAATATCGGCAGTTAAAATAGGTTTTAGACCTTTGCACCCACTCAAGATAAGAGTTTGAATTTTATTATTGGTCATACATTGACAGACATCATAAAAATGAGTCTAAAGTCTAAAGATTGTTTCATTGTACGTGTGTGATTACCTTGCCTTTTCCAGGCTGATAAACAAACCTGTTACTGGGTTCTTTTTAGAACGCGAAGTCACTTACATAGTCTATCTATTGTCAGTTTTACGTTTTACGTACATTTTGCCACTTAATGATTCGAGATCTTGTCACTCGAGGATTCGAGATCTTGTCACTCTAGGATTCGGGATCTTGTCACTCAAGGATTCGGGATCTTGTCACTCTAGGATTCGGGATCTTGTTACTCGAGGATTCGGGATCTTGTTACTCGAGGATTCGGGATCTTGTCACTCTAGGATTCGAGATCTTGTCACTCTAGGATTCGGGATCTTGTTACTCGAGGATTCGGGATCTTGTCACTCTAGGATTCGAGATCTTGTCACTCTAGGATTCGGGATCTTGTCACTCAAGGATTCGGGATCTTGTTACTCGAGGATTCGGGATCTTGTTACTCGAGGATTCGAGATCCTGTCACTCGAGGATTCGGGATCTTGTCACTCTAGGATTCGGGATCTTGTTACTCGAGGATTCGGGATCTTGTCACTCTAGGATTCGAGATCTTGTCACTCAAGACTTTAGGATCTTGTCACTCAAGACTTTAGGATCTTGTCACTCAAGACTTTAGGATCTTGTCACTCAGACTGGCTCAGTTATTCGGGATCTTTTGTCGCTCACTTAATGAATACCTGTCCAACCCGCACAGGCCCGCTCCATCATAGCCAGCCTCAGTCTGAGCACAGACGATTACGAAGCCATCGGCGACCTGATGGCGTCAAGTTTCGAAGCGGGACTCAAAGCCTCGGGCGGGCCGAAGCCGGCCGTGAAAATGCTCTGTTCCTACGTGACCAAACTACCGTCTGGTAGCGAGGCTGGCGACTACCTGGCGCTAGATTTGGGTGGCACAAATTATCGCGTGCTGCTGGTCCGACTGCGTGGCAGCGACCAGGAGCCGGAGATACTCGAAGACGTGTACGCCGTTCCGCAGGTGCGAACTCACAAATTAGCTAGTCATGCATGTCTACTTTCAGTAGCTTACAATTTAGAGGTTCTATTAATTTTAGCTACTATATTTATTTTCAGTGTTTATTTCTAGAATGTTTTCATTGCTACTTAAAGTAGCATAAATAGACACTCAACCCAATTTTATACCAAAATCTCAGGAGCTGATGCTCGGCGATGGTGCCGCTCTGTTTACCTTCATTGCTGGAACTCTTCGGGATTTTTTGCAAGCTAATCAACTGTCTGCCGAACCTGATGGCGAGCGATTGAAGCTGGGCTTCACCTTCTCCTTTCCTGTTGAACAGCACGGGCTGAGCAGCGGCAGTTTGATTATGTGGACTAAAGGCTTTGCGGCTAAGGGGGTTGTGGGCCGAGATGTCTGCAAGCTGCTGCAGGTGAGCGAAACCAATTTTGTAGAAGATTTAAGCTTAATCAGGATCAGAATCGGGATCAACAGGGTCAGAATCGGGATCAACAGGATCAGAATCGGGATCAACAGAGTCAGAATCGGGATTAACAGGATCAGAATCGGGATCAACAGGATCAGAATCGGGATCAACAGGATCAGAATCGGGATCAACAGGATCAGAATCGGGATCAACAGGATCAGAATCGGGATCAACAGGATCAGAATCGGGATCAACAGGATCAGAATCGGGATCAACAGGATCAGAATCGGGATCAACAGGATCAGAATCGGGATCAACAGGGTCAGAATCGGGATCAACAGGATCAGAATCGGGATCAACAGGGTCAGAATCGGGATCAACAGGATCAGAATCGGGATTAACAGGATCAGAATCGGGATCAACAGGATCATAATCGGGATCAACAGGATCATAATCGGGATCAACAGGGCCAGAATCGGGATCAACAGGGTCAGAATCAGGATCAACAGGATCAGAATCGGGATTAACAGGATCAGAATCGGGATCAACAGGATCATAATCGGGATCAACAGGGTCAGAATCGGGATCAACAGGGTCATAATCGGGATCAACAGGGTCAGAATCGGGATCAACAGGATCAGAATCGGGATTAACAGGGTCAGAATCGGGATCAACAGGATCAGAATCGGGATTAACAGGATCAGAATCGGGATCAACAGGATCATAATCGGGATCAACAGGATCATAATCGGGATCAACAGGGCCAGAATCGGGATCAACAGGGTCAGAATCAGGATCAACAGGATCAGAATCGGGATTAACAGGATCAGAATCGGGATCAACAGGATCATAATCGGGATCAACAGGGTCAGAATCGGGATCAACATGGTCTGAACTGGGATCTCGATTACTAGTAAACATTGAGTTAAATCCGGCAAACTTTCCAGGAAGCCATCGACAAGGCAGCTTTGCCGATCGTCTGCGTCGCTCTGGTCAACGACACGGTCGGCACGCTGGCCTCCTGCGCCCTGGAAGATCCTCGCTGCCAAATTGCAGCCATCGTTGGCACGGGCTCCAATGCCGCCTACGTTGAGAGACGCTCGGCTATGGAGCGGTACTCGGACAGTCTGGCCGGGGTGTCCGACGGCGGCCCGGACGGTCCGGTGGTTGTCAACACAGAGTGGGGCAACTTCGGAGTCGACGGCTGCTTGGACCGGTTCCAAACCGATTTTGATAGGGAGATCGATAAGAAGAGTCTTAATCCGGGGTTTCAGGTGCGTGTAGTTTGGGATTCCACTGCGGGGATTTGGTATGTACCCATTTAACCTTTTCGCTGTACGGGATTCTGCTGTGGGGATGTGGGATTCTGCTGTAGGGGTGTGGGATTCTGCTGTAGGGATGTGGGATTCTACTGTAGGGATGTGGGATTCTACTGTAGGGATGTGGGATTCTGCTGTAGGGATGTGGGATTCTACTGTAGGGATGTGGGATTCTGCTGTAGGGATGTGGGATTCTGCTGTAGGGATGTGGGATTCTACTGTAGGGATGTGGGATTCTACTGTAGGGATGTGGGATTCTGCTGTAGGGATGTGGGATTCTACTGTAGGGATGTGGGATTCTGCTGTAGGGATGTGGGATTCTGCTGTAGGGATGTGGGATTCTACCGTAGGGATGTGGGATTCTGCTTTAGGGATGTGGGATTCTACCGTAGGGATGTGGGATTCTGCTTTAGGGATGTGGGATTCTGCTTTAGGGATGTGGGATTCTACTGTAGGGATGTGGGATTCTGCTGTAGGGATGTGGGATTCTACTGTAGGGATGTGGGATTCTGCTGTAGGGATGTGGGATTCTGCTTTAGGGATGTGGGATTCTGCTTTAGGGATGTGGGATTCTGCTGTAGGGATGTGGGATTCTACCGTAGGGATGTGGGATTCTGCTCTAGGGATGTGGGATTCTGCTTTAGGGATGTGGGATTCTGCTGTAGGGATGTGGGATTCTACCGTAGGGATGTGGGATTCTGCTTTAGGGATGTGGGATTCTGCTTTAGGGATGTGGGATTCTGCTGTAGGGATGTGGGATTCTACCGTAGGGATGTGGGATTCTATTGTAGGGGTGTGGGATTCTACTGTAGGGATGTGGGATTCTACCGTAGGGATGTGGGATTCTACTGTGGGGATGTGGGATTCTACTGTTGGGATGTGAGATTCTGCTGTAGGGATGTGGGATTCTACTGTAGGGATGTGGGATTCTGATGTTGGGATATGGGATTCTGCTGTGGGGATGTGGGATTCTGCTGTAGGGATGTGGGATTCTGCTGTAGGGATGTGGGATTCTACCGTAGGGATGTGGGATTCTACCGTAGGGATGTGGGATTCTATTGTAGGGGTGTGGGATTCTACTGTAGGGATGTGGGATTCTGCTGTAGGGATGTGGGATTCTACCGTAGGGATGTGGGATTCTGCTTTAGGGATGTGGGATTCTGCTTTAGGGATGTGGGATTCTGCTGTAGGGATGTGGGATTCTACCGTAGGGATGTGGGATTCTATTGTAGGGGTGTGGGATTCTACTGTAGGGATGTGGGATTCTACCGTAGGGATGTGGGATTCTGCTTTAGGGATGTGGGATTCTGCTTTAGGGATGTGGGATTCTGCTTTAGGGATGTGGGATTCTACTGTAGGGATGTGGGATTCTGCTGTAGGGATGTGGGATTCTACTGTAGGGATGTGGGATTCTGCTGTAGGGATGTGGGATTCTGCTTTAGGGATGTGGGATTCTGCTTTAGGGATGTGGGATTCTGCTGTAGGGATGTGGGATTCTACCGTAGGGATGTGGGATTCTGCTTTAGGGATGTGGGATTCTGCTTTAGGGATGTGGGATTCTGCTGTAGGGATGTGGGATTCTACCGTAGGGATGTGGGATTCTGCTTTAGGGATGTGGGATTCTGCTTTAGGGATGTGGGATTCTGCTGTAGGGATGTGGGATTCTACCGTAGGGATGTGGGATTCTATTGTAGGGGTGTGGGATTCTACTGTAGGGATGTGGGATTCTACCGTAGGGATGTGGGATTCTACTGTGGGGATGTGGGATTCTACTGTTGGGATGTGGGATTCTGCTGTAGGGATGTGGGATTCTACTGTAGGGATGTGGGATTCTGATGTTGGGATATGGGATTCTGCTGTGGGGATGTGGGATTCTGCTGTAGGGATGTGGGATTCTGCTGTAGGGATGTGGGATTCTACCGTAGGGATGTGGGATTCTACCGTAGGGATGTGGGATTCTATTGTAGGGGTGTGGGATTCTACTGTAGGGATGTGGGATTCTGCTGTAGGGATGTGGGATTCTACCGTAGGGATGTGGGATTCTGCTTTAGGGATGTGGGATTCTGCTTTAGGGATGTGGGATTCTGCTGTAGGGATGTGGGATTCTACCGTAGGGATGTGGGATTCTATTGTAGGGGTGTGGGATTCTACTGTAGGGATGTGGGATTCTACCGTAGGGATGTGGGATTCTGCTTTAGGGATGTGGGATTCTGCTTTAGGGATGTGGGATTCTACTGTGGAGATGTGAGTTTCTACTTTCCAAATTTGTATTTATGTTACTTAATAAGCCTGTTCGAACCCCCCATTCCTTTCCAACCCAGGTGTTCGAGAAGCTCATCAGCGGCATGTACCTTGGCGAAATAGTTCGCTTAGCTATCAAATCCCTAGTGGATGATGGCATCATATTTGGCGGCCGCATGCCTGAGTCCCTTGTTCAGCCCATGACCTTTCTGACCAAATACCTGAGCGAGATTGAGAGAGATCCGCCGAAGCACTACTACAGCACGGACCAGCTGCTCACTGTTGACTTGGGCTTGAAGCTTGTCCATCCCATCGAAGCTGTCATCGTTCGAAGCATTTGCGAGGCCGTATCGACCAGGTCCGCTTTTCTGGTTGCTACGGGCATCGCCTCGTTGTTGAAACGGATTAAGCCTAGCGGTCACGTGACTGTTGGCATCGACGGGTCGCTGTTCAAGTTTCATCCGCACTTTCCCGAGCGAATGACACGCAAAGTGCAGGAATTGTGCCCCGATTACGAGGTGAATTTGAGAAGCTTTTTGCTGCCCTTTTATAGCTTGAGAAATGTATCAGCTGAATCCTTATTTTTAGCATCTGAAACCCGATTCTCAGCATCTGAATCCCGATTCTCAGTACCTGAATCCCGATTCTCAGCATCTGAATCCCGATTCTCAGTACCTGAATCCCGATTCTCAGCATCTGAATCCCGATTCTCAGTACCTGAATCCCGATTGTCAGCATCTGAATCCCGATTCTCAGTACCTGAATCCCGATTGTCAGCATCTGAATCCCGATTCTCAGTACCTGAATCCCGATTGTCAGCATCTGAATCCCGATTGTCAGCATCTGAATCCTGATTCTCAGCACCTGAATCCCGGTTCTCAGTACCTGAATCCCGATTCTCAGTACCTGAATCCGGATTGTCAGCATCTGAATCCCGATTCTCAGTACCTGAATCCCGATTGTCAGCATCTGAATCCCGATTCTCAGTACCTGAATCCCGATTGTCAGCATCTGAATCCCGATTCTCAGTACCTGAATCCCGATTGTCAGCATCTGAATCCCGATTCTCAGTACCTGAATCCCGATTCTCAGCATCTGAATCCCGATTCTCAGTACCTGAATCCCGATTCTCAGCATCTGAATCCCGATTCTCAGTACCTGAATCCCGATTGTCAGCATCTGAATCCCGATTCTCAGTACCTGAATCCCGATTGTCAGCATCTGAATCCCGATTGTCAGCATCTGAATCCTGATTCTCAGCACCTGAATCCCGGTTCTCAGTACCTGAATCCCATTTCTCTCAGTACCTGAATACCGATTCTCAGTACCTGAATACCGATTCTCAGCATCTGAATCCCGATTCTCAGTACCCGAATACCGATTCTCAGTACCTGAATACCGATTCTTAGTATCTGAATCCCGATTCTCAGTACTTGAATCCCGATTCTCACTACCTGAATCCCGATTCTCAGTACCTGAATCCCGATTCTCAGTACCTGAATCCCGATTCTCAGTACCTGAATCCCGATTCTCAGTACCTGAATACCGATTCTCAGTACCTGAATCCCGATTCTCAGTACCTGAATACCGATTCTCAGTACCTGAATCCCGATTCTCATTACCTGAATCCCGATTCTCAGTACCTGAATCCCGATTCTCAGCATCTGAATCCCAATTCTCAGCACCTGAATCCCGGTTCTCAGTACCTGAATCCCGATTCTCATTACCTGAATCCCGATTGTCAGCATCTGAATCCCGATTCTCAGTACCTGAATCCCGATTGTCAGCATCTGAATCCCGATTCTCAGTACCTGAATCCCGATTCTCAGTACCTGAATCCCGATTCTCAGCATCTGAATCCCGATTCTCAGTACCTGAATCCCAATTCTCAGTACTTGAATCCCGATTCTCAGTACCTGAATCCCGATTGTCAGCATCTGAATCCTGATTCTCAGCACCTGAATCCCGGTTCTCAGTACCTGAATACCGATTCTCAGTACCTGAATACCGATTCTTAGCATCTGAATCCCGATTCTCAGTACCTGAATACCGATTCTCAGTACCTGAATACCGATTCTTAGTATCTGAATCCCGATTATCAGCATTTGAATCCCAATTCTCAGTACCTGAATCCTGATTCTCAGTACCTGAATACCGATTCTTAGCATCTGAATCCCGATTCTCTCAGTACCTGAATACCGATTCTCAGTACCTGAATACCGATTCTCAGTACCTGAATACCGATTCTTAGCATCTGAATCCCGATTCTCAGTACCTGAATACCGATTCTCAGTACCTGAATACCGATTCTTAGTATCTGAATCCCGATTATCAGCATTTGAATCCCAATTCTCAGTACCTGAATCCTGATTCTCAGTATCTGAATCCCGATTATCAGCATCTGAATCCCAATTCTCATTACCTGAATCCCAATTCTCAGTACCTGAATCCCGATTCTCATTACCTGAATCCCGATTCTCAGTACTTGAATCCCGATTCTCAGTACTTGAATCCCGATTCTCATTACCTGAATCCCGATTCTCATTACCTGAATACTGATTATCAGTTCTTGAATCCCGATTCTCAGTATCTGAATCCCGATTATCAGCATCTGAATCCCAATTCTCAGTACCTGAATCCCGATTCTCAGTATCTAAATCCCAATTCTCAGTACTTGAATTCCGATTCTCAGTATCTGAATCCCAATTCTCAGTACTTGAATTCCGATTCTCAGTATCTAAATCCCGATTATCAGTACTTGAATCCCGATTTCAGACATTTAAATTCTGATTTTATAGCCCTCTTGAATTGAATTGCAGTTCACCCTGAAGCTGTCAGAGGACGGCAGCGGCAAAGGAGCGGCTGCTATTGCTGCTCTGGTCTGAGCGAAGCGACTCGCGGTCTGTTGCAGCGAATGCACACCTAACACTGTTAGAACCGTCGATCAAATAAGTCTGTTTGGTGTCTTGCTTTAATTAGACAGTGGTTAACCAGATGAATAAATATTCTGCATACAAGGAACCTTTGGAAGAAGCAGCTCAGCATGTTTGCTAAAGTAAATGCACTATAGCCTTCTTTTTAATAGTTCTTCAATGCATAATCTTCAATAGATTTGTTTAAGAAGTAAATATAATCTCATCCGCGGTGTTTTGTGTTTAAAATTTTATTTAGTTACTATTACGTATGTATCTGCTGTGGATCTGTCTGTCTCCCCTCTGCTGGCCTTACTAATCAACCAATTATATATCAGTTTTCTGTGTTTTTCGGTAATTAATTTTGTATCATTAACTTCTCAGCTGGGGTAGTTTAGCCTGCGGGTGCTTACACAGGTTTTGCACTCTTCACTCTATTTTGAATGCTATTTGAAGTTTTGAATACTTTTTTTTGAAGTTTTTTTACAATTCCCTTATTAGATAAAAAAAGTCCATTGTTTTTAGTAGCCTACGTGTCAGTGATGCAGCGTTATTTTTTAAACAAATATAATTTGGTTGTTTGTTAATTTCTTGTTATTACTAAATTTTTTTCTAATCGTGCCTCATTTTGCGTTTGCTAAGTTGCAGAAAGTTTTTTTATTATTGAGTAAAGTTTTTGTTTATTTATTGGCTACTTTATCTGGGTTGTGATCATTTGTTAGATTTTTATATTCACTAATTTGCGTACGTCTTGTCCCTTTGCTATTGATTCCAAGATTGAAACGATTACTACTACAGTCACTAAAAAGTAAGAAATTATTCATTTTTTTAAACTTACCCCGCCCCCACAGCCAGCTGGTTCTGACCCCACCCCACTGCCAGCCAATTCTAACCCCACACCACAACCAATCAAATCCAAGCCCCACCCCACAGCCAGCCAATTCTAACCCCCACCCCACAGCTAGCCAATTCTAACCCCCACCCCACAGCTAGCCAATTCTAACCCCCACCCCACAGCCAGCCAATTCTAACCCCCACTCCACAGCCAGCCAATTCTAACCCCCACCCTACAGCCAGCCAATCCTAACCCCCACCCCACAGCCAGCCAATCCTAACCCCCACCCCACAGCCAGCCAATCCTAACCCCCACCCCACAGCCAGCCAATTCTAACCCCACCAGCCATCCATTTAGTCCACGGCTTTAAATCTAAGAAATGACACGGTTTAAACAGCAATTACAAAAAATTCCAGCTGTATTCTCACATCAAAACGCCGCCATGTACTGCTGCTTCAGTTCTGCGATTTTATTTACCAAACCTCTTCGCTGTAATCCAGGTTTATTTTGGTCCAAAGACAAGTCAAAGTGCTAAAAACTAAACATGGATTGCTAATTTTTTATGCCAGTCAATTTATTAGCGGCGCGTGTTTTCATTTTCTGCGCTGTTTAGCCAGTAAATAAAAAAGTATTTTAGTAGCTATTCTTTGCCGTATTTTTGTCTCTTGGCAGTAAGCCTCATTGCTATCTGGTGTCAGAATTTCTGGTTTGTTTTGAAATGCTTGAATTGAAAGCCACCCCAAATCCCCTTCCCTCGCATCTGTTTCTTTAGCTCTGTTCCAGAAAATTCCGCGCTTATAATCTTGTCTGTTTTATACAGCAATGATACTGACTAAATCTTTTGAAGAGTTGAATAAACAAAAAAGAACAGTTGATTATATATTGATTTTAAAATTGCTTTCTAGCAAAATAGTTTGCAGTGATTTTTATGTTTTTTTATTATACAATAAAAATAATCAATTTCTACTCTACGAATTTAGTCCTTGATTAAGTGCGAATTTTTGCGGCATCAATCAACAAAGATCAAGTCTCTACTAAGAGACGAAAACACGCGCGCACGCGTAGTGCAGATTTGTTCGTCTTCCTGTTGCTGCACGTCTTCAGCGGCATGCGACAGGCAAGCCGGGAGATCAATCCGATGCGGATCCGCCGTGATTCGATTCGCCAGAGCCTTCAAAAGCTTCAAACAACCGCAGCAATCGTCACCAGATTCCGCAGTCTCTAGGGAGTAGCCGTAATGGATAAATAAATCTTTGTTCAGGCGAACTGCACTACTCAAATGATCCATTGGCAGCAGAGCATTCGGGTTTTCAGTTTCGTCGTGTTGCAAAATTAGCAAAATTTTCGGCTTCCCGTTGAGGCTGCAGCAGTCGATGAGCGGCTGGAGCAGGGCGGCGGGATTGGCAGAAATCTGGGCGATGGCAGGGGCGGACCTGTGCAGTAGCAGCATCACGGCTAGACAGTCTGTCTGGCTGTGTTCCACACTGGCTACTATAAGTAGGAAAATAGGATTGGTAAAATAATGAATCACGAAATTCTAATCTAGATGATGCGAAAGGTGTGCTAATCGAGATGATAAAGGAGTGCCAATTTAATCTAGACGATAAAGGTGTGCTAATCTATATGTACGAGTAGATGATAAAGGTGTGCTAATCTAGATGATAAAAACGATTAGCCAAACTTTGTAGGTATATATATCACAGATCTTATATATATATAGATATTCTGTATATCTATACACATAAAAATCATACAATATATAATCTATATAGCTCTGTATATATAATCCATTAGGCAAAAATTTAGTATTGTGGACTAGCACAATGCCCCCCACAGAGTTCTCACCTGCCCGAAGCTCGCTCAGGATGTCATCCAACTTATCGAGATTAAAAAACGAGTGCGTGATAAAGCCGAGACCTCGAAGCAGGTCACGAGCGGCGCGTTGTGCAGCCGAACTGCTTGTCGATTCAAATTGTTGGTGAAAGAAGCAAAATACCAGAGCATAACGGCGCCGTCTGCTTCTGCTGATGGTGGCCTCATGAGCACTCGGTGCGAATGGCGGTGTGCATGTCTTCTGTGAACTAAAAAACGTTTTGTTTTATTGAAATGCAATTTAGGAAACACGCATAATTGAAAGTATGCAGCATACTGTCGACTGTACATGTACAAGTATGTAAGATACATGTACCTGATAATGGCTTCTGTCTGTTCAATTTATAAATAGCAACTGCCCTGTAGTATTCGGTGCCATTTTCGCACAAGAATAATAATTAATTTTTCAATTTTTCGATAATAATATCAATGATATTAATACCTTGAAAATCTTCTTTGTTTCTAAGTATACAATACATGCGATTAACGCTCACCAACTCAGGCCTAAATTAGCACCATTAGTAACGGTCGAAAACACCTGCTGAGATCCAGCAGTGTCGCAGTCGCCAACATCGAAGCCACCTCGTTTCTGTCGCCCTGACGACCAGCAGGTACAGGCAAGCAGCCTCTTCATCTTGGCTATCGGTAAGGCAATTCTGTTGAATAAACGATAACTGCAGGGAAAACTTTCGCTTTAAGAAACGATATTATACGATTTTATATCGGCACTTATTTGTTACATATCCATGTATATATAGAGCGGCGCCACACACGCACACACACAGAAAGACCTACATGAAATCCATGATGATTTTATCTTAATCTACGTAAACAGCTGTTAGAAAAACTGGCTTCCTGTGTTGTTGAGAGAAATTAAAAGTTTTTGCCAATCGAATAAGCTACTTCAAGTATAAACAAATTATTTTTAGGGTTTGCATTTGTCATCGCTATGAAATTAGAAACGAACAAAATGCACTGCCAGTGCAAGCTTTTCTCTGTGGCGAGAAATCACACGTAGAAGCGATGGATCTACCAGCACTTATTTATTTTATTTACAAGCAATTTGCACAGATATTGTAACCCAGGTGCGAAATGCATTAGTTGTAGCGCAGAACAAAATAATGAAACATTATATCCAATAAAAGCTCTATATCAATGACTGCCTGATTGCCTAAGAAAGCGCATCCTCGCTTAAAGCACGCCAATCTAAAACCAGAATACACTCAATCTAAAAGCAGAAGACACCCTAATCTAAAACCAGAAGACACTCAGGCTAAAAAAGCATAAGACACCCCAATCTAAAAGCAGAAGACACCCCAGGCTAAAAGCAGAAGAAAATCCAAGCTAAAAGCAGCAGACATTCAATCTAAAAGCAGAAGACACCCCAGGTTAAAAGCAGAAGACACTCCAATCTAGGAGCAGAAGACATTTCAATCTAAAAGCAGAAGAAACCCGAATCTAAAGCAGAAGACACTCCAATCTAAAAGCAGAAGACACCCCAATCTAAAAGCAGAAGACATTCAAATCTAAAAGCAGAAGAAACCCCAAACTAAAAGCAGAAGACACTCCAATCTAAAAGCAGAAGACACCCCAATCTAAAAGCAGAAGACACTCCAATCTAAAAGCAGAAGACACCCCAATCTAAAAGCAGAAGACACTCCAATCTAAAAGCAGAAGACACTCCAATCTAAAAGCAGAAGACACCCCAAACTAAGAGCAGAAGACACTCCATCCAAAAGCAGAGAAACACCGGTTCACATCAAGCCACCAGGACAAGAAACAATTTCACACCTCTGTTCAACACCGGCCGACAGTTCACCAACATATGCGGCCTATCAGTTAGCGCGGCGGCATTCATCACCATGGCAACCTGTTCCACACCAGTAGGATAGAACTGCATAACAGTTAAACCGCCGGGTCTGACAATTCCTGTAGCATTGCTTAGCAAAACAAAGGCCATTGGTTGCCCCCCGCTTAGCAGGCACTGCATCGCGGACACTGAGACTGCCGAGTCAGCCATCCCACGCCTGACAGGCCATTGCTGTTTAGTCAGATCGCAGCGGACCTGATAATAGCAATTGCCAGCTAACAGGGTCTTTGTTGGTCTTTGTTGTTGGTTAAAATCGGCAGGCAAGCAGAGATCCAGGCCCAGCACTGGTAGTTCGGGCGGCAGCCGAGCCACCGGGCCGCAGCCAATGTCGGCCACAAGGTGGTCGGACGGAACTGTCCGAGGCACCCCGGCAAGTGCCAAGGCCGTGGTGTACAGCGGCTGTTGAATCCGCTCGACTCTGGTTGATAAGCTGCCGTCGCTTGCAATGGCACAGGCTTGGAGAGGATCTGGAGGTAAAATCAATTCATTATCGAAAAATAGATAATTCGCGACTGGCAATGATTGGCGTTGGCAGGGGCGGAGCGGTCAATTGAGTCGCCTAGGCGTGCGGAAGGTCCCGGGTTCGAGTCCCGAATAAGTGATTTTCTGGCGATTCTTGGGGTGGTTTGTGGGGCGATTCTTGGTGGTTTGTGGGGCGATTCTTGGGGTGGTATGTGGGGCGATACTTGGAGTGGTTTGTGGGGCGATTCTTGGAGTGGTTTGTGGGGCGATTCTTGGTGGTTTGTGGGGCGATTCTTGGTGGTTTGTGGGGCGATTCTTGGAGTGGTTTGTGGGGCGATTCTTGGGGTGGTATGTGGGGCGATTCCTGGGGTAGTATGTGGGGCGATTCTTGGAGTGGTTTGTGGGGCGATTCTTGGAGTGGTTTGTGGGGCGATTCTTGGGGTGGTATGTGGGGCGATACTTGGGGTGGTATGTGGGGCGATTCTTGGAGTGGTTTGTGGTTCGATTCTTGGGATGGTTTGTGGGGCGATTTTTGGAAGGGAACTGGTTTGTGGGCGATTCTTGGAGTGGTTTGTGGGGGCGATTCTTGGAGTGGTTTGTGGTGCGATTCTTAGGGTGATTTGTGGGGCGATTTTTGGAAGGGAACTAGTTTGTGGGCGATTCTTGGAGTGGTTTGTGGGGCGATTCTTGGAGTGGTTTTTGGGGCGATTCTTGGAGTGGTTTTTGGGGCGATTCTTGGAGTGGTTTTTGGGGCGATTCTTGGAGTGGTTTTTGGGGCGATTCTTGGAGTGGTTTGTGGGGCGATTCTTGGAGTGGTTTTTGGGGCGATTCTTGGAGTGGTTTGTGGGGCGATTCTTGGAGTGGTTTGTGGGGCGATTCTTGGAGTGGTTTGTGGGGCGATTCTTGGAGTGGTTTGTGGGGCGATTCTTGAGGTTTAGACTAGGAGGAACTCTAAACTGTCTCAGAATTTACACAGCAATAGTGAAGCTGCATGAAAAACACCAACACAAGTTCTCGATCGTCAGCCACACCTGGAACTCGGTTCTCCGGTCGGCGCGGACTTCTAACCCGCCGCAGCCCGCGCACAACCTGGCGCCAACAGGGCGCCAGACAGACCGGCGCCATCAGAGACAAATGGTTGCGCAGTCGTGTCAGAGCAGACATCAATTGCGGATGAGGGCCCGAAGGCATTGCCGCCAATGCCTCAACCTTCTTGACAACCATTGGCGACTGGTTGATTTATTGGCGTATCTCTGCACCATCGATCAGCAAACGAGGTCTGAATGAGAAAAAAAGAAACATAAGAATATGTTTCTAGTATACTACTTACTCCAGTATACTACTTACTAAGTAGATCTTTATGCTGTTCTTGGCCAGTTTACACCTATGGCCCGATCACTTTGGTTCATATTGTTACCGAGATTTTGTCTTTATGGTCAAAACCGACATACTCGTATGAACACGCAGCAACGAAATATGCGTTTAATAATTTACAACCTGGCACGTGTAAACTGGTAGGAAAGGAAAGAAAAGGAAAGATTAAAGGAAAGATTGGCTAAACAGGCTATTAAACTTCAAAGCTTTAATATAGCATTTTTCAAGCCAATTGAGCCTAAGGAGCAAGCAATTTAATCCTTAGTGGGAAAATCAAGCTGTTGAAGACTTGCTTTTCATTGTCTATGGCAAGCCTTGACAGTATACGAGCACTGTGAAAGGGATTAATAGCGCGCCCAGATTCTTGAATTGGTTGCTCGATAGACCCCCCTTTTGGGCCATAGACAATGAAAAAAGTCTTCAATAGCTTGATTCTCCAATAAGGATTAAATTGCTTAGTGTCTCAAATTCAATGCTCTGCATGTGCCTGTGCCACAGACTATTGGCAGTGTTTTGACCATAGACGAAAGCAGAAACATTAGTTGAATATGATTGGCAGTGACTTAAAATGAATTCTCCGATTCTGAAAATTACCCTATAATAAGATATATACATAGGAGAGTCCACGGGTGAACAGACTTTAATCTAAGGCCCAATTCACAATTTCAGCAATTCAAATAAGTAAGCAAAATTATTTTTTTTCAACTCAAAACAGAGTGCACCGACTCAATCAATTTTATTAATTTGTTGAAAAAGAAATTAACAAAAAAAATCATCCATTCAGTAATGTAAATAATTAAATATTAAATAGCATTAATTTTTTAGCATGGAACCATCTTTTATTGGCTGGCACCAGATCAAAACAAGTGCACTGAGGAATGTCTTGACAAAGCATTGAAACAGATGCAAGAATAAAAGAAATAAATGAAGAACCTATGAAATCTATAAAAGCATAATTGAAAATTCATTAAATGTGCATTTTTATCTGGTGAAGAAAATAAAGTACAAGAAAGAACTCCTAACACCTGTAAACCGAATTGGATAAAATAGATAATAAAATAACTGACAAAACTTGCTAAACATTCTACTGACGCAATTAAGTGGTTATTAAGTAGTAAATGAGTAAAATTCCTATTTTAACACAAAGCAAAACGCTTTATAATTTATAATTTATTAATTATCTTTATTTTAATGGCACTAATGATCTGGCAAGAGAGCTAAATTAGAGAATTCAGAGACCGATGTCGATTGCAGTTGGTGAAGGTCAGAAATTATGTTGCTAAATAAAACTAACATTTAAGGAATTTATATCAAACTGATAAATTGGGTTAACGTACTTTTATAGCTCTGAGTAGCTGTGACTTCTATACGTGATGCAAAATTCTCAGGGAAAGAGATGGTGACAGGAAGAGAGAAAGGGGGACAAGAGAGAATTGGAGAGGGAGAGGAGGAAAGGAGAGGAGAGGGGAGAGGAGAGGGGAGGGGAGGGAAAGGAGAGGAGATGAAAGAGAAAGGAGAGAAAGGGGGAGAGAGGAGACAAGAAGGCAGATGGCAGAGGGGAGATGAGAGGGAAGAGAGGGGAGAGGGGAGAGGGGAGAGGGAGAGAGGGGAGAGAGGGAGAGAGGGGAGAGGGGAGAGGGGAGAGGGAGAGGAGAGGGAGAGAGGGGAGAGGGGAGAGGGGAGAGGGAGAGAGGGGAGAGAGGGAGAGAGGGGAGAGGGGAGAGGGGAGAGGAGAGGGAGAGAGGGGAGAGGGGAGAGGAGAGGGGAGAGGGGAGAGGAAAGGGGAGAGGAGAGGGGAGAGTAGAGGGGAGAGAATAGAGAGAGAGGAGAGAGAAGATAGGGAGATGATGGGAGAGAGGAGAAGAGAGAGAGAGGGAAGAAAGGAGAAGAGAGGGAGAGGGGAGAGGACAGAAGGGAGGGAAGAGAGGAGAGGATTAGGGGGTAAGTAGATTGAAGAAACTAATTCGAAAAAAGCAGCAAAAATGAATACACAAATTACAAAAAACAAATACCCATCAGAGCAAGCAGCCAAGCTAAACCAAATCCCTTAGTCACACGATGACAGATGTTAAAATCGTTTTTTCCTCTCGTCCAGACTGACCCCGCCAGGTCCCACGGCCACCACAAGCAGCAGGCCGCCAATAACCGACATAGTCTGGAAGAAGTCGAAGCGCATCACATCACGCCTAGTAGACGTAGCCGCCAAACTCCACCAGGGATTGGCAATCAAATTGATGATTAATAATTTCAACGAAGCAGCCAGTGCGCATAATTTTGTCTTATAACCGACTGCTATGAGTAGTACTAGCAGCAGATCAATGCCGAAATTCAGCATGTAGACAGCGGTGTCAAACCTGGCCAGGGTGGCCAGCATTAACAGGACCAGCAGGCGACCAGACAGCAGCAGCCAACGACGGTGCCGGCCGCCTTCGCCTGTGCTGGGCAATCCAGCAAACAGGGAGCGGGCTTCCACCCTGCCAGGGGGGAGACAGGTAAGTGTACAGCTATGTTATTGGAATAACTTGTTGAGGCAAAACTTAGACAGAATTTAGGCGCTCAAATCGTCATAGTATAAATTCCTGAGTTATAAGATTTCAGTCGGATCCCCTCTGTGGAACCAGTAGAATCTCCCTTAAGTAGAATATCCCCCTCCAGTGGAATATCCCCTACAGCGAAATATTCCCACACAGTGAAATATTCACCTCCAGTGGAATATCCCCTCCAGTGGAATATCCCCTCCAGTGGAATATCCCCTCCAGTGGAATATCCCCTCGAGTGGAATATCCCCCTTTAATGGAATATCCCCCTTTAGTGGAATATCCCCCCAGTGGAATATCCCCTACAGCGAAATATTCCCACACAGTGAAATATTCACCTCCAGTGGAATATCCCCTCCAGTGGAATATCCCCTCGAGTGGAATATCCCCCTTTAATGGAATATCCCCCTTTAGTGGATATCCCCCTTTAGTGGAATATCCCCCCAGTGGAATATCCCCTACAGCGAAATATTCCCACACAGTGAAATATTCACCTCCAGTGGAATATCCCCTCCAGTGGAATATCCCCCTTTAATGGAATATCCCCCTTTAGTGGATATCCCCCTTTAGTGGAATATCCCCCCAGTGGAATATCCCCTACAGCGAAATATTCCCACACAGTGAAATATTCACCTCCAGTGGAATATCCCCTCGAGTGGAATATCCCCCAGTGGAATATCCCCCCAGTGGAATATCCCCCTTTAATGGAATATCCCCTCCAGTGGAATTCTCATTCAGTAAATCAACCCTTAAAAGAATTCCCTTTTAATGGAATCCCCCTAAGTTGAGTTCCCCTATGGTGGAATCAACAATTAGTAGAACCCCACGTCAGTGGAATCCCCTTCAGTGAAATCCCACTCAGTAGAGTGAAATTTTACACAATTGAGTCACTTTTTCTATCAGCATCTCTCTCATTTAGATAAGCAGCTAGTCAAGGAGCGAATGCCACTCACCTAGACTCAACAAAGAGAAGCAGAACACCACCGCCAATGGCCAAATTTCTCAATAGAAAATTGGACTCCCACAGAATCTGGTAGGCAACAGACTGCAGCAGCAGTACAGAGGCCAGCATAGCGCAAGCAATTTCAACGCGACACCGGAGCAGCACCATGGCACAGCCGGCCAGTTGCAACAGCATGTTGGCAATTACAAAACTGTGCCCAGCAACTGCTGGAGCATTCCACTGATGCTGAATGTACTCAGCCTGATCAGACCACTGCACCCACATTCGAATGCCATCTTCTAAGTAGGTGCTAATTAGGCATAGGCGAGCCACAGTTGGTATAAGATGTTTGCTTCGGCGTAGCACCTGTTGCAATAAAACAAAATTAATCTTTGTAATTGAATAATAACAAATTAATTAACAAGTATTTGCTAGAAGGTACTGCCACGTCATATATGTGCAACACCCGCTTGATCTGTCTGGCTGGCGAGGGGCCCAGCTAAGTCGCCTTAAACATAGTACTAATTAGATAACGAGGCATTTAGCCTTATTAATACAGTCATAGTTACTCTCACCGTTTACCCAACATTACGTTATTTTTTTGCTTAGGTTTTTTTTTGGAAGTTGCATGGCCAGTGTAAATCGGGGGGTTGTGCATGTATGTGCCAAATTATTAGCTAGAGCCTAACACAGGTATGGAAAGTTACAGATATGGTTATGGGAATGCATGTTTTCCATGTCTATTAATATTGGGCACTCAAATCACTAGAATCAAAATAATTGAAATCCTTAGAGTAGAAGTAATGAAGAGGTTTAAAATTCAGATGAATTCTAGAGAAAAAAACACAATCTATTTATTGAATTGTTAAATATCTACTAGTTTAGAGGATGAAGCCCTGATTATTAAAGTAGTAAGGTGGGGCTCAAAGTCAAAGGACTTCAGATTAAGAATAAGAGAAATTAGATGTGCATAGCACAGAAGGACCCATTTTAATAAGAAGATGGTAGGAAGTATAATGTGGCATAGCAAATTGGCAAGTGGCAACAGGAGGTATAGTAGGTGGCAAGAGGTATAGCTTAGTGTGGCAAAGTAATGGGAAGCAGTAAGAAGTGCAGATTGGCATAACAATGTGGCAATAAATGATATATGGCATAGAGAAATGGCAAGAGGCCCACATTCTAGATCCTAGATAATATATACTTGATCAACAAAAAGTTTGAGTTATCGCTATGTCTCAATGCTTCAATCATTTGCTCTGAAACTTTAATCAATTCTTGATGCATGTCTCAGCTTTGCAATGACATCTTAGACAGATGATTGTCTTTTGCATTTCCTAAGATATTTGCTTCCAAAATGTGTTTGTAAGGGGTGCCAATGAATTTATCTTTTGACACACTTTGTATTTGTGCCATGTTTTTTCTTTTGGGACAGAAAATTTCTACTTATAATTTTTTTAAAGCTGAATATGGCATTAGAGTAAGGAATGTATTCCAAAACATGAATTAATTTTTTGTTTGAATTATCTGTTTGAAAGAAAAATATTTGTTGGGAGAATATTTATTAGAGAACCCGCTTACCCACACATGTGGCAGTGGCAGAAAGCAATAGGAGATGCAATGTGGCAAAGCTTTATAATACTTTTACACTTCGTATAGGCCTTTTGAATATAATCTCACTCAACTGTTTTTGAATTCCAAGCCCATTTTTTTAATTTTGAGAATTTCTTAAAATACAATGACCTTAAAAAAGACTAGGCCTAAGTCTTGAAATTTTGTCTTTGAGATTAAGACTAAGATCAAGATCTTAGTAAGACTCTAGCTATTAATCTAGTAACCAGATGAAAAATAGCATTGCAATTTGTCAAGTTACTAGACAAATAATAGCTACCTTGTTCTTATTTTAATTCACTAGGCCTAGTCAATTGCTATTTACTATAAACTATAGAACTAGGCTTAGGAGTTATATGTTGCATCTTATTATTTGTCTATTAAAAGTTTTTAGTCAGCCAGCAAACAAAAAGGTGGCAGGAAAAATCACTGCATACCATACTAGGCTGGCTATTAGGCACAAGAGTCTACTATTGTATTTTTCTTAGTAGTAGGGGCCTAGGCCATATACCTAAAACTTTTATAATTGAATTTTTTTAATTTTAGGCCTTGGCAACTTTTGGCACACATAACATGATCACAACTATGGGATGAAAGTTGACAGAATGGGACACAGTCATAGCATAGTAAAAGTAAACACTAGTAAATACCTAGGCCTAGCCTAGTAAGCACTGCACAGATAATTTAATAGTTTACAAACCTTGTCTGCAATATCTTCTAGATTATCCAGGAAATCAGTTTTGCCTTTATTGTAAACAGACATTCTTTAAAACTTTAAGATAGGCCTAGCTGGCTCAATGCTAAAATAGCTATTTAGAAAACAATGAAATTAAAAGTAGGCCTAAAAGAAATATGCAAGTTCTAATTCTAATCCAAAATTTAATAATTTATAGAAAATCGCAACTTTTCCCTTACAAAAGAGCTATCTAGTATATGACTACTTTGTAACTTCTTTACACTTCGTCAGATAACTGCTTTAGTTTCTAACATTAGGCTAGTTTTGTGTCGTGGTGATAGGTTAGTGGGTTAGTAGGTCAGTAGATAGTAAGAAAACGTGACTTACTAAATAAAAATTGAAAATACTTAGTTCTTTTTTAGTTAAAACAAAACGTACACTTTTTAAATAACAGAAAGCAAATATTAATTGAAATATTTTAATTTTTTCAATGAAAGTATACATTTATATTTACAAATACTTTATCTGATATTTTTAAGAAGGCATCATCATCGCGGTTATTCAATTTTTTGCTACTTTTAATTAGCCTAGCGTAGCCTAGGGCCAATGTAGCCTAGCCTATAGCCTGGGTAGGTTAATTAAGCCAGCTGTTAAGCAAGCAAAAGTTAACGACTGTTGGCGTTATACGAGTAATTAACAATGCAAATTAATCAGCCGTCTTTATTGATATGTAATATTAGAAAACATTCAGACGCATATGATTCGGTGTAATTCGATCTATATTACCATATTACTAAAATAAAAGTAGTTCTTACTCTTATTTATTTTAATATTTTACCATTGTCAGCTGTCAGAATCGAACCCATGCCGATCATCGCCATGGCCATATCTAATTCAAGTTCAAATTGATGCGTGTATGATTTATCATTTATGTAATTTAAATGTACTATAATCTATAAACATAGTATAATGTTCAGGGGAATAGGCGAATAGCCATGAATTTCCTATTTGGGAAATAATGTTGTGTTATGTGACTGCTGTCTGCTGATTTAGTAGAATTTAATATTTTTACTCTATACTATATAATCTTTTTTTATTTTGTATTTTCTAGGTGGTGACTAATAAGAGTAAATGATAGCAATATATTCCAATAGCATTTATAGGCATTGGAACATTTTAAAAAGTTAGGGGGGATGGGGAGGTACTATTGATACCCTTAAAAAATGGAAAGGCATGCCTCTGCCTTGCCCATAATTTGGGAGACAATATATATGCCAGGATTTCCCAGTGTATAACAAGGGTCTTATCATTTTTAGTAGGCCTATATATTAGGATATATCCCAGCATATTTGATACAGCAGATACATTGTATCAACTGAAAATTTTTTCATATTAATATACAAACCTGGCATATAAGGTCTTGTCATTTTTTCTAGCATTAAATGTGTTACATGGTATACATTGTACACTAATACACAATCTAAACTATGGTGCCTTGCCCTTCTCCTATTTGGATGCCACCAAATTTTTTAACCTCTAATTCATTAACTCTGTTGACAAATTCAGCTACCTTAATAGACACTATTGGCAAATTTAGTTATCTGTTAGGCCTAAGCAATTGCCCAATTTTTTATTGTATGGATATATGATGGGTGATCAAAAAGTTCTGCAACCTTTTGTTATAGCTTTTAGTTATAGAATCGGCAAAAGCCAAAAACTTACAAATATGTGGCTATATCTGTTTGCTATATTTATATGCATTTTTGGTTTCCAAATCCAAATGTGCTCTAGTCAAATTTCACAGCCATATATTTTCCATGTGTTTTCAGTAGCTTATGGAAACATTAAAAGACAGTGTTCACTTCTATATCTTTATGTGCATGCAACTTGGTTGCAAAGTGACTGAGATTCATACTGATTTGGTAAATGTTTTAGCTGACTTTGCTCCATCATTTGACATGGTTGCCTGCTGGCTATGCCACTTCTTGGAAGGCTGGGACAGCTTCAACAATAAACCAAGGTCTGGCCAACCCTGGAATCTGTGACCAAAGATGTTGTTGCCTATGCCAATGCAATAATATGTGAGGATTGCAGAATTATGCTGAAATTCTTTGCCTATGAGCTTGGTGTCAGCTATGGAAGTGCTCATAACATCATGCATGAGCAACTGGGCCACACAAAGATATGCACTTAGTGGGTACCCCATCTCACTCTGGAATAGCAAGCAGAGAAGGTGCATATCTGTTGCTTGTGGGTGCAAATGCTTGAGCCCCATGGCCCACGACTATTGGATGTCATCACAGGAGACAAATGTTGGATCTCCTTCTTTACCATGAAGGATAAGCAGTCCAACATGGTCTGGCTAGCAGAAGATGAGCCCAAGGCCCAAGGTGCTAAAGACTGGATTCCATAGTCGGAAGCAGATATTCACCTTTTTTTTCAACTCTCAGGGTGTTGTATCAGTAAACATCCTTCCTTCTAGTGGGTGCCACAATGACTGCCAAGTACTACTTAGACACTGTTCTGCCAGGCATGCTACAGGAGTGGTAGGAACTTGCGCAAACTAGGCATGGACCTCAATTCCTGCTGCACTATGACAATATGGCAGCGCACAGAGCGGCCTCAACCATGGCATACCTGGAGCAGCAGGTTGTCCAGCTGCTGCCCCATCCAACCTACTCTCCATACCTAGCTAGCACCATGCGACTTTTGGCTGTTTCTGAGAATCAAATCCATCATTTCTGGAAGGCCATTTTCACACATACAAGACCTTGCCCAAGCAGTACATTCAGCTCTACAGGGTATACCAACTTTGGAGTACCATGACTGCTTTCAGACATGGTGCATATAGATTGCGATGGTGCATAGATGGTGGTGGAAAGTGGCCGGGAGTAGGTGTTGCCGTGCAGTGCGCAGGCTAGCCTCCAGCAATGCAATTGTTTGCTGCGCAGCTAGCAATTCCTGATGCTGGTCCACTGCCATATTTACTTCTTACATTGGCATGAAAGAGTTAAGAGAAGCATTAATTACATATCAGATGTACATGTAATCCATTATAAGAATAATTAATTACAGAACTGCACCTGAATAGCCAATTTAGCTTGCGCCACTGTGGCGTGGCACCTGGCTTGTAATATGGCATCTTGGTTGGCTGCTTGGTCAGCACCGACAGTGCCAGCCTTGGACATATCTGTAGCGCCGGCCAGATGCAAACTTCGCTGTTTTGTGACCATGTCGTGGAGCCATTCATTCTCAATTGGCTCAGGGTCTTTCAAAAGCCAAGTCTTTTTTTGGCACTGAGCCATTATCAGCTTGGATTTTATCAATTTTAGGTAGATTAAAATAGATTATTTTTTATGTGTATCCAATGTTTGCAGTGGCGGCACTTTAATGCCTGCGGTTGACTTTTTGGACAGCTAGGGAGTCTTGGGCTCCATGCAGGCAAACTGAAACGTCCATGAAAGAACTTTTTATGCAATTTGCTAAAACAGCCCATTTAATCTTTCAGTATTGCCATCATGCTTATATTTTTACGAAAGCTGTAGCCTCCAAGTTTATACTTCTTTAAAATTATATTACTTCTAATCCTACAGCTTCTAACTATGACTTTTAATGTAATTTTTCAGTGCTCCTTTCAGAATTTTCTATCCCTATTGGAACTATATGAATACTTTCTATGGCATGCAGAAGGATGTGCCTTTTTTATTGTAATACTTGTAATTATGTCATCAACATTATGGTGTTATATAATCATAATTCAAATAACAGTCAAAGATGAGTTACTGTAAGCTGGAATAACAAAGTATATTTAATTTACATTACAAAAATATGCACACTATTAAAGCTATGAAGTTCTATGCAGAAAATTTGCAGCCTAATTGCAAATCTCTAAGCCCTAAATAATTAAATTTGAATTAATTGAAATAATAAATAACAATATATAGAATTATGAAATATAACTTATCTGCCATGCAGATATCTGCATAGTATATTTTCCCTCCTTAAGATATAGTGCACACAACGTATTTGCTTATACAGAGATAGGTGTCTTATGGGGTACAGGCTAGTATATACAGAGTTCACATTTTTGTGGGATGGATATTTGCTCTTCTATTTGCAAAAGAGCTGCAGTCACACACCATTAAGCCTCCAACTTGAGCTTCTCTTTTAGCCTCTAATCCAACCTATAATCCAGCCTACAATCCAGCCTCTAATCAAACCTCTATTCTAGCCTCTAATCTAGCCTCTATTCCAGCATCAAATTCAACCTCTAATCTAGCCTTTAACTTGCACATCAAATCCAGCCTCAAATCAAACCTCTAATCCAGCCTTTTTTCCAGCCTCTAATCCAGCCTTGAATTTAGACTTTAAATTAAACCTCTAATCCAGCCTACAATCTAGCCTCTAATCAAACCTCTATTCCAGCCTCTAATCCAGCCTCTATTCTAGCATCAAATTCAACCTCTAATCCAGCCTCTAACTTTCACATCAAATCCAGCCTCTATTCCAGTCTCAAATTCAACCTCTAATCTAGCCTCAAATTTAGCCTCTAAATTAAACATCAAATCCAGGCTCAAATAAAGCCTAAAATCTAGCCTCGAATCTAGCCTCTACTTTAGACTCTAATTTGAACCTCTACTCTAGCCTCGTATCCAGCATCAAATACAATCTCTTTTAATGCTGAAGACTATTTTTGAGGCTAGCATCAAACCAGCCTCAAAAAATCTGCTTTGAGGTTCATTCAAGGCTGCATTTGAGGCTAGGGTAAAAATGAAAGGCTGCCCTTTTCCCATTGGGTATTATAATGAAAAAAGAGCTTAAAAATCTTGGCTATTCAATAACTATAAAACGAATAAATGACTACACATTTATATGAGTATATATAAGTTGTATACACTTAGGTAAATATTATAATTATACATACTAAATATTATTATAGCAATGTTACTCATTTGACTGAGGGCTGAGGCTGTCACTAACTGGTCCAAACTTGTCACTGAGGTATCTAAACTTGTTACCAAAATGTCTTGTTACCAATTTGACTAAGTAACTATAATTTTATATATAATAATTTATAGTAATTTGATGTATAGGCTTTTTTATTGTGTTTTTGTTTAATTTGTTCATTTTGTTGTTCTCTTTGTCAAATGACTAACTCTTGTATCATGTCACTAATAAGTTATTGATTATCTTCATGCCATTTGAAATAATAATAATTTCAAATATTTATTCAGTTATATACAATGGCAAGTGAAAATGCAAATCCATTGCGAAAGTTTAAGCTAGTTTTTCTTGGTGAGCAAAGTGGTAAGTGACTTTAAATATTTTATCAATTTACTAATTATTTTCTAACAATTTTCTAATATGTCTGAGCATTTTTTCGATTTTATTATAGTTGGCAAAACATCATTGATCACCAGGTTTATGTATGACAGCTTTGATAGCACCTACCAGGTATTTAAATGAGTATATTAGCTATTAGATAAACCTGGTTGTTAATCAGATTTATTGTATCTATTTTAGGCAACAATTGGAATTGACTTCTTGTCCAAAACTATGTATCTGGATGACAGAACAGTGAGTTATTTTTACACTTACTTTGCTATCTGTTTTAAATGTATAATTCAGTGTTGACACGATTTTACATGTCATTTCAACATCAATTGATTTAAAAGATTCGCCTACAACTGTGGGACACAGCTGGTCAAGAAAGATTTCGATCGTTAATACCCAGTTATGTCCGCGATTCGTCAGTGGCTGTGGTTGTCTACGATATCACTAGTAAGTTATTTGAAATATTTTAAATGTGGTATCTCACTACTTTGGCTCTATAAGGATGGGGAGTACGAGATTTGCTAGCAGGAAATCTGCTAGCCGAAGTTTGCTAGCGAGAAATTTGCTTGCCGAAATCTGCCAGCCGATGTTTGCTAGCCGAAATCTGCTAGCCGAAATCTGCTAGCCGAAATTTGCTAGCCGAAGCTTGCTAGCAGGAATTTTGCTAGCGAGGATTTTGCTAGCCGAGATTTTCTAGCAGGAATTTTGCTGGCCGAAAGTTGCTAGCAGGAATTTTGCTAGCGAGGATTTTGCTAGCCGAGATTTTCTAGCAGGAATTTTGCTGGCCGAAAGTTGCTAGCAGGAATTTTGCTAGCGAGGATTTCACTAGCCGAAATCTGCTAGCAGGAATTCAACCAAAACCGGCAAGCAGCAATTTGGCTAGCCGAACTCAGGAAGTTGTAATTAGCTAGAGACAATTTGCTTGTCCAGCTTGTCCAGAATTTCACTAAATCCTCTATAGCGTTGCTCAACTTTTACCTTTACCAATCCTTCAAATTGGACACAATCCAATTTTCAACTATTTTGACAATCGTGTATAAAGTTTCCAGTCTCGAAGTTAATTCCTAACGGCACTGTGTACTTTTAAACTTAATCTGCTTTTCGTCAGCGAGACAGCCACCCCAACCTCCGCCTCTCTCTCCTTCCTGACCACTGGACAGATGTGTGAAGGGGGTTAAAAATTAACTAACTTTCAGCTGCCATAAATTTGCTCCATGTACAGCGATTGACTTCAAACTTGACACAATTCTTCATTGACTCATTCTCTGTCTATATATAAAGTCTCAACTTTGTACCTCAGTTAGAACAGAAACTGTAGGCATGTGAAGTTTGTCTGCTATTTCTGTTGTTTGAGCCCTATCACCAACGATCAGGTGATAGGGCTCAATGTACATAGCAAATGTACAGTGTTCTGGAATAACTTTTTATAGCCTTCTCTGCTAACATTTAGCTCTGACAGTTCAGTAAGGAATTCAACCACTGTCCTAACTACGAGCTATCTGATTGCGACTTGAGAGTATTCTGTCCCCCACAATGACAAACTGACTTTCCAAGCACTTGAACTGATGCTGATGCTTTTAGTTATAACTAGCAATCAGCGCCCCCCGTTGGGGAGCCAAAAAAATGCAGTACAAGTTTTTTTTAATAAACTACATGTAAGCGTCTCTTTGCATTATACCTTGTAAGCCTTGACATGTCAGAAAATCCCCCCACAAGCCTTAGCATATCAACCCCCTTGACATCTTAGCAATGCCCCATAAGCCTTGCAATCTTAAAAAATCTGTCAACCTTCTAACCCTAGCCCTAGCCTAACCCTAGCCCTAACCCTAACCCTAACCCTAACCCTAACCCTAACCCTAAAGCATTGACATTTCAGTAATTCTCTTTAACAGTCATTATAGCACTACTACAGCATTAAAGCGATTCCTTGCAAGCCTCAACATCGTAGGGATTCCCAAATGAATCTCTTAACTTCGACATGAAGCTTCTTTTATTTTTTACATTACGCTTTTTCTATCAGCGATCCCTCCCGTGAGGAGCCAACAAATAAAGAAAAAAAGTTTTCAATGGACTACATGTAGCTTCTGACTTTAGCCTTGAAATCTCATTTATTCCCCCATGAGCCTTGACATCTCAGCTATTCCCCCGTAAGCCTTGACATGTCAGCAATGCCCCCCATAAACCTTGATATCTGAAAAATCCCCTGTTAACCTTGAAACCCGATAAAATATAACCCTCAACCCACACCTGACCTAAACCTAACTTTAACCCAACCTAAAGCCTTGAAATCTCAGCAATTCTTCTCCCCTAAGCCTTGAAAATTTAGTGATTCTTTCTTCAAGAAACACAGCACTATAGCGATTCCCTCCAAGCCTTGACATCGTAGCAATTCCCAAATGAATCTTTTAACTTCGACATGACTCTTCTTTTATGTATACATAGTGCTTCTTTTCTTTTTTACATGACTCTTCTTCTATCAGCGCCCCCCCCCCGTGGCGAGCCAACAAAGAATGTAATAAAAAAATTGAGTAAAGTACATGTACTTTGAAGTAGCTTCTGACTTTTGCTTTGACATCTCAGAAACCCCCCTGTAATCTCAGTTATTCTCCGTGAGCCTTGACATCTAGCACAGTAAGTCTCCCCAGCACAGCACAATAGCTTCATTTAATTTTTACATGACACTTCTTTCATGTCTGACATTTTTTTTGTCACTTGATTTTTGATGTCAGTATGATTTTTTTACATGACGCTTCTATGATTTTTTACATGACGCTTCTATGATTTTTTACATGAAGCTTCTATGATTTTTTATATGACGCTTCTATGATTGCTTACGTGACGCTTCTATGATTTTTTACATGGCGCTTCTATGATTTTTACATGACGCTTCTATGATTTTTTACATGACGCTTCTATGATTTTTTACATGACGCTTCTATGATATTTTACATGACGCTTCTATGATTTTTTCATGACGCTTTCATGATTTTTTACATTACGCTTCTATGATATTTTACATGACGCTTCTATGATTTTTTACATGACGCTTCTATAATTTTGCATGACGCTTCTATGATTTCTTTATGACGCTTTCATGATTGTTTACATGACGCTTCTATGAATTTTTTACATGACGCTTCTATGATTTTTTACATGACGCTTCTATGATTTTTTACATGACGCTTCTATGCTTTTTTACATGGCGCTTCTATGATTTTTTACATGACGCTTTCAAGATTGTTTACATGACGCTTCTATGATATTTTACATGACGCTTCTATGATTGTTTACATGACGCTTCTATGATTTTTTACATGACGCTTCTATGATTTTTTATATGACGCTTCTTTGATTTTTTACATGACGCTTCTATGATTTTTTCATGACGCTTTCATGATTTTTTCATGACGCTTCTATGATTGTTTATATGACGCTTTCATGATTGTTTACATGACGCTTCTATGATTGTTTACATGACGCTTCTATAATTTTTTCATGACGCTTTCATGATTTTTACATGACGCTTCTATGATTTTTACATGACGCTTCTATGATTTTTTACATGACGCTTCTATGCTTTTTTACCTGACGCCTTTTGTCCTTTATTTGTCCTTTAATAAAAGGTTTTAATAAAAAACTTTTCACTACTTAGATTCGAACCCATGTCGCTGCATTTGCAGTCCAGTCTGTTCACTTCTAGGCTAGCTATTATCGAATTTATAAATTAAATTGTAGCACTTATATAATTCAACACTCACTCACGAATCAGTTATGACATAATCAATTTCCCAGGCAAGTCAGTATCAGTCTCAATTAAAGTTTAGAATATGGTTACGCAATCTAAATCAAGTCTGGTGCTACGCTTCCACACTGCATTTTCAATACTGTGACGCAATTCAAGTCGGAGTTACAATTCAGTTATGATGCAATCAATCTATTTCAGAATCAGAATTCAACCAGTCAGTTTTTTCTCTAGCATTATTACAATGCATTTCAAGTCGAAAAGTTTGCTTGACCTTTGCAAAAAAGCATGTTTTTCGAGTATTTAATGCCTTTAGCATCGAGCAATTTCTTAGCCAAGACACATGTACCGTCACGGGAAAATTTCTGATCGAACAGTGCAAGTCTCATGAAAATCGGTTAAGCCATTTTTTCTCTAATCGATTGCAAGCAAGCAAGCAAATACTAAAAATATATAGGAAGGAAATATTTGGGATTTTTACCCACTTCTCAGGATTTTTTTAGGTAAAACAAAACATTGCCATTGCCAGAAAACAAGCAATCTTTTGACGCCGGTTGCAAGAAGTTCGGCCAGCAAATTCCTGCTAGCAGATTTCGGCTACCTAAATCCTCGCTAGCAAAATTCCTGCTAGCAACTTTCCGCCAGCAAAATTCCTGCTAGCGAATCTCGGCTAGCAAAATCCTCGCTAGCAAAATTCCTGCTAGCAAGCTTCGGCTAGCAAATTTCGGCTAGCAGATTTCCTGCTAGAAAATTGCATAGACCCATAAGGATGGATTCCAAATAAGAAGAGAGGCGAGGGCGAGAAAGGGCAATAAGGAGGCGAGCTTCTTGCTTGGTGTACATGGGTTTTTATAGTACTTTTCAGTACTTTTTCATTGGCTGAGATTGAGGTCGTGTCCTCAGCTTTTCCTAGTTGGAACGCGTTCATTGGTTGGAAAGTATTAAACTGAATTGAAACTTTCAGGGCCAAAAATTCGTATCTCTTCATATTTATTGTACTTTTAGTGGAAACGCTATGCCTAATTAATACACAATTTAGCTAACAATTATATTATCTAAACTGCAGGCGCTGCATCATTTCAACAGACAGTAAAATGGATTGATGATGTCAGGAACGAGCGAGGCACCGATGTCATTATTGCACTGGTTGGCAACAAGACTGATTTGGCTGACAAACGGTGAGCAATGACTTGTCATTACCAGAATGCAGTGAGCAGCCAGTATTGCCAAATTCACAGACCATGCATCAATTATTAGCCTAATCTTCCCAATTCCTTACCATCCCCTTTTGCCCTGCAGCCAGGTGACCACAGAGGATGGCGAGCGACGCTCCAAAGAGCTGGGCGTTATGTTTATTGAAACCAGCGCCAAAGCCGGCTACAATGTTAAACAGGTATAAAACACGAGTTTAATCAACCATCAGATACGGCTCGTAGTGCAACCACTCGTTTACTAACTAGTAGTATCAATAGAAATGGAATATTTTTCGTTTTATTTTCACAGCTATTCAGACGCATCGCCTCCGAACTGCTTAGCAAAGAGAAGCCGGTCGATAAAACAGACAATGATCGTGAGTTTCTGCCTTATCCTCTATATTTATGGAATTCTATAAATTACCCAGCTCTTATATTCACCATATTATGTTGTTCACATTTTCGTTGCAGTTATCGAAGTTCGACTAAAAGACTCCGTGCAAGATGCCGAATCTCAGTCCAAAGGCTGTGCTTGTTAACCAATTGATTTTGAGGTACTATCAAGACAAATACATTAGCGCTTAAGCAGCTGGCTTAAGTCATTGCGTCACGAGATTCAATAGTTCTAGGGAGTTTCGCAAATATTGCCAATTATTCGTATTTGATTAAATTTTATTAAACCAGAGACCGGACCGGCTTACGATTTATCGTTTTAACAGTCCTAGTCAGGACCATGAATTATATTCTACTTACGTTGATAAGTTGGTAAAATCCATTTCCCTCATCTTTGTGGCTTTACGTCGTTATTTATTGGAATGTTAATACTTCAGTAGTATAACCAAGTCATTTTTTGAGCTTTTAAGTTTTTGTTTGCCATTCCAAGGAATTTCGCGGCGCCCTCTGCTTGATCCGCTTTTCGTAGGTCGTAATGTACTATTAAATAGTATTTATTACATATTGTTTAAATATGCTTAAATATTAAATGCTTAAATGCTTAAATATCTATATATCTATTTGGTGTTGGTCTATTGTGCCAGATTATAAATCGTAATTCGTTAATTTCAAAAGAAACTGTTGTGCATGCTTTAAAATTTACCCTCGCTTATTGTTGTTGCAATGCTATTGCCGATTCTGCTGTTTTTTCAAGTGTAGACTTTACAGATAAGATACAATATATTACTGTACTGCAAATGATAAAACTACTGAATAATTAATTATAAAGTTCGTTCCACGTGGTTCCAAGTGCTATTAGTTTTATTCAATTCAAAGTGAATCAACGTCAATCAATTCAACGAATAAAAAAAATTGGATTTGTTTTTTTACAAACGTTATTAATGACGCGAGGCAACTTCAGCTGTTTGTTGTTAAGGCAGATCTGTAGACAAAATTGACAAACTACGAGTGTATAAAAATTGGAATGTCAATATTGGTGAAGGAAGAAGAGCTGTCAATGAAAAACAGCGTTTGCGAGAAGGCATTTAAAACTGGCTGGAATAAAATTAATTCGTTACCGCATCATTGAATCCTGACCACTATGGATTAACAGCGCAGATTAACTATTCAGATTTCCTTTTCGATTCTGTCAAGTCTCCTCTTCTGTCTGTTTCGATTTGTTATGAAACCTTTTCCGACAGATAACAAAAATAACTGTACAAGACTTAACAAGAATACTATTAAAAACATTCCTTTTTTGCCTCCCCAACGGGGGGGGCAAGGGTTGCTAGTCCATGTACTCGTACAAAAACCTAGCTACCCAGTCAAACGGGTCGCATATTATCCCTAAGCGTCGCATCGTAGCTCAGCAACCGGGAGAATCTTCTCAACAATCGCAGCCAATAGCAGGCCACATCAGAGTCTCGCAGATGCTTGTCAATAAAATGGGCGCCCTCAGCGGCCAGGCGCTTAGCCCAGTCAGGATTAGCGCGCAGGAACAGCAGTTTATCTTCGGCGTCGCGCAAGTTGGGCAACAGCGGCACGTAGTGAATCCACGGCCGCATTGCCGGGTAGAAAAACTCGCGCCAATTTGAATTCTTGTCAACGGCGTGCAGCACTGCCGAGCCGCACAGGAGGATGTGACGCAGGCGGAAGCTGGCCGCTACACCGCGCATGTTGATTAGATACCTGCGAGCCAAAGCAGATCGGTAAAACCGTCTTGATTGATGCAAAAATATCAGCAACAAAAGGCATGATTATAAACTAGCCACTATCAGCATGCGGGAGTGCCACTTGCTCAGCCAGCTCACCTGTACTTGCAGTGCTCAGGCAGGCTGACGTAGGGCGCCGGCTCCAGATTCAGGGTGTCGGCGGCCGACTTGTAAGCCTGATTTTTTGTATAACGGGCGTCGAACAGCTCCGGCTTAGCCAGCGACAGCAGAACGATGGCGTCGCGTTCCTGCGAAGTTCGAGAGCCTCTGAAGAAGGCAACGTCGGTCTTGTTTGACCAGGGATGCGCCTGGGCGGCAGCGAGCAACTGCTGACGGGTGCCGTTCCAGTCGCCGATGCCATTGCTGCAGATGATGGATTGATTTATAGATAGGTATTAATATACAGAAATACGATCTACACATATTTAAAATACCCCAAAGGCAGACAGAGAGAGACAAACAGACAGACACAGACAGAGACAGGCAGACAGACAGAGATAAACAGACAGATACAGAGACAGGCAGACATAGACGGACAGAGACAGGCAGCAGACACTAAGGCTGTCTAACCTGTAAATAGGATGCAGACAGGGGCCGCCCTGACTGAAGGACCAAGTGGGATACAAAATATCCCTATGCCGGCCGTCGGACTTGCTAAACGACATGACAGGCGCGGGTCTCAACGGAGTCTCCGGAACGAGAGGATAGTCGGCCACGTTGATAACGAATTCCACATTCCTAGACACACGCGGCGCCGCACGCAATAGATAGTGCTCAACGCCTGAGCAGCGGGCCGAGAAATGACGGCATTCGCTTGAGTTGCGGTAAAGTTTTCCGTCTATGATCTTGTAAGATGGAGGGGTTGAAGCGGTACTACATTAATAGTACATGCATTTGTACATAAAAATCGTGATACATTTAAAGGTGAAATATGTTGCAGCTAATTAAATTATTGGCAACAGCTAATGATACGAGATAATAGCTTCGTTGCCATAGTAACAGATAATTTATAGCTGATAGCGCCATTGTCTACCTCTAGTTAGTAAGAACAGTGAGCATAAGCGCATTATATGCTAGGCTCAGTGTTCAGTTGCATAGAGGACGTTAAGTAACGGCTTGATAAGAAAATTTTGTGGGTGGGGCTGAGGAATCAGAGTAAGCGGGGCAGGAAAGTGGGGGTGGGTTGATTGGTCCGAGTTGGCGGGGCAGGAAAGTGGGGGGTTGGGTTGATTGGTCAGAGTTGGCGGGGCAGGAAAGTGGAGGGCGGGGTTGATTGGTCCGAGTTGGCGGGGCAGGAAAGTGGGGGTGGGGTTGATTGGTCAGAGTTGGCGGGGCAGTAAAGTGGAGGGCGGGGTTGATTGGTCAGAGTTGGCGGGGCAGGAAAGTGGAGGGCGGGTTTGATTGGTCAGAGTTGGCGGGGCAGGAAAGTGGAGGGCGGGTTTGATTGGTCAGAGTTGGCGGGGCAGGAAAGTGGAGGGCGGGGTTGATTGGTCGGAGTTGGCGGGGCAGGAAAGTGGGGGGTTGGGTTGATTGGTCAGAATTGGCGGGGCAGGAAAGTCGGAGGGTTGAGGGGACGGAGATTGTGGGCAGGAAAGTGGGGGTGGGGTTGATTGGTCAGAATTGGCGGGGCAGGAAAGTCGGAGGGTTGAGGGGACGGATATGGCGGGGCAGGAAAGTGGGGGGTGGGGTTGATTGGTCAGAATTGGCGGGGCAGGAAAGTCGGAGGGTTGAGGGGACGGATATGGCGGGGCAGGAAAGTGGGGGTGGGGTTGATTGGTCAGAATTGGCGGGACGGGAAAGTCGGGTCGGGAGGGTTAAGGGGACGGTTCAGTCACCCACCTGGTACAGAATTCCGCCCAGTCGGACAGCCTCGTCAATATCCTTGCGGTGAACACCGCCAGCAAAAATGCTCAAGTCTGACTTCAAAGTCTGCTCATAGATGGAACAACTAGCGATGTCTAACGGACGCTTGTAGGCCGACCAGGCCGATTCGAGTTCCAATTGATAAGTGCGCCAAGCTGCGCTACACTGGCCGTCGCCAGCTGGGCCGCAGTTAAGCGACAAAGAATTTTTAACTATTACTACTAACAAAGCTACTGCAAGTAGGAATGAACGCATCGTCTGTTCGAATGCGTCTTGGCTGAAATAGGAAAAAACACAATTAATTGCACTCGTGAACGCTTGTTGACGTTATTGGTGTGAGTTTCAGTCAGAACAATTGAACATTATCTAGGGAACGATTTTTGGATTGAAGTCTAGGATAAAATTAAAAAAAGAAAGCAAGACAGAAAATTGATCCAACACATTCCTGCTTATTTCTTAAACCATCGGATGTTTTCATTAGAATAACAGCAGTCCTGCCTTTAAAACGGGAACAAATCAACTAGCTACTGCAGTCACATCTGGCGTTTCGGATGAAGCTTCAATTTCAATCGCTGGCCTTGGCCTTGGCGCGCATCACCTTCTGCACAATCTTCTGCTCCTCGACCAGAAACGCGCGCACAATGCTGAAGTTTAGAAATGAGAAATCAATAATTCAGTTCTCCATGCATGCTGACTAATTTAACTGTAAGAGTACTCGATTCCCAGTGCAGTCACATTAATTTGAGACTAAATTGTAATATCGGGTTGGCTCTGCTCATGCAATTAATGCCTCAGATTCCCAACCCATGGCACAGTGAAGTGTACATGCCTAACGATAGATAAAGTTAGGACCGCTGTACACTCCTGTGTGTGTGTGCGCCTGTGCGTATGACTGCGTACGTATCCGCGCGCTTGTGTGCCTGCTCAGGGGGACTGGTCGGTGAAATGGGCAGCAATGCCTCTCGCCGGTTGTGCGACAATGTCGCTTAAAGTGCACCAGGGTGCATACGGCACCCTAACCCTAATGCTTAGCTAGTAATTCAGTCCATTGTGAAAAGTATTAAAATCTGAATGAATTGTTGCAGCTTATTGACACATTTCAGGCAACAATATATCGGCACACCATAGTGGAAGCACTGTTGCCATAGTAATTTACTTGGTCAACTTTTACAGCTGATAGCGCCATTGTCTACCTCTAGTTAGTAAGAACAGGTGAGAATCGTCTGCACTGTGTGCAAATCTCAGTGTTCAGTTGCATAGAGGACCTACTAGTACTTTAATGGAACATATTTTTTAAAAATGGCTCACCGTTCAGTGACGCACTTGTGACAGCGGGAACCGCCATAGGCCCTATTGACAGTCTTGAGCCGTTTGCTCATGCGGCAGCGCTCCATCGGTCGGCTGGGAGTGACGCCGTGCAGTTTCACTTTGCAATCGCCGCATTTTGGCACAGCGCCAAGTTTCTTGCGGTAGAGATAGACTAGGCGACCGCCTGGAGTCTTGGACACTGTCCGACGGTTCGACTTGGTGTTGTAGGAGAGGCGACGCCTCAGGGTCAGGCGCTGGTGGGTCATCTTCTAGATAGGGCTGGCCGGCTGGCGGTGCCGCTGTGGCTGCGGGGTAGCGCGAGGTGGAACTGGTGAGACTGGAATCTGTGATGCTGGCCCAGCAACTGGAATCTGTGATGCTGGCCCAGCAACTGGCGATCGGTGATGCTGGCCCAGCAACTGAGGATCTGGGAGGCTGGCCCAGCAACTGAGGATCTGGGAGGCTGGCCCAGCAACTGAGGATCTGGGAGGCTGGCCCAGCAACTGAGAATCTGGGAGGCTGGCCCAGCAACTGAGGATCTGGGAGGCTGGCCCAGCAACTGAGGATCTGGGAGGCTGGCCCAGCAACTGAGGATCTGGGAGGCTGGCCCAGCAACTGACACTTTGGGAGGCTGGCCTAGCAACTGAGGATCTGGGAGGCTGGCCCAGCAACTGAGGATCTGGGAGGCTGGCCCAGCAACTGAGAATCTGGGAGGCTGGCCCAGCAACTGACACTCTGGGAGGCTGGCCCAGCAACTGAGGATCTGGGAGGCTGGCCCAGCAACTGAGGATCTGAGAGGCTGGCCCAGCAACTGACACTCTGGGAGGCTGGCCCAGCAACTGAGGATCTGGGAGGCTGGCTCAGCAACTGAGGATCTGGAAGGCTGGCCCAGCAACTGAGGATCTGGGAGGCTGGCCCAGAAACTGAGGATTTGGGAGGCTGGCTATTAGCACAAAACATATTCCTAGAAAAAGAAGAAAATTAACGCAACGAAGCTTTACAATCCTCAGCCTCAATAAAATCAAAGTCTATCTGCTTAAAAATTATCAAGATCTCTACAAAGCAACAAAATGGAACCACATAAATGCAGAACATTCTAGTTATCAATTAAAATATAAACTTGCACCAGAAAACATAATTTAGTTAATATTTCAAGTAGACAGGAAAAAATCCATCAATTCTTATTCCGCTTAGCACCACGCGTTTCAATAACGCCTCGCTGTTCCAGCAAGTTCCTAGCCGCATTGTTAATATGCTTGAACCTGTCCGGGCCCAGCAGGGTGCCGCCAAACCAGCGGGACACCACCACCAGAGCGTTGCGGGTGTCCGACAGCTCCAGCAGGCGGAGAAGCCGGCCGCCGGCCTGCTGCTCGCCGTCATCGTCGCAGTCGGTGTAAAATGAGACGCCTGCAAGTCACGTGCGGAAGATGGCCGGATTTTGAAAGATTTCATAACATTCTAAAAGTACATATCAGCATCGTTAAAGCGCACTCTGAATTTTGAAAGAGCAATGATCTACATATTTGTAGATGATTAGAAATTCGTAAGATATTTTCTACTAGAATTTCAAGGGAAAAGCATAGGCATAAACGTACTTTTAAAAATGACTCCAGAACATTCACACATTTATTCGCGATGCTAAATGGACGTCTCGATTGTTGGCATAGCACTTTGCACGTTTTCGAATCGTAACCCTAACCTAAACCCAACCCTGAACCTAACCCTAACCTAAACCCAACCCTAACCTAAACCCAACCCTAACCTAAACCCAACCCTAACCTAAACCCAACCCTAACCTAAACCCAACCCTGAACCTAACCCTAACCTAAACCCAACCCAAAACTAACCCTAACCTAAACTCAACCCTAACCTAAACTCAACCCTAACCTAAACCCAACCCTAACCTAAACCCAACCCTAACCTAAACCCAACTTAAGCCAAACTCCACACTAAACAAGAAAACCCTTAACCTTAATAATGGGAAATTTTTTGAAGACATTTTTATGACAACTGGACATTATATCGGTTTCAGTTTTCGTCATTTCGTTAGTCATGATACATTAATGCAGTCATAATGCAGTCATAAGTTAATATTTTGGCATATTGTTCTCTGATGTCAAATCGGTACCCAGGTAATTCTTTGAACTATTGGGGTTTACAGAATTCTATTACTTCTACTTTCCAGTTGCAGACTTCTGCAACTTCTGTGGGTCACAAGTCAGGATGCCAAATGGCATTGCAACCCTGACGCTACCGACCAATGGCACAAACCTTGTTGTTGTCCAGTCTGACTCTGTCTGACAATCCGATAGGCCCAGATATTGTGCGTAGCAGAGGCGATCTTCTTTTCACTGGAGAGCAACTGCGCCAATGCGTTGCTAGCGAGCTGGACGCTATGAACTGGGGCCAACAGGTGCGCCTGGAATACGCTGCGTCGGTCTTCTATGGGCTCGCCATGGACAAATTCTGCAGTTCCCGCGGCTGCGGCAGAGTCTGGTGACAGCGCTGCCGGGACTGCTGCGGTTGGCTGACTTGATGCAGAACTTTGGGAGTCTGCGGTGGCATAGGGACATATCATTAGTAGTTTAAATACATATGAAATACAACCTGAGATTCTGGGAGGCTGGCCCAGAAACTGAGGATCTGGGAGGCTGGCCCAGAAACTGAGGATCTGGGAGGCTGGCCCAGAAACTGAGAATCTGGGCGGCTGGCCCAGCAACCGAGAATCTGGCAGGCTGGCACAGCAACTGAGGATCTGGGAGGCTGGCCCAGAAACTGAGGATCTGGGAGGCTGGCCCAGAAACTGAGAATCTGGGCGGCTGGCCCAGCAACCGAGAATCTGGCAGGCTGGCACAGCAACTGAGGATCTGGGAGGCTGGCCCAGAAACTGAGGATCTGGGAGGCTGGCCCAGAAACTGAGGATCTGGGAGGCTGGCCCAGAAACTGAGAATCTGGGCGGCTGGCCCAGCAACCGAGAATCTGGCAGGCTGGCACAGCAACTGAGGATCTGGGAGGCTGGCCCAGAAACTGAGGATCTGGGAGGCTGGCCCAGCAACCGAGAATCTGGCAGGCTGGCACAGCAACTGAGGATCTGGGAGGCTGGCCCCGCAACCGAGGATCTGGGAGGCTGGCACAGCAGCTGAGGATCTGCGAGGCTGGCCCAGCAACTGAGGATCTGGGAGGCTGGCCCAGCAACTGAGGATCTGGGAGGCTGGCCCAGCAACTGAGGATCTGGGAGGCTGGCCCAGCAACTGAGGATCTGGGAGGCTGGCCCAGCAACTGAGGATCTGGGAGGCTGGCCCAGCAACTGAGAATCTGGGAGGCTGGCCCAGCAACAGAGGATCTGGGAGGCTGGCCCAGCAACTGAGAATCTGGGAGGCTGGCCCAGCAACTGAGGATCTGGGAAGATGGCGCAGCAACTGGGGATCTGGGAAGATGGCAGCAACTGAGGATCTTGGAGGGCTCTAACCCGGCAGAGAAACCATACTAACGTAGTAACCCGTAATTTTGATTCATATTTCTCACCCTGATTATCTGCAGCGGCAGAGTCGCACTGAGCACTAGCATGTTCATCAATAAACTGTCTCACAGCTTCAGCCCAAGCATAGACAACCGGGCAGCCGGCAAAGTCTTGGCAGACTGCAACAAGCCGATTCTCTAATAATCTCCTCGATTCACCGCGAAGCCAAGGAGCGGACAGTTCAAACACTGGCGGACATTCGGTTGGATACGAAGGCGGGAAAGTCACGGACAGCGTGACAGTTGGCGATGCCTTCCCGTCGCAGTCACTGCTGCTGCCTCTTATAGTGATGGCAAATGAGCCAGACTTGGCATTGAACTCGGTGATCTCATCCTCATAGATACTAGCCAGTGCTGTCAGTTCGTCAGACTGGAGCTCTGAATTGTTGTTGTCAGACATGTAGAATGTCTAGCACAGCAGAAAACGAAGCAAGTAGTCATCAATAATTTTGCCAACTAATAGCTAATAGCCAAATAGCTAAATAACACAATAGTTAAAACTGTTTGTAACTATTCTGCAAAAAAGTCTGCAAAAGTGTTTTGACTTTGTTTACTATAGCCAGCAAGATTATTTAAATTAGTTTAAAGTTTACCTATATTCTTTATTAAAGAATAGATTTTTATAGCAACACCATCTGCCTGCCAAAAGTTATGGGCAGAATTTTAAGTTTGCAGAAGGGTTTATGGCTTTGTATATAACTTTTATCTAGGGTTTTTTGTACATGATTTTTATAACTAAAGGGGTGAAGAAATCTTGAATTTGTCTCTAAAAAGAAACAGCATGTTATACTTTTAATTTATTATTTCTTGATATCAATTTTTATTTAAAGAAAATTTAACTACTAAACAAGTTACCTATATATTCTATGTTTTTGTTTTTAAATCATAAAATAATGTTGCTTCATTATGTTTTAATAAACTTTAAACTATTGTAAGCTGCCCCTATTGAAAGTATACCCAAATAGTTTTAATACTTTTTACTTCCTAATGTACTTTTTAGCTAAATAGCAATTGGCACCTTAAACGTGTTGATTTGCTCATCTAAGGGCCTATGAGTAAAATGATGTCATTCTACTCACAGCAATACTAGGAAGCAGGGTTTGGCAAAAAACAATGAAAATTGAACTTAAAATAGGGGAGAACAAGCAAGAGGAATAGAGAATAGCTTAAATAATATATCATTTTGCAGTCAAGAGTCTTTTCTACATGTGTGGTTGATAATAGACTTTTAGTTTGATAGAAGACTTGACTTGATATAGACTTGATATAGTTTTTACCATTGTGGAGGCTATTAAAAACATAGTATTTTTATAGTCTATCAATTGCCAGGAGCAATTCAATTATTCTTGTCAGCAAGACTCAGTCTACACAACAAAGTTTGCAATTAATTGCTTATATAGAATTGGATTTGGCAAGATTTGAATCAAGCACCTAGTTGTTCACCTTTAACACTGGTATGAATATCCTTATAATTGTCATAGCAGATACTGACAACTAACTTATTATCAATCATCAAGTGGATGTTCTCAGACAAGAGTTTATACTACAGAAAAGGATCATATACACAAGTCAAGACACTAGACACTTGATATCACCTAAAAAAACAGCTTTTTACTCAAAAAACAAATGCCTAATAAATATATTTTAAACATATAGAAATTAAAGCTGTTGATGTCAAGCAGCTAAAAAATACACAAATTTTCCCTTTTAAAATCAAATCTAAATGAAGCCTCTATGATACATAGCATTGAGGTTTGATTTGCTATTTCAGCACTAGAGGTTATTGTCACATTAAATCTCTTTGGTCTTAGAAGGCAGAAAGCAATTTTTGGACAATTTAGGCTACATATAAAATTAAAGGATGCTTTTGTAAATTTACTTTTATTATGAAATGTAAAAGGCTCCCCTATCTCTAGTTTTACCATAATAATAAACAATCCATTTTAAATGTGTGCCAAATTAGAAAAACATTTCGTTACATTGTAAATATATATTTCATAATATTTTTGTGAATTAAATAAAACTATAAAAATATAGTTTATATATAATATAAAAATATATATTTATATAAAAATATATAAAATATAAACTAGCGAGTTTCAGGAGGAAGACCAACTCACCTCTAGCAGTTCAAGCAATTATAGGAAGGTTAAAGCAGTGTTCCAAGCATACATGCGCAACCCCCCTGATTTACACTGGCCATGCGACTTACTTTTTGACCAAAAATGCGACTTACCTGTGAAAAAACCCTAAACCAAAAGTAACGCAGTTTTGGGTAAACGGCAGGAGTAACTATGACTGTCTTATCAGCCATAAATGCCTCGGCATCTAATTAGTACTACGTCCGTATTCTTTGGGGTGGCATTTTTGCGACTTACCCCTGGTCCACAATTTACGGTGGCCAGATCGGCCAGGTCGGCCAGCAGTTGCGCATGTATGGTTCCAAGCAAAAAAGTGAGAAGTGTTTTCTGAGTTAATTCATTTTCTAGCAAAGTGAAGTAGAATGGTACACCATATATACTACTGAAAGTAGAGAACCAAGAAGAAAGAATACAAAGTAGACCTTAATAATGCATATAGAATACCAGAGGCCATGGCCCTCCACTGATCCCAGAAATGCTCAGGACTAGGAAGGGAATACATACAATACAATGTATATACTAGTGGGAGCAATAGTAAAAATGCTACAAGTACAAAGTAGGAATGCTACTGATATAAAGGTTAACTAATACTGATAGTAATACTTGGACTTATACTAAGAATAGTTCTTAGAGTAATACTTATACATATATTTAGATCCAGTTATTCAGACTAATACTCAGATTAATTCTAAGAAAATAGAGGTTTAGCCCTAGGACAACTTTGGTAGCAGTATCTAGGATAGTTAGAGAGAGGAAACAAAGAGCACTAATTATAGCTATAGGTGACAGCAGTGTGAGGAATCATTAAAGACAAAAGTTTACCCTTAGTATAGAAACAACAACTTACTTTTTACATAGATAGGATTAGAAAGTTTACGCAAAGGGTATAATCACAAAGATGCTAAATTGCCAACATTTAAGAAAACAGTTCCATCAGAAAAATTGTTTAAAAGGAAAATTGACTGCATGCTAAATAGACAACCTTGCTTTTCTAAAAAATGATGACTTATGGGTATGGGTATTCTGGGTAATCATGTTATAGTCCTTTTTGCATATGAATCAATTCTATAAAAACAACTTTGTGCAGTTTCTCCTTTAAGAGCTTTTTAATGCCCTTTATAGTACACTTTTTTGAAATATAAGAGTCAAAATTCATAGCAAAAACATTCATTGTATGTTTTTTTAGGTTTTAGTTTCCAAAATCTCTTTTTCAGGATCAAAAAGAACTTGAAAGGAAAGTGATTTGGCTGCCATCAAGAGCTGGAAAATGCATTGAGAACTGAGCTGCCAGAGAGTCTCACAGTTGGAATTGAGACATTGTTTTGAAGCTTGGTTTCATTGCATGAAAAATTGCATGAAATTGTCTGGAAATTGAGAATGTCATTAGGTTAATGCTTATGTAGGTATAATTTTGGGCAAATTGGATGAGCAGAAATGGGATTTTCTGCCAACTTATTATTATTAAACAGTCCTTATATTGTAAATAAAATATTCATTGCTAAAATAAAATATTTTACTAGGATGAGCCAAAAGTTTATACAATTTGATTTTTAACTTTTTAAATTAATTTTCGTCTATAGAAAAGCTTAAAAGCAGCAACTACCTACTGTATTATTGACTAGCCTATAATAATCACTTTTTAGCTTCAGCATAGCTCAGTTTCCTAAACTTTGCCTAATTAAGCCAACAAATGCATTCAATGAAATTTTCAAGAACTGAATAATAAATAATTTTGCCTTAAGCTACTTTTTGCAAGACACAAAGCAACTAAGGCACACTCAAAATTATTGCAGCTAATAGGCCCTTATATACCCTCTAAGTCATCAATACATATAATACATAGGGCCTAAGTGGTTCTCACTTTGCTAAGGATAAATAAGCCAAGGTCAGGTCAATCCCTGCTACTAATGGTGATGCCATTCTTTAAGCCCCTGATTTTTGAAGATAAACTAGACTATAGCATGCGCAAACTACTACTTATCATGCTTGGGTGCAACTTAGGGATTCACCCAGCCATTTCTATTGGCAACAAACACATATAAGTTGCTATTGGACAGAATAGTAGTCAGGTGATTGCTCTCAGCCAATAGCGACTTACATGTGTGTGTTGCCAATAGAAATGGCTGGGTGAATCTCTAAGTTGCGCACATACATGCGCAACTGCTGGCCGACCTGGCCGATCCGGCCACCGTAAATTGTGGCTGACCAGGGGTAAGTCGCAAAATTGAGTCAACCAAAAACAGAAAAACACAAGAACCAAGAAAGGCAAGAGGAAAGCGAAATAAAGAGCAGTTCAGGGAAAATCGTGAAGCAAAAGAAAAACTATTCGCAAAAGAAGCAAACTAAGTTGTAAAAATAATCAGGTAAGTCGCAAAAAGGATCAGGTAAGTCGCAACAGGAATCAGGTAAGTCGCAAAAGGGTTAGGTAAGTCGCAAAAAGGATTAGGTAAGTCCCAAAAAGGATTAGGTAAGTCGCAAAAAGGATTAGGTAAGTCGCAAAAGGGTTAGGTAAGTCGCAAAAAGGATTAGGTAAGTCGCAAAAAGGATTAGGTAAGTCACAAAGGGTTAGGTAAGTCGCAAAAGGATTAAGTAAGTCGCAAAAAGGATTAGGTAAGTCGCAAAAAGGATTAGGTAAGTCGCAAAAAGGATTAGGTAAGTCGCAAAAAGGATTAGGTAAGTCACAAAGGGTTAGGTAAGTCGCAAAAGGATTAAGTAAGTCGCAAAAAGGATTAGGTAAGTCACAAAGGGTTAGGTAAGTCGCAAAAAGGATTAGCTAAGTCACAAAGGGTTAGGTAAGTCGCAAAAAGGATTAGGTAAGTCGCAAAAAGGATTAGGTAAGTCGCAAAAAGGATTAGCTAAGTCACAAAGGGTTAGGTAAGTCGCAAAAAGGATTAGGTAAGTCGCAAAAAGGATTAGGTAAGTCGCAAAAAGGATTAAGTAAGTCGCAAAAAGGATTAGGTAAGTCGCAAAAGGGTTAGGTAAGTCGCAAAAGGATTAGGTAAGTCGCAAAAAGGATTAAGTAAGTCGCAAAAAGGATTAGGTAAGTCGCAAAAAGGATTAGGTAAGTCACAAAGGGTTAGGTAAGTCGCAAAGGGTTAGGTAAGTCGCAAAAGGGTTAGGTAAGTCGCAAAAGGATTAGGTAAGTCGCAAAAAGGATTAAGTAAGTCGCAAAAAGGATTAGGTAAGTCGCAAAAAGGATTAGGTAAGTCACAAAGGGTTAGGTAAGTCGCAAAGGGTTAGGTAAGTCGCAAAAGGATTAAGTAAGTCGCAAAAAGTATTAAGTAAGTCGCAAAAAGGATTAGGTAAGTCGCAAAAGGGTTAGGTAAGTCGCAAAAGGATTAGGTAAGTCGCAAAAAGGATTAAGTAAGTCGCAAAAAGGATTAGGTAAGTCGCAAAAAGAAGCAACTAAGTCGCAATAAGAGGGAAGTAAGTCACAATCAGAGGCAATCAGGGGGTAGTAGGTGCAAGTGTGGCAGGAGAGCAAACAGAATAGAAGCCTTCAACCACAGACAAGATCTTTGAAATCAGAAGCCCGCGTCATTTCTTAAACTCTGGAGCAGGGGTTGGCAAACTCCGGCTCGCGAAGCCCCTCTATCTGGCCCTCGCCCCTCGGGTTCTTTGAAACTTCCTAACTACGAGTAGCAAGGTTGGTGTCTCTTCAACTCTCATCTCTCTCTTCTTCTCTACCTTGCCTCCCCTCTTCTCTCTCTCCCCCCTTTTCCCTCTTCTGTCTCCTCTCATTTTTACTCTCCTCTCTTCTCCCCTTTCTCTCTACCCTTTCTCCTCAATGCCCTCTTCTCTCCTCTTATCTTCAGCAAAAATATGTGCATATTTTCTTACTTCAAAGTAGAGGGAATAGAAGATTAGAGATAAGCAAACAGAGGAGAGGCGAGCGATGCGATGGGAGAAAAGATAGAAGAGGAGAGAAAAGCTGAGGGAGGAAAAAGAGATGAGAGAGAAGAGGAGATGAGAGAAAAGAGGAAAGAAAAGATGATGGATGAGATCAGAAGAGAGGAAAGAGGAAAGAGGAGAGAGTAGATGAGAGAAGAGAGGATAAAGAGGAGATGAGAGGAGAGTGAAGAGAGGAGAGATGAGAGAGTAGAAAAGAGAGGAGAGATAAGATGAGAGAGTAGAGTGGAGAGAGACGAGAGGGAAGATAAGATGAGAGAGTAGAGTGGAATGGAGAGAGACAAGAGGAGAGATAAGAATGTAGAGAGGAGACAGAAGAGATAGGAGAGGAGAGGAAAGAGAGGAGAGAGGAGAGGAAAGAGAGAAGGGATAAGGGATGAGAGAGAAAAGAAAAAGAGGATGAGAAGATTGAGGAATGGAGAGAATTTGCAAAGGCCTCAAATCTTAGTTTAACATGCATTACTCCCATCTTTGCCTTTTTCCTAACTGTTAACAAGTTTTTGTTTGAGCATGACTTCAAATTTAGAATCTATGCAAAAATAGTTCCGGGAATTAGAATTCAGTGGTTTAAAAATCTGTGGGTTTTCACAGCTTGTATCTCTACTGGATTCGTATTCTGCATCTGATGAGCCATCTGAATCAGGGCTCTCATCTTCCATGCCAAATCGTCTAGCAAATCGTTCTTGAGCTATAGGTCACACTGTATTCACTTCACTTACTTCTGGACATTCATGAATCATGACTTTTGTAGTATGCTCACTACACTGTACTGACAATTTACTAATTGCTTCATGCCGCCACTAGATGACATACTGATTAGCTGTTATAAAAACGCGGAATCTGCACGCAGCACTAATTAGCTGGCGAGGCATTTAGCTTTAAAAATATGGTCATAGTTACTCCTGCCGTTTACCTAAAGTTTTTGCTTGGCTCTTTCATAGGTAAGTCGCATTTTTTATCGAAAACTAAGTCGCACGGCCAGCGTAATTTCAGAAGTTGCGCATGTATGGTTGCGCATGTATGCTACTTATTATTGCGGTATCCTATTGCACAGTCTAATGAAGCTTGCATGCTACAGAGAAGGTTGCAAAGAAACTAATTCTAGTATCCCATGAGTTAACACCTTAGCAGCTAAGAGCTAAGATAAATGTGGCAACTTTGAATCTTTGCCAGACCAGTTGGCTAATTTTCTTAAGTCAATAATCACTCAAGATAAGAAATGGGGCTACTATAAAAACCCAAGCACATCTAGGTTGATGCTTCTAGACTAAAGAAACATCTAGCTGCCTAATGTAGAACCTCCACTGTGGCCCATATGCCACTAACTAACTAACTAACTAACTAAATAAGTAATCCAGTGCCTCACCCTTGAGCAGGCTCTTAGGCCACTAATGAAAAAAGATTCCAGATTAGGAGTGTACTCAGGTACACAAGGTTTTTAAGCTAGAGTGAGAGTGACTATGGCCAACAAGCCGAGTAGTCAACACTAGTTGTACAAAGGGCTAGCTCTACGCCCTGCCTTCGGGGCATTAAGCCTACTCTAAACTCAAATCAAAACCTCTCCAGGGCCAGAGGGGGTTGAGTGAACCAATCAGGGAAGCCCATGCCTTCTCTAGGTTAGGAAGTCCCAAATACTGGTCATTTGACTGCCCCCACAGCCGTGGCAACCCAAAGGAGCCTTCCCCCTCCAACTAAACCCTAGGTACTCTTGCCAGACAGTCTCTTATCTTTGAAGTGGCAGGAGGGCTAATTGCTAGGACTATTTCACCCTTTGCTTCGCCAACCTACCATTTCTATTAGGCCATGCCAACAGCCCCATCCTGGTCAGACTCAGTCATGGTTCTAGCACACTAGCTTTAATAGAGTTGCTAGCTATTTGCTCAGAGGACATTCCAAGTGAGACCGTCAGAGTATTAACTGGAACAGGTATAGGCCTACCTTCCTTCTTCCTATACAACTACCTACAGCCCTTCCTGATTGACTATTATCTTCCAACCCAGCCTACTAACTCATTAAAAGCTTTCAACCAGGCAGAGACAAATGTTACAGGGCTATTGTGGTTAGGCGTCTTTATGCAAGATATACCATACTCTAAATCATATATATATAGGCCTAGGTATAGGCCTATTATATGCCTAAAAATTTGGGCATGCATTAGCCTTGTATACCTAAATTTAGGTGTGCATAGTTGGCATGCATGACTCTTAAGAAAATAGATATACCTATACCTAATAGGTATACCTACCTATAGATATAAGTAGACAAAAGGCATCTGACTGTCTATCATGATTTAAGAATTTTTTTGGTGGCATGTTCATGTTGCTAGTAGAATCAAAGCATATGCCCTATGGTGTCTTGGCACAATGCAGTTTTTAGGTAAATGGCAAGAATAACTTGACTGTCTTATTAAGCCCTATTGCAGCCAATGGCCATTTTCGTGGACGGCGTCCGGCGCAGATTGGCCTGGTGGCAGCGCGGCGCGCGGTAGCGGTGCGGCGCAGCGTGTGGCAGTGGCGCGCGGCGGCGTGGTGTGGGGGCATGGGCAACTGGCGGCAACTAAGGGCCGGGTCAATGTCGATTGATGCGGGCCATTGACTGACTAATTGAACCAAATCACTGATCCTGGGGACTGGCCGTCTGGCCCTGGTGCGGTACGGGTAGATGTCTGGCGCGGGAAAGGGGGGCGCGTCCAGTGTGGTTCAGACCTTGGCTGCAATAGGGTTATTTAAGGCTAAATGCCTTATCATCTAATTAGTATTAGTACACTAGGCCTATGCTTGTATTTGGTATAAAGTCAACATGTTCTAATGTCACGTTGCATTTTTGAGCTAAAATTTTAAGCCCCACATTGCATGTCTACAGGTTTTACTACACTTATTCCAATAGGGATAAGTGTGCATGTGATGTGTGCATGCACGTGATGCACATCTAGTATGCACTTCATAGAATCACATGAAAGAGTTAATGTTATTGTTAGGCCCCTAAGTGGAAAAAAGATTAAAAAAGGGAGTGACCATGAATCTATGATCACAGTCGCAATCACAAAAACTGTGATCACAAGGAAAAAATCATACACTAGGCCTAGTCTTTTGCCAATCATGATTTGTGAATTTCACCATGCTTTTTTTCAAGTCATAGGCCTAGGCTAGCACAACCAATAGGCTTTTCATATTACCGATTCCAGAACCAGAATCGGTTCAAAGCTTTCATATTGTCTGTTCTGTTTTCAGAATCGCTTCCAGAACAGTGTTCTTGTTCTGGAATTTGGATCAAAAATTTTTGTTGATCCGTTGTCATATTTACACTTTAACAGTAAAATATATTTGAAATCGTCATTTTTTTATTAATGGTATAGGCCCTATAATTATTTCGTTTTTTGTCACATCCAAGAGGAAACAAAGTCAAGGAAGTACAAAATTAAACTGTAAAGACTGACAAACATAAAATGGTTTCTAAGCTTTTCATTTTCCTACCGATTTTGGTTCTAGAACTGATCTTCGTGAAAAGCCTACAAAGCAAACAAAAATTGCAACAAATCAACGCAGATGTAACAAAGCCAGCCCAGAATAGGGTCTTGAGGTGGGGGCGGAGAATGAAAACTGTATATTGGCGGTAAATATGGCATGGGTTTGCTGACACCAGGGTCGTTCTTAAAGTTTAGTCGTAAGCAGTGAAACAAATATTTTTGAAAATCAGCCTGAAATATTAAATCTTTTCTTATTGTAGCTCTAAAAGGACTTAAAATATAAATGCCTCTCATGGGTCTTAATCTTTTTTAACATTGAACTTTTGATGTTAATCTCAACAGAGTGCGCTATTTCATTTTTCGATATATATTTTTATTATCGCACGAGCTATAATACCCACTTTAGAGAAGCTACATTCTGTTCACGTGGTCTTATTAAAGAAGAAAATTGATAAATGTTATTTATATCTTTGGTTAGCACAACCTAGAACCCATTTAACTCTTTCGATTGCAAAGCAGATGTTGTTATTTCGATTTTCGCTAGAAACGTAACATTATTAATGATTAAAAAATCCACTTTTAATTAATTTGTTCTGTTGATGGAATCAGCTAATAGCTGCGTTTTCTGATGTTTTTTTAAGAAAGATAGTCATATCTAACACTAAAGTATCAATTAAGGCAGTTTCATTCAATATTAAAAAAGAAAAGTTAATTAAATTCAATTTTAAGTTTTTTTCAATAGCACAAAATTAACCTAACAAAGAGAGATTTAGCTGACTACAACAAAGCAAGTAGCACCAAAGTTATTTTAATTCAAAGTCCTCATCTGTGGGATGAGAAAAAGTACCACTTTTTTGTCTCTAGTTATGAAAAAAAATTTTCTCAGCACATTGTTAGGTTTTTTGGATGTTTTTTTATGTATTTAGATGAATTTTTGCTATTGATCACCCAATACGAGCGTATGTTAGTCAGAACAAACAGAATTTGATTTATGTAGATAAAATCGACTATTTTTCTCTTAAAAACAGTCGTTTTTTGTTGTTTTCACTCAAAAATTTTTTTAACTGATTTAAAATTTGTATTGTAAGTTACAAGTAAACATAATGAGTCAAAACAAGAGGTAGTAGAAACTGAAAAGAAAATAAGAGTAACGAATAATAAAAAAGTTGCATGATTTGATTAGTCAAGAAATAGTATTAAAACAATTTTGCATCTGATTTATTATCAGTGAAATTATCTGTCTGAAGCACAAAAAATTAATTTCTTTGAAACATTAAATTCATTCTCATATGTGTTGCACTTCATTAAAGATATACATGTAGCAACTTAAACATTCAGTTGATTGATACTTTCCACCTTTGGATGCATATAGCTACTAACAAAAAAAAAGATAAAAGAAAAAACTTAATTGCCATTGATGCTGGCAATGTAATATTAAATATGGTACAGAAAGATGGAATCTCTACAGAGTGCTGCCACACGAATTTGTGAAGTGTTTAACAGATTAGTCATGGCAGTCCCATAACAGACATACTATATTTTATATTTACTCTTCGATTGACAATTACGCTTTAGATATGTTTTAGATGATGATTTTCCATTGGGACTGACTCTATATATACCGAGGCCGGACACAGTTAAGTGCGGCTGACAGCACTGAAGCGGCGATAAACAGAGAATGCGATGAGCTGTGGCCTGTGGAGACAGCCATCTGATGTACGAGCATCAGTAGAAGGGAAAGAAATCCAATAGTGTCTTGCTATTGGTTTGTTACATGTACAGCGAACATCTACTTTTATTCTAATGTGATCGATTTAATTCTACTGACCCAATTGGCTAAAGCACTGTAAACTGCACACATCTCGGACGGATATGTAATGCCATTTGCTGCACTTTTACCTGTTTCTCTGCCAGAACACCAGCATCATTGTATGTGCCACAATGCTAAGATGTGCAGCGGTCCTTTGGATGTGGTTAGTTCTGCAGGCATCGACGTAATTTATCAAATGAGACGAATTGTATACCGAGCATGACAGCTAGTGCAGGGCCAGAATTGATTACAGAGGTTCGCCAGAGCAATTGCAGTGATCCATGTGGCTGCCAAGTCAGACGTCTGTAATAGGCCAACTTACCAAGACCAAAGTATTTAATTTAAATTTATGGCTCTGTTCTTTTAGTAGTTATGCAGCCTAATTACATAAGAAAATAGTATTGTAAAATAGTAAAATAGTATTAAAGCTATGTTGCAGAATATAAATGCTTGCTGAATTCTTTTTCAAAAAAACGCAAGTCTGTTCGAAAAAAAGATACATGTATTTTAGGTTTTAAAAGAAATGGCTTCCTAGCTCATTTACTATATATTTCTAATTCAAAGAACTTTTAATGCTTTAAAAGACATATTTTGCAAGCCTAATTTTTAGCTAAACCAGTTTTGTAGATTTTAAGCTTCATATTTCAGTGTTAAGTACAATAATTAAGTTCTTGAGTGGTACTACAATATCAATTATTTCGGGTGTTTCTTGTTACGCGATAATTTTAAATACAAGCAATTTAGACGAAAAAAACAAAATGCTGATTTAAAAATAATATTTTCTATTGAAATAATACTTATTAAATAGTAAACATAAAATAAAAATGTTTCTTATTTATAAAAAATAAAAGAAAACTTGCATTATTTCACAATTTTTGGTCGTTTTATTTTCCGTTGCGAAAAATAACAAATTGCTAGATTTCGTCTTAAATATTTGGTTTCTTGTGGTTTTAACGGCAGTTTCTTAATTAAATTGACGAAAGAATCGTTTTTGCAAAATAATTACTTTATTCAAAAACTTTTTTTTCTGTACCAAAACATCATGACCTTAATTTGAGAACTACCCACCAATGAGGTGGGCGGTTTTTATTTTGAATTGCCGCTGACGTTGAATTCGCACGAATTAAATCCGGAAATATCGCGCAGACGAATCTCAACGAAATTTCTCCTGTTACTCCGGCTGCCGGGGTCCTCAATTCCGGGGGGGGATAGTTTGGTCGTAGACGAGCGGTCTTTGTTAGGCGCGAGCGTTCAGATAGGGTCCTCAGACACCGAATTGATGTACCTCGAATGCTTGACTGAATACTTTCTTACTTGGAAAGTATTCAGTAAGAATTAATTACGGAATTCTTTCTCCTGTTTTACTCCGACAGCCGGGGTCCTCAATTTCCGGGGGGAGGGTAATCGTAATCGTAGCTGAGCGGTCGTGTAGCGGCGCGGTCGTTCAAATGATAAAACACCGGAGATTTTAACACCGTAAATTGATGTGTCAAATTGCTGAACTTGTTACTTTCAGTAGGGTAGAGCTGCCACCACCGTAATTTACGTATTACAGAACGTTGAAGTCTCAGAGCTTTCTTTGAGTTGAGAACTTGGTTATTTTACGCCCCACGGGCAATGACTTAAGATAGGCTACGGCTTTTAATTAAGTATTAAACAAGAACAAATTGACGTTAGTTTATTCAATCAGCAGCTGGATATTATAAATATACTGGAGTCGAACCGACGACAGAAATGGTTCCGGGGGAGCCGCGGTGCGGGGCCCTAAACTAACTAAACTCGAGTCACTAGTCTTTAGTAATAGGGTTTACTTAGCTGAGAACGAATAGCAAGTATTAAAATTAAGTATTATTAAATTAATTCGAGTAAGCGATAGAGGGACCAGAAAACCAAAAAACCAAAAAAGGGAGTCGGGGCCTTTGGAGACGGGCGAAAAGAGGCCTAGTTAAATAACAAAAGAGGAGCAGAAGGTGGGCAAAGTGGTCCAGAGAATGGGGACAGGGCGTGGACATCAAGGCCCAGAACTTGGCGAGCAAAAAGTTCCGCAGAGATGCACAAAGAAAAACAAACAAAACAGAAAAAGGGCATGAAAAACCGAAAAAGTGCACTTATGCCAGAAAGAGGGACAAAAACACGTCATAGATTTCGCCAGGGGGTGGACAGATAGGGCCAGAAACGGGGCGGCGGCAGATGGGAGAGTCCGTAAAATGTTATTATGAAATTAAAAAAAATTCGTTAGTGGGAGTCCGCAACTACCACAGTCTCCTATGTGGTAGTTCGTCTACCACTTGGTTTTGTAGCGCAGAGAAACTTTCAGTTTGCCTATCTTAAATTGTGTGTCCTCGCTGATCTCCATTAGTTAATTATTTCTGCATACCTTTGCGTACTTTAGTAATCATGCTATAATTTGCTTTACTGAAATCTACGTATACATGCCACCGGAAGGACCTGACGTCACACCCCCGGTTGGCCATATTCTGCCCCAACCGATGTTCTTCCTCCCCCATTGCAGGTTTCAGTGAATGTCCCAGATGTTACTTCTCCTTTTTTTATTTTGAATGCTTTCGCATTATAACCAACTCGGGATTCACGGAGTGGTTTGCTCCCTCCGCCCACCGGTTCCTCGAGTGCCCCGTCCGCTGGCAATAATAGTTTTCCCCTTTTTTATGCTGCGTCTTTGGGAGCACGAGATTCTCCCGCAGCGAGTTTTTACCGCAGCGAGAGTTTCCCACAGGAAATTTCCCCGTCGAGATTTTCCCGCACGAATTTTCCCCGCACAGACTTTTTCCAGAAGAAAGATTTTCCCGCAAGAAATTTCTCGTGATTGCCTGATTACCCTCCTACCTCTGTCTGTCTGTCTGTCTGTCTGTCTGTCTGTCTGTCTGTCTGTCTGTCTGTCTGTCTGTCTGTCTGTCTGTCTGCCTGCCTGGCTGGCTGCCTGTGTCGAATTTATCAAAAGAAAATCGCGTCTCTGCTAATAGCTTTCCTTTTTATAATTTCTTTCTTAAGGTAACAGGCAATCACGAGAAATTTCTTGCGGGAAAATCTCGGCGGTAAGCTCGGCGGGAAAATCTCGACGGGGAAATTTCCTGTGGGAAACCCTCGCTGCGGTAAAAACTCGCTGCGGGAGAATCTCGTGCGGGGAAAACTCGTGCGGGGAAAGCTCGGCGGGGAAAGCTCGGCGGGAAATTCTCGTAGACCCGCGTCATTTTCTTCACTTGTGTTATGCTCTGCTCTCGTACGCGCTCTCTTCTGTTTTAATCTTCGTGTATTCTAAGTTAGCAGCCTCAGTTTAAAGTACTTAGTTTTTATTTATTCCGCACCCGGCACGCCGGACATCCTCAGTCAACAGGTCGCTTAAATTTTATTTCAATAATCCTAGTTAACTTTCTTGTATTGATCTTTATCAATTGACCGCGATAATAATAATCGACAAACCCACATTTATTCGTTCGTTCATTAAGTCCATAGCTTTATCTTGACTTATTTGCCCACGGGGCGTAAAACAAACAACGGTTAGTCTCATCTCAAAGAAAGCTCTGAGACCATCAACGTTCCGTAATACGAAATTACGGTGGTGGCAGCTCTACCCTACTAATAGTAATCAGCCCAGCAAATTGACACATTAATTTACGGTATCAGAATCTCGATCCGGTGTCACCATTGAACGACCGTGCCGCTCAAACGACCGCTCAGTTACGATTACAGCTACCCTCCCCCCGGAATTTGAGGACCCCGCGGCAGTCAGAGTAAAACAGGAGAAAGAATTTCGTTGTGATTCGTCTGTGCGACTTTCCGGCGGATTCAATCGTACGAACGCAACGCCGGCGGAAATTCAAAAGTTAAACCGCCCCACCTTTTGGTGTCAGCTAACGTCAAACCAACATAAAGTTTATTTTCTTTCTCCACCCACCTCACCTAAAAACATGTACCGCCCCGCCCGCACCGCTACACATTATAACATTTTTGTCAATCCAGTGTTTGATTGCAGAGAAAACTATTTGTTGTAAGAGTAACGGAGTATAAATACCTTAAATTATTATATTAATTATTATAACTATTTTTCTTGTTCTCATTCTCATTATTAAATTATTAATAAATTATTAAAATTTTTAATATCAGTTATTATTCACTGAATTTTATATTTCAAAGCAATAACGAATTATAAATTTAATAAACACTTAAGGCCTAACATTAAACGCATTTTGAAATGTCTTAGTTATAGTCTAATTTATTTTAATGAGTAGCGCTGCAGGGCGGTGCGGTACGTGTTAAATTAGGGAGACCCCCAAGAATAAAATATGTTCAAACAATAAAAGTGATAAGCAAGTTGCCTATTTGTTAAAATCTATATGTCTGGGGAAAAGCAATGTAACAATTGGTGCTCTTCAACAATTGCACAACCTTTAATTTTAAAGTAAGAGTCACCTAGGCAAAGCAGGCAAGCTTGGGCTTCAGTGTTTTGCCCTTATACCTAATGTCACGTATAGGGTAAGATGTTAAACCTCTTGCCATGCAACTACCATATGTTCAGGTTTGTCTAGAGCTTTTGTAATGGATAGCAGTTTGCCAATTGGCACGAGGAGACTGGTGCAACTCGATCATGCGCTGGCTTCCACTCGGGAGCGTCGCCGCGTCACCAACTGCGACACCATGGCCCCGCTGGGTCTCCGGTCAGACCATCGACTTCTGCTCTGCGACTTGCGGTTCCGCACGACCAGCTCTACCGACCGCCAAAGCAGCGGTCACGGCGCTACTATCGCGCACTGTTGGACACCGCGTGAAGCGTCAATTCGCGGGTGCTTTCGTCGGCGCGCTTGGAGACCAGCGCGAGGCGGAGTATTCCGACATCAGCACCGCCGTTAGAGCCGCTGCGGAGCAGACGGTCCCGCTGATGCGGCCGGCGCAGAAATCGCTGCCCGTCTGGCAGAGCGACCCGACCATATCAGGCAGGCACGGCTCAACATCGAGCGACTCCGCAGAAACCGCGGCGGCCCACGGACAACGCTTAAGACGCGTTTAGAGCGCCTTCTAGCTAGATGAGCGGCAGAAGGCAGCTGTCGACGACGCCGTCAGGTCCATCACTGCAGCCGGCCCCGACGTGAAGAGCCGCGCAGTGTGGACGGCCGTCCGGACCCTGACGAGACGCAAAAAGCGCGTGGCGCTGAACCTGGCCGGTAACACCCTGGAGGAGCGCAGGAACGAATAGCGCGACTTCTTCGCCGGAACGCGCCCGCGTCGCCGCTGCCTGCCAGTTTTGCGCAACTCTGAACACGCCGCTTCCAGCTAAGGAGGACTTTTGCACCAGCCCAGTCACCACGGAAGACGTTTTGCTGTTCGTTAGGAAAACATCAGGTGGCAAGGCGCTCGATGAAGTTCCGGTCGTCTACGTCTACGTCGCATCCGCCAGTCTACGCTGATCATTGTCTTCGTTGACTTTCGAAAGGCGTTTGACTCGGTGTTGAGAGCAGCGCTTTCCTTTGTCCTTCGAGCCTACCAGGTACCCCAGCAGCTAATCGACGCTGTCATGGCGCTAAATTGCGACACTCGAGCTGCTGTGGTGACGGCGAACGGCCTGTCTGATCTGTTCGACACTTCATCAGGAGTTCTGCAGGGCGACACGCTGGCGCCGTTCCTCTTCGTGCTGCTGCTGGACTGGGTGCTTCGGACCGCATTCCCCTCGGCTGACGACGGCTTCCTGCTGCGCAAACGTATCGGTCACCGTCACGGCGAAAAGCGCCTGAGTGCTTGGCTACGCCGACGACCTCAGCCTTCTGTCCTCGTCCGTTGAAGGCGCCCAGCGCCAGATCAACAGGCTGGTCGAGGTGGCATCGAGAGTCGGTCTGGTTGTCAACACGCTGAAGACCGAGGTGCTGACTGTGCCGTCCGACATCACAGCGGACCTGACGTGCCGTGGCGCAGACGGACAGACGACCAGGCTCGCACGCTGCCAGCGGTTCACCTACCTCGTCGGTCTGGTACCTCACGTGGAGGAAGACCTCTGGCGGCGCAGAGCTAGGACTTGCCTGGGTGGCCTTCCGTTCGATCCGGACCGTCGTCCAGTCCGAAGCGCTGCCCGATCGCCAGAGGGCTTGGCTGTGGCAGGCGGTTGTCGAAACCGTCCTGCTCTACAACGCCGAGACGTGGACACTGACGGCTACGCTAGAGCGGCAGCTGGACTCGGCGCACTCAGGGCTGCCTGCTCTGTGCGGCCTTTCAAGCTGACGAGAGCGTCGGGACCGAGGCCCTGTACGATCCTGAGCCACAGCATTTCAGCAATTTCCACCATGAGCCTTGATATACTAACCAATTTTCCACGAATAGTTTATGGTTGACATGACGCTTCTTTTATGTCTGACATGACGACGCTTCTTTTATGTCTGACACGACTCTCCTTTTATGTCCGACATGTATCCCCAAGAAAGCATGCATGGTGCGATTCTTAATTATTTCCTTTTGTTAAGTCTGCTTCAGTTCGCACATCAAGTCGGATCGAGTAAAGGTCACAGCTAGGAGACAGGTTTTCTAGAAGAAGGCGAAACTACGACGGCGGCTACGAAAAACTACGCTCGTACTATGACTACGAAACTAGGCGGCACTATCGCAAGCACGGGTTCATGCTCACTGCAAGGCGTTCCGCGAGGTCGCAACAGGTTGTGGTGACGCGCCGAGGTCGGGTCGCCCCTGAACGTCAACGGACGATAACAGCAAGGAAATTGTCCGTGACTATCTCTGCGCCAATCCATTCGCCGCAGTGCGTGAAGTTGAGGAGGTTTGTGGCATCTCCATCGCTTCTGTGAGCCGCATCCTCAAGGTGATCAACTGGTCAAGAGTCTGTGCTAAGTGGGTGCCGCGTGAGCTGACCCTGGAGCACAAAAGGCAGCGAGTTCAGTGTGCGACGGAAAACTTGCAGGTGTGGCGACAAGTTGGTGATGAGGAGTTTAAACGACTTCTTATCACCATGGATGAGACACAGCTGCCGATGTTCAACCCACTCACTAAGCAGCAGTCGATGCAGTGGGGGCCCGGGGGCGTCAGCCACAGACGAAGCCAATGAAGTCGGCTTGGACGCGCAACATCATGTGCACCGTGTGGTTGACGCCTGTGGTGTTCTGGTGGTTGACTACCTGCCAGAAAAAGCCACCATCAATTCCGCGCCTACGGACAAGATCAGCTTGCTCGTCTGCGCGAGGTCCCCTCAGGAAGCGCCACATTATGCGCGCCAGGCCCTTCATCCTGTAGGACAAAGCTCGCCCTCACGTTGCCGCAGCCACCACAAGGAAAGTGGAAGAGCTCGGCTTTCGGCTACTCAATCATCCACCTTATTCACCGGACCTCGCCATTGCTGACTTTCACTTGTTTGGAGCGATGAAGAAGCCCATGCGGGGTCGCGTCTTCACCAGTCGTGAGGAATTCGTAGCGGTGGCCAAAGAAACAGATGAAGGCGCTGGTTTATGACACAGTAAACAGGTTTAACCTGTTCACTTTTCCATAGACAAAAATCGTAATTTTTTATCTCGAGGTTCAGACTTTCTTGCACGATGCGAAGTTGTGCGTTGCATGAATATTCAAAATTTGTTTTGTGAAAATTTCAAGTTGATACGTTCATCCGTTCAAAAGTTATGACAAAATTCTCGTTACTTTTGAAACACCCCTCGTGTACATTGTCGGCAGGTGAGTCCAGCAGTGCCCCCCTTCTAGCTGGAAATCCGATTTAGAAAAAGCATCTGGTTTACTTACTTACTACTGACGGGGGGCGCAGGCGCCGCGAATAGGCCGCGAGGCCCCTATCGCAACCCCAAGGTAAAAGAGCACAAGGATTAACCCTGGGGGTGCGCCCAGTCCCCGCCAGTAGTCGGCAGGTTCGCAGTGGAGGCATCGGCGACCCTCATCCGGCCGGAGTCCCGGACGAAGGCGCGCAGGTCACGGATATTGTCCGGGTGGTCAGCTCGTCCATCCGCTGGGGGTGGCCGAGGTATTTGTGCCGCGCCTTGTTGAAGTAAGGGCAGAAGGTGACGTGATGCTCCGCGGTCTCCTCTCCTATGCCACAAAAAGGACAGGTGGGAGGGCAACCGGTTTGCAACGATATATGTCTCTGGAAGAATCCATGGCCGGTTAGGACCATGCACATCTCCCTGAGGTCGGTTCTGTTAAGCGAAATCAGATAATCAGAGACTTTCCTGTTCAGGTTAGGCATGGCAGAGCGGCTCTGCCTGTACTCGGTGCAGCTGTTCCAGTGGAGCTGGTGCTGCTGATGGAGCCACCTGTTGATATGGCGGGTGACTTGCGACCTGGGGGTGGGTAGCCTCATCAGACGGTGGTTGCCGTCTGGGTTGCTGCCCTCCTTGGCGAGAGAGTCCGCGAGCTCGTTGCCCAGGATGTTGCTGTGACCAGGTGTCCAGATAATTCTAATCCTGTTAAGGACTGAGAGAGATTGCACACTGCGGTGGCATTGAGATACTGTAGCAGCGGAGATATTCTCAGTGGTTAAGGCCTTAATAGCAGCTTGGCTATCAGTGTAGAAATTAATGTCAAAGTTATTAATGTTCGCCTGAAGCAGTTGCTGGGCACACTGCTCAATGGCGCAAATTTCAGCTTGGAAAACTGAGGTGTTCTCACCGAGGTGCAGACTTTCCTGGAAAAGCATCTTACCCTCGTGGAAAATGGCAATACCCGCTCCAGCGCGGCCGTTGAACAGCGAGCCGTCGGTGAAGCAGTGAATGCCCTGGCTGCGCCGGTTCACACCGACATCCAGCGGAAGATTGTCTCGGCCAGGGATGGCGGTCTTGAAGCCCCTCCTGATGTTGAGGGCGGGAGGTCGACTATCCACATTGCCCAGGTCCATGTGGATGTTGTTGAGGTCGCGGCGGACAAAGTCCATATGCGGGATTAATGTTTTCATTGGCATAAAGCCAGAGGGTGCGTTATTTAACGTTTTATCTCTGATAAGCCGGGAGGCAGACTTCATAGCCTCCGCCCTAATAAATAGGTGAAGCGGAGGCAGGTTAAGGATAGTGTTCAGCCCCTCGTAAGGGGTAGACGGGTACGCACCTGTGATGGCACGGCAAATGCTGCCCTGAAGCTGGTACAGCCGCTGACGGGCGGCCTTTGCTCCAGCACGCTAGTCCAGATGAGACTCGCGTATGTGATACTGGGCCGGATGATGCCGGTATAAATCCAACGGACCGTTCTAGGCGAGAGGCCCCAAGTCGGCCCGATGGCTCTGCGCAGCTGGGCAAAGCAGCGTTTTGCCCGACCGATGACGTTATCAAGGTGCTTCGTCCAGCGCAGGTCATGCGTTAGCGTCACACCGAGGTATTTGACCTCCTTCTTGAAGGGGATGTTTCTGCCATAGACAGTGAGGTTTTTCATCTCCCACTTACGGCGCTTGGTGAAAACGACAGCGACAGTCTTAGTGACGCTGATTTTTAGGCCATGCTGTGTAGCCCAGTCGGCCGCCTTGTCGGCGAATTGCTGCATCAGGTTGCGCAGAGTGGCGGGGTCGGGTCCGCTGACGACCGCGGCAACGTCATCGGCGTAGCCCGCCCTGGTGATACTGCTGGGAATGTCAGCGGTTAGAAGTTCGTCCATGACGAGATTCCAAAGAAGTGGAGTTAGCACGCCACCTTGCGGGCCGCCTTTCATCACCGCCCGGGTGAGGGTAACGCCCATAAGTGTGGATGTCACAAACCTTTTGCGGATCATAAAATAAATCCAGCGAACAATGCTGTGTCTAACATTCCTGCGGGAAAGAGAGTTTCTGAAGGAGCGGAAGAGGACATTGTCAAATGCTCCTTCGAAGTCAACGAACAACCCGCAAGCGAGTTGTTTGCTAAGGATGGCACTCTCAATTTTGGAGGTAATGGCGTGGAGAGCATGCTCAGTCGTCCTCCCAGGCTGGAAGGCGTACTGGTACTTACTGACAGGGTCGGAGCGCAGGTCGCACTCTCGAAGCCTCCACAGGATGAGCCTCTCCATCAGCTTAACACAAAAGGAAGTGAGGCTGATGGGCCGGAAGGATTTCACGTTGGTGTAGTCACCCTTAGCAGGTTTCGGGATGAACACGACTCTGGACATTCTCCAGATTGTGGGAATGTAACCTGTAGTAAAACAGTCAACAAGCAATTTAGAGAAAGAATCAGCAAAGTTTTGCAGCTTTAGCGCCTCCTGCAGGATACAGGGGGCGATATTGTCAGGGCCAGACGATTTATACGGTTTAAAAGAATTTGCTGCCAGCTGGAGTAGCTGGGGGGTGGCGCACTGCTGGAAAAGCTTGTGATCACAAGGCCTGTGGTCATCGACCACGTACTCCGGTTCGTCAACCTGCGGAAAGCAGGTGGAGAAAAGAAGATTTAGCGAACCTTCGGCACTGGTAATGTAGTTACCATCCAGGTGCAGAAGGGAGTTACACTGAGCTAGCGTGTCGTGCCTGAGAGTCCTGACCAGCCGGGCTGTGGGGTGCTGCCCTTCCAGGCCGGCGCAGTAGGCTTTCCAGGTGGTCTTCTTAGCCCTTCGGATAGTACTTTTGTACATCCTCAGAGCAGAGTGGTAGTTCTCCCAATCCTCTGGAGTATTCGAGCCGTTTGCGAGGCGTTGCAGTCGGCGGGTGTTTTTCTTCATGCGAGTGAGCTCTTGACTCCACCAAGGAGAGTATTTCTTCCTGCAAAACAGCTTAGGGGCGTTAGCGCGTATGGCGGTGTTTAGGATCTCAACGAGGGAGTTGCACCGATGCTCAATGCCAGGAAGGTCCTCGCTGGAGTCCGGTAAGTTGGCTTCGGTCAGGAGTTTTAGCAGGTCTCTTCGAAAACCTGTCCAGTCGGCCTTTTTCAAATTAAGGCGGTCCCGGTTCTCATGACGGGCTCCGACGGAGCTGATGCTGTACTGAATGTACGAGTGGTCGGAAAGCGATGGGAGGTCATCCCTAACCAGCCAGCTGTGGACCTGATTGAGGGCGTTGTTGGAGACGAGAGTGAGGTCGATAACCTCACGCCGATTAGAGACAATAAATGTGGGTTTGCTGCCTCTGTTGCAAATGTGTAACGAGGAGGAGTTAATGAAATCAATTAGTAATTCACCGCGCCTGTTAGTATCGCTACTAGACCAGGCAGTGTTGTGGGCGTTAGCATCGCAGCTAACGATAAGCTTCCGATCCTGGAGATTACAGAAGTCCGCCAGCTCCTGCAGGAGGGGGGGAGGGACGTCTTCCTGGATGTCCAGGTAAGCGGAAACGAAGGTCAAGTCAAAGACTGAGAAAGTACACATGTCTTTAGAGCAAAACATTGGCATAATAGTGGCCGGGAGGTCGTTTTTGACGAGGGCGATAGCCCTGGGGGTGTCGTTCGCGCAGAGGTACAGAACCTGATAGCCTGGCGGCAGGCAGGTCGGCTTCCCCTTGCGGGTATACGGTTCCTGAATAAGATAGATGTCAACTTCCTTGTTGGCAAAGGTGCCTGAAAGGTTGCTTGATGCTGCAAGGGCGTGGTGCAGGTTGATCTGAATAATGTGCAGGTTAACAGGTTGGTTCGCCGGCGGCGGATTATTTATTTGGTTGCTGGTGGCAGTGTCATCATTGGGCTGGCCGTTAAGGTTCGCCCTCAGCGCCCCGCTCCTAGTTTGGCACGGGGTTGGGAACGGCATTACTCGTTCCCAGAGCTATCCGAGCTCACGGACTCACCTCGGCGCCGATCGCCGGCTGGCCGACGCCTGAGCAGCAGGTGGAAGACGATCTTCCACGCTCCGATGTAGGCGGCAAAATCGTCCTTCTTGAGGGCGTCTTCCCACTCCGCGGAGAAACCCATGTACAGGGTCTTGCCGGGAGCGCCTTTTGCCGGAACCTCCTTGAAGGCCCGGATACCGTCCTGAGGTAGGTCGGGGTTTTTACTGAGGAGCCGGGCGCGGATCTCCTCGATGCTTCTCGAGCCGGAGTAGAAGGCTCGGTAGCGCCTGCAGGGCGGCGGTGGTCGGGCACGCTCAACGACCAAAGGCGGGAGGGCGGTCGTGCAGGTGTCCCAGGAGATGGACACCAGGTTAGCCAGCGCGAGCTCAAGCTGGGCCTCGTCCTTGAAGGCGAGGATGACGCTGCCGTTGGCGTTTCGAATCGCCTCGACTTTGATGTCGAGGGCGTCGTTTTCCCAGAGGAAGTCATCAATCATGCCGATCGATGCTTCCATCTGGGCGGTGGTCAGCGTACCGCTAGCCGCGCGCACGCAGATTTTAAATTTCGGCTCCGTCGCCACTTTGGCGTACGTGCCGGCATTGGCCTCCTTTGGCCTCTTGGGGTCCAGCGAGGGGTCGGTGCGCTCGTCTGGCTGCTGCCTTTTCCGCTCAGAGCCAGCCGAGGTTTTATCATCGCGCCTGCGACGGTTGACGACCTGGAAGCCGTCATTTTGAGACGCCCCTGTAGCGGGGGTGGAGGTGGACGCACCTGAGCGAGGTGCGGGGGTTTCCGCGGGATTCGCGGCAGAATCAACCTCCATGTTGGAGGGTTGGGGGATTGACGGACCCCCGGCCGCGGGAATTGACGGCTCCCGAGCCGTGTCAGGTTGTTTTGGTTTATCCATGCAGAGTAGGCTGAAATGGAAAAACTGAAATGTAGAAACCGCGGGGGGACCGCTCGGGGACTGGATATACCCCCAGCCAGCTCCGTGGAGCTACCCTCTGCCACGGTAAACAGCAGAGAAGCTTTGGGTTGCCGTCTTATCCCAGGATTGCTCCCAGGCGAGGCTCCGGCAGGCCCCCGGTCCACACTCTGCAAGATCAGGGGGCGGGAGGCCGGCTGCGGGCTTGGGACACAGGCGCCAGGTCGAGTTGACAGCCGACGCCCGAGCCCTCCCCCACAAGAGCGGCCCTCGAGAACCCGTGTGGTACCAGTTGCAACTAAGGGCTGCCGATGGGTAGTTGGCGCTTAGCCAGCAGCCAACTACTTAGCAGCCACCTGCCCCGCAAAAAAGCAGCAGGGGGGATCCGTCCCCCACCAGCAGACCAAGACGAGGAAGCTAGCCGCTTCCACGCCAGGCCAGAACGAAAAGGAGGGGGAAGAGCCTCCTCGAAAAACGAAAAGCTGGCATCTGGTTTGGTAAGCCCAGTAATTAGCACGCGTTGATGGGGGCGGCTAATTCTATAATTTCCTGGTTGGCTAATCTCTATAAGCTATCAGTTTCTTCATGCATGCTAGCTTGTCTCTCTCGCTGTCTTCTTTATAGCCTCAGGACCTGGCTGATTTTCACATCTTCGCTAATTATCTGAGGCCCGATATGAGCTCTCGGACAGCTTCTTCAAAATTTGTCCAATATATCGTTGCGCACTGCAGCGCTGACACCTGAGCACATACTCGTACAAGCGCGTCAATGCATGCAGTACTCTCTGCATACACAAGCTCACATAGTGCACACAGCGGCCGTGCCTTATAAGGGGTTGGCCATCAGGGGTGCGAATCGCACAACTCCTGGATAGGGGCATTGCCATGAATTTTATGGTGGGGGGTGGACAAAGCCAAGAATTCAACATGTACATGACTAACTTTTGACACTCATTTTGGCGCCGCAGGCATTCATTTTAGCGCCGCAGGCACTCATTTTAGCGCCGCAGGCAATCATTTTAGCGCCACAGGCACTCATTTTAGCGCCGCAGACACTCATTTTAGCGCCACAGGCACTCATTTTAGCGCCACAGGCACTCATTTTAGCGCCGCAGACACTCATTTTAGCGCCGCAGACACTCATTTTAGCGCCGCAGGCACTCATTTTAGCGCCGCAGGCACTCATTTTAGCGCCGCAGGCACTCATTTTAGCGCCATAAGCACTCATTTTAGCGCCTCAGGCATTCTTTTTAGCGCCGCAGGCACTCATTTTAGCGCCGCAAGCACTCATTTTAGCGCCTCAGGCACTCATTTTGGCGCCGCAGGCACTCATTTTAGCGCCACAGGCACTCATTTTAGCGCCGCAGGCACTCATTTTAGCGCCATAAGCACTCATTTTAGCGCCTCAGGCATTCTTTTTAGCGCCGCAGGCACTCATTTTAGCGCCGCAAGCACTCATTTTAGCGCCTCAGGCACTCATTTTGGCGCCGCAGGCACTCATTTTAGCGCCACAGGCACTCATTTTAGCGCCGCAAGTACTCATTTTAGCGCCTCAGGCACTCATTTTGGCGCCGAAGGCGCTATACTTTTTTGGCGCCCTGAAGAAATACTATTGATTACCGCAACGACTCACAACGTGGGGTGGGGGGGGGGACAAAGCATTGGCATGTCCCCGCTGTCCCCCCGGTGGCGACGCGTCTGCTCCTGGACCACGTTTTCGAGCACAAAAGCCCCGAATGAATGTGTGGCAACCAAACCAGGGATCCTGACTCAAGCAGTGCTGCCTGTTTTTAGGGCAGAAAAACCGAGAATAACAGAGAAGTAAAGACATGCTATATAAGAGAGAAATGCAGGGAAGGAAATGAGAGACAGGAGAGAGGAGCTGACGGAAAACAAAATTTGCTTTCGCCCCATTGTAGTTTTTAGTAGGCGACAATGCAACACAGCGCGGTAACTGCATTTAATGGTGGATTAAGAATACTTATTGAACGAGTAAATTATTAAGCCTCTGATACTTCTTTTATACAAGCAGTACACAAAATCGGGTTGTACAGGTAAATTCGCAGCATAAGTTTTGAAGTCCTCCTGCTGCTGCTTGCTAAAACTGCTTTGGTTTGCACGGCTTTGGTTTGCGCCTGTGTAAACCGGCTTTAGTGATCAGACAACCTTTGTCGCCTCTCTGTGCATCTTGAGCCGTGTCGCTGTGCACCTGGCTGAATTTGTGCGCAGCCCGTCTGCAAGCCTGTGTTGCATGCCTTTGCGTGTTGTTCCGGCCGCTGACTAAATGCACACTTCCAGACAGTGCATCATGTCTTTCAACTTTTCCTCCCAATGATTTGTTTTTTCGGGGGAGTTTCACAAACTCGAAAACTCAAATAGCAGCCACTTTCACAAGGTCGAAATTTCACAACATCGAAAACTCTGGTAAGAGACTTCACAAGGTCGAAATTTCACAACGTAGAAAACTACTGTATAGTTCTTGTTATATTAAGTTTTCGACGTTGTGCAATTTCGACCTTATGAAGTCTCTTACCAGAGTTTTCGATGATGTGCAATTTCGACCTTATGAAGTCTCTTACCAGAGTTTTCGATGTTGTGAAATTTCGACCTTATGAAGTCTCTTACCAGAGTTTTCGATGTTGTGCAATTTCGACCTTATGAAGTCTCTTACCAGAGTTTTCGATGTTGTGAAATTTCGACCTTGTGAAGTCTCTTACCAGAGTTTTCGATGTTGTGCAATTTCGACCTTATGAAGTCTCTTACCAGAGTTTTCGATGTTGTGAAATTTCGACCTTGTGAAGTCTCTTACCAGAGTTTTCGATGTTGTGAAATTTCGACCTTGTGAAGTCTCTTACTAGAGTTTTCGATTTTGTTAAATTTCGACCTTGTGAAGTCTCTTACCAGAGTTTTCGATGTTGTGAAATTTCGACCTTGTGAAGTCTCTTACTAGAGTTTTCGATTTTGTTAAATTTCGACCTTGTGAAGTCTCTTACCAGAGTTTTCGATGTTGTGAAATTTCGACCTTGTGAAGTCTCTTACCAGAGTTTTCGATGTTGTGAAATTTCGACCTTGTGAAGTCTCTTACCAGAGTTTTCGATGTTGTGAAATTTCGACCTTGTGAAGTCTCTTACCAGAGTTTTCGATGTTGTGAAATTTTGACCTTGTGAAGTCTCTTACCACAGTTTTCGATGTTGTTAAATTTCGAACCTTGTGAAGTCTCTTACCAGAGTTTTCGATGTTGTGAAATTTCGACCTTGTGAAGTCTCTTACCAGAGTTTTCGATGTTGTGAAATTTCGACCTTGTGAAGTCTCTTACCAGAGTTTTCGATGTTGTTAAATTTCGACCTTGTGAAGTCTCTTACCAGAGTTTTCGATGTTGTGAAATTTCGACCTTGTGAAGTCTCTTACTAGAGTTTTCGATGTTGTGAAATTTCAACCTCGTGAAAGCACCCCGTTTTTTTCAGCCTTTTTCTGGCGTTTTCTCATCGAAGAGCTTCCATGAGCTTCTCACTGTGATCAAGCCTGTCTTTTGTTCTACGATCTCTAGATGTTCTTTCTGGATTAACGTCTTGTACGTGGTGCTTTGCTATGCCAGCTCAAGCTGGATTTTATCTACGAGTAGGCAGGCTTACGAGTGGCCTCTGTCTCTGCAAGGCCTTGTTGAATCTTCTGCTACTTCAGTCGCTTCATTTCCGCTGCACCTGCATTTTAGGCAGAATGAACAATTGTGCATCAGAGATCTCGAAGTCCACACGCATGTCAGCAGCAGCTAATCTCAATGTCTGAGACTGGCTACATCAGAGCCTTTGCAACTCCAAGCGGGTAAGATTCATATATACGTAGTACTTTGCAGATTGCTTGCAAGACAATCTAAAAATGCTATTGCAGTCTGATTAGAATTCGTGCTTCACTTTCTGTGTTACAGCTTGCAGAACAAGCATGAATAAAAACATTGGAAGAGAGCTACGCCAAAAGTTCATGGGCTTAGCAGCCTCAGCAGCCTGACAGTTCTCCCAGCCAATAGGATTCCATCAGGTCAGATATTCCTACACTCCCCTACAATACAATCGAACCAGATTTAAGGTTCGGCAAAAACCCGAGTACATGTAAGACCTCTCCATCCAACAGAACAGTATAATTAAACCTATTAGATATCGTTTCAGATTAGCCAAGCATGACCACCTGGCACTGGGCAATGCTGGTAGGCAATTCCACCACGACAATTTGTCGATTAGACCAAGGCGATTCAAATTCAAGCCGATTAACGAACGAGACAACTCCAACAGGGAACTCGGCGATGTTCACCCCGCTCATGTACAGCGGGTTCATGACCGGCCTAGCCAGCATCAACCTGATGGTGAACAGCTGCGGCCTGTACCTCTGCCAGCGTCGGTTGAGCCGCGATTCGGCGATGTGGCGCCGCCAGCCGGGACTTCGGGCGACACTGCGCCTGCTGGTCCGGCTGGCGGCCTGCGAGATCGGCTTCAACGCGGCGCTGCTCAGCCATTTCTTACTCAGCGCGCTACTGATGGCGCCAGCCAGGGCGCCGAGGGTGTCAGTGACTGCGGCCGGCCTGGCCACCGGCCTGATGGCTGCCAGCGTGCCGGCCCTGGTCGGCTGCCAGTGCCTGCGCAACTGGACGGTGGTGTTCATCGCCGGCCTGCGTCTGGCCGCCGTGGCCTCGCCGCACACGCAGTTCCCAGCCTGGAGGCGACGGCTGACCTGGCCGGTGTTCCCGGCTGCCGCCTGCCTGGCATTCTGCCTGGCTTTGCCGCGAGCATTCGAGCATCTGTACGTGTACTGCCCGGATAGCCAGCAGCTGGTGAGAGTCAGCCAGTCAGCCAGCCAGTCAGTCAGCCAGCCAGTCAGTCAGCCAGCCAGTCAGTCAGTCAGTCAGTCAGTCAGTCAGTCAGTCAGCCAGTCAGCCAGCCAGCCAGTCAGTCAGTCAGTCAGTCAGTCAGTCAGTCAGTCAGCCAGTCAGTCAGCCAGCCAGTCAGTCAGTCAGTCAGCCAGTCAGCCAGCCAGCCAGTCAGTCAGTCAGCCAGTCAGTCAGTCAGTCAGTCAGTCAGCCAGTCAGTCAGTCAGTCAGTCAGTCAGTCAGTCAGCCAGTCAGTCAGTCAGTCAGTCAGTCAGCCAGTCAGTCAGTCAGTCAGTCAGTCAGTCAGCCAGCCAGCCAGTCAGTCAGTCAGCCAGCCAGTCAGTCAGTCAGTCAGTCAGCCAGTCAGTCAGTCAGCCAGTCAGTCAGTCAGTCAGCCAGTCAGTCAGTCAGTCAGTCAGTCAGTCAGTGAGTCAGTCAGTCAGTCAGTCAGTGAGTCAGTCTCCCTCCCTCCCCAGTCATCGGCAGGCGCCATCACTGATCAGCTGGCGTCGCCCCTGCTGGCCAGCCCAGCCTACAGAGCTGCTTACCTGGCGGCCGCAATGTTCCTGGCCCAGTCTGGCGGTCCGGTAGCCCTGGTGCTGCTGTTCTCAGCCGCCAGCTGCCTCGCCCTGCTCAGGCGCAGACCAACCGCTACAGCTTTCAGGTCGAGAGTGAACCGGACCGTAGCGGCCCTGTCCGCAGTGTTCTGCCTGCTGGAGCTGCCCACCTTCCTGTCCAAGTTGGACGCGGCTCTGGGCGTCCTGCCAGCCGGTCCGAGCGACTGCCTGATGGTGGCGGCCAACGTGATGACCGGCCTGGACTCGGCGGCGAACTGCTTCATCTACATCCTGGCCAATCCCAGCCTCCGAGTGAGGCAGCACCAGCACCAGCGGTAGCAGCTCCAGCTTGTGCAGCTGACGAGAGTGCGCCGTCAATCGAATTTGATCGGTCCATAAAATCCCGTTAGCAGATTGGAACTTATTTAGATTAATAAGTTCTAAAGAGTATTAAAGTACTAAACTGGCCTCGATTCGATTCCGTGCGCGGCCACTTTAATTAATTTATGGGTTTTGTGTTAGGAAAACTAGCTGTACACCCTGTGTGAGCAATTGTGTACGGGTGCTGTTGCACACCAAAGTCAGCGGACTGCCTTCCTTTTGTCGTCATTGTTAGGGGCGTCACCAACCGGGGGGGGGGGGGCAGGGGGGACATGCCCCCCCAGTAAAAGCTATATGGGGGACATGTCATGATGTCCATGCTTTTTCACCCAACCAACCCTGTGACCCGTTATGGAAATCAATAATTTTGCTTTAGGGCGACAAAATATAGCGCCTGCGGCACTAAGATGAGTGCCTATGGCGCCAAAATGAGTGCTTTCGGCGCCAAAGAGTGCCTGTGGCGCCAAAGAAATGAGTGTCTGCAGCGCAAAAAAGGTGCCTGTGGCGCCAAAGAAATGTGTGGCTGCGGCGCCAAAATAAGTGCCTGGGAGGCACCAAATGAGGGCTGGCAACACCGATTCTGAAAATAATGTACATTTACATATAGAATTCTTAGCTTTGTCCCCCCCCCCGCCCCACCATAAAATTGCATCTATTTTTCTTATTAAAAAACTTCGCTGCCTAAAGTTTTATTTTTTGACGAGTCAATATGAATTATCCCTTATTTTATCCTATTATAATCGTCGAAAGCCCCTAAATTGCCGCTGTACTGGAACATATCATGTACTTGCCGGCCTCTGAATATCTCAGAGTTTCAGTTTTTATCGCACATAGTAACTAAGAAAGGAAAATATTTTCTTCAACTTCTGTTGCAGCAAGGAAATTCCAACTTGCTGACTCTGGTTGAGCAGGAAATGTAAATTCAGTTTAAATCTATCTACATAATTAGTTGCCAACCGCAAACTAAATGAGATAAGCCAAGAGCCAGTATTAAAGTAAATTACTCGTATTTTCCAATACTTATTAATTTATTGATCTTGGCAAATAAAAAGCACACGAGCTCGCAATAAGTAATGACGAGCCCACACAGAATTAATAAGATAATGAGAGAAATTATGCATGACAATTAAACCTTTTCGCGACAATTGTTTAATAAATAAGAAAATAAAAGAAACAAAAATAGATGAAATCTAGAATAAACTCTGAAAATAAAAAGCTTGTAAAACTAGTTAGTTATACAATAGCGAGATAAGCAAGTATCTAATGTACTTTACTTACAAAACTTAATTGTAAACCATTACGATATAAGATTGGTTTCTAACATAAATCAAATACAGTAATAATTATAAATAATTATAATTAGTTGACAAGCTAACTGTTTGCATGCAAAAATGAATATAAAGAAATCAGTAGACACAAGAAAATTACATCAATTCTGACAGTAATTACATAGCATAACCATTTTGAGCCAAAAAGTTATACGGGACCAATTCATGCAATGAAAATTATCACACTATATATGGTTTACTAAAACAATATTTTATACAACTTTAACGATACAGTGGCTTTAGTTAATAAAAGGTGCCAACCTTCAGAGCATTTTGAGTGCCGCAATCGCCCCTTTAAAATTCCGCAAACCCCCCTTGAAGCGGCGCAATTCCCCCTTTTGAAATGCTGCAATCCCCGATGAAGTGCCGCAATCCCCCTTTGAAGTGCCGCAAATCCCTCCTACGAATTGCCGGCAATCCCTCCCACTTGAAGTGCTGAAATCCCCCTTTGAAGTGCCGCCATCCCCCCTTTAAAGTGCCGCAATCCCCTCTTTGAAGTGCCGCAATCTCCTCTTTGAAGTGCCGCAATCTCCTCTTTGAAGTGCCGCAATCTCCTCTTTGAAGTGCCGCAATCCCCCCTTTGAAGTGCCGCAATCCCCCCTTTGAAGTGCCGCAATCTCCTCTTTGAAGTGCCGCAATCTCCTCTTTGAAGTGCCGCAATCCCCCCTTTGAAGTGCCGCAATCCCCCCTTTGAAGTGCCGCAATCTCCTCTTTGAAGTGCCGCAATCCCCCCTTTGAAGTGCCGCAATCCCCCCTTTGAAGTGCCGCAATCTCCTCTTTGAAGTGCCGCAATCCTACCAATGAGCCTGTATAAATATAAACAAGCAGTCACAGTCAAATAACAGCATAAAAAAGCAAGCAACTCACAGCAAGCAGGCAAATCAATCGGTGTTAGTCAGGCGTCAGCGCCATTGCTAAGCCTGGCAAAGCATGCCTGGCACACTCTGCATTTGTCGCGCAGAAACTGCTGAGGCAGCGACATGTACTGATCGCAGCACCTGTAGCAGAACACGTCGCCACAGGCTCGGCAGTGATGCCGACGCAACAATTGATTAAAGCTGGCGTGACAGTTGGCGCACGTGTGACGCAGATGGTCCGGCACCCAGCGGACAATGCCGCCTTCGTCGCAATTGTCAACAAACTCGGCGCTCTCCATGCTGGGCTCCGACAGGGAACTGCTGGCGCTGCTTCGGCACCGGCTGCTGGCGTTCCCTGGACCGCCTGACTGTCGCTGCTGCTGTTGCTCACCCTCAGCAGCAGCTGCGGCCGCTTGAGCATCAAGGCGCTCCTGAAGATACCGTCTGGTTCGTTCGGCCTGGCTCAGCTCCCGTCTGAGCTGTCGCAACTGGTCCTGCATATTGAGCGCATAAAGCATATTGGCTTTGTTCGGCCTGTCTGAGCTGACCGAGCTTCCGTTTTCTATGCGAATTCCAACTAACCTATATATGTTGGATAATCCCACCCTTATCGAGTGACAGACAGGATAATATCACCCCAATGTGTGACAGTCTGGATAATCTCACCCTTATTGAGTGACAGACAGGATAATCTCACCCCTATTGAGTGACGGGCTGGATAATCTCACCCTTATTGAGTGACAGTCTGGATAATCCCACCCTTATCGAGTGACAGACAGGATAATATCACCCCATTAAGTGACAGTCTGGATAATCTCTCCCCTATTGAGTGACAGTCTGGATAATCTCACCTATATTGAGTGACAGTCTGGATAATCTCACCCCATTGAGTGACAGAGTGGATAATCTCACCCCTATTGAGTGACAGTCTGGATAATCTCACCCTTATTGAGTGACAGTCTGGATAATATCACCCCATTCAGTGACAGAGTGGATAATCTCACCACATTGAGTGACAGTCTGGATAATCTCACCCTTATTGAGTGACAGACAGGATAATCTCACCCCTATTGAGTGACGGGCTGGATAATCTCACCACATTGAGTGACAGAGTGGATAATCTCACCACATTAAATGACAGAGTGGATAATCTCACCACATTGAGTGACAGAGTGGATAATCTCACCACATTGAGTGACAGTCTGGATAATATCACCCCATTCAGTGACAGAGTGGATAATCTCACCACATTGAGTGACAGTCTGGATAATCTCACCCTTATTGAGTGACAGACAGGATAATCTCACCCCTATTGAGTGACGGGCTGGATAATCTCACCACATTGAGTGACAGAGTGGATAATCTCACCACATTAAGTGACAGAGTGGATAATCTCACCACATTGAGTGACAGAGTGGATTAATCTCACCACATTGAGTGACAGAGTGGATAATCTCACCACATTGAGTGACAGAGTGGATAATCTCACCACATTGAGTGACAGAGTGGATAATCTCACCACATTGAGTGACAGAGTGTATATTCTCACCCCATTGAGGGACGGGCTGGATAATCTCACCACATTGAGTGACAAAGTGGATATTCTCACCCCATTGAGGGACGGGCTGGATAATCTCACCCCATTGAGGGACGGACTAGATATTCTCACCCCTTTGAGTGATTGCTGGATAATCTCACCCTTATTAAGTGACAGACTGGATATTCTCACCCCACTGAGTGACGGACCGGATAATCTCACCCCTTTAGGGCACGCACTAAATAAAATATAAAAAGCATGCTGAATGCTACAAGCAAAGACAACAGGTTATCCGAAATTAATGACGTCAATTTCCCAATGACGCACTCCATTCCTCGTTAGCCTAACGGGAAATGTCAATTTTTTATGCTTTTCATCAAACTATTGACTTTATGGTAATAAAAAACCATCGTTCTAATCCTATTTTTTCGCTCTCAAATAGCCGTCGCTGTTAAAGGAGCCGCTAATCCAAATCCTTCGGCATTCAGTTTAAGCTGGAGACTCAAAAAGTGTGAATTTTTCACCTTTGGCAAATCCGTTTCTCTTTATCTCCAGCTTTGTCTTGCCTTGCTCAGCTATTAAAAAGAGTGGCTCAAGCGCACAGAAGATAGAAGCAGTCGAAATCCCTAGAGAAATGACGGACGAGGACGAAACACCTGAGAAGTAAAGCTGCAGCTTTGGCAACCAAATATAGAGGCTTAGGTAGGTAGATAAGGGTTGTGGATCTAAAATGGCTGATTGCTAGTATGGGGGGGTAGAGGGCGGATTATTAAACTGGGGGTAGGGGTAGAGAGCGGATTGTTAAACTGGGGGTAGGGGTAGAGAGCGGATTTTTAAACTGGGGGTAGGGGTAGAGAGCGGATTGTTAAACTGGGGGTAGGGGTAGAGAGCGGATTGTTAAACTGGGGGTAGGGGTAGAGAGCGGATTGTTAAACTGGGGGTAGGGGTAGAGAGCGGATTGTTAAACTGGGGTAGGGGTAGAGAGCGGATTGTTAAACTGGGGTAGGGGTAGAGAGCGGATTGTTAAACTGGGGTAGGGGTAGAGAGCGGACTGTTAAACTGGGGGTAGGGGTAGAGAGCGGATTGTTAAACTGGGGTAGGGGTAGAGAGCGGATTGTTAAACTGGGGGTAGGGGTAGAGAGCGGATTGTTAAACTGGGGTAGGGGTAGAGAGCGGATTGTTAAAATGGGGTAGGGGTAGAGAGCGGATTGTTAAACTGGGGTAGGGGTAGAGAGCGGATTGTTAAACTGGGGGTAGGGGTAGAGGGTGGATTGTTAAACTGGGGTAGGGTGCAAGTAGTGGATCGCTAGAGCACACTGGGAGGATGCTGAGTGGCTTTGTATAATTATCGAGGCATTATCGTGTTGCTGTATTAATTAGTAAGAGGTTATATCCTCTTCACTCGGCCGACTAGCTGAAATTAAGCAACATAATTGTAACTGTAGCTAATATAGCAGGTAATACCTTCTAAAGCCACGGCGTAATTAGCTTTACTCTGTCAAGCGTATGTTCGGAATACCGCAGCCTCTAATCATGTCAGGGTTTGTGCATATTCACTACTACCTAATGGAGTAACCAATACTCAACCGAGTTCCACAATTCAAGTAGGACTAAAATGGAGAAAGAAATCACAATGAAATATACTATTTCCTTAAAGGTCAATCTTAAAAGTGATCACTTAATAGACCAGCCCTATTAGAGATCATAAACCAGCCCTATTAGAGATCATAAACCAGCCCTATTAGAGATCATAAACCAGCCCTATTAGAGATCATAAACCTGCCCTATTAGAGATCATAAATCAGTCTTATTAGAGATTATAAAGCAGCCCTATTAGAAATCGTAAACCTGCCCTATTATAAATCATAAACCAGCCCTATTAGAGATTATAAAGCAGCCCTATTAAAAATCGTAAACCTGCCCTATTAGAGATCATAAACCAGCTATATTAGAGATCATAAACCTGCCCTATTAGAGATCATAAACCTGCCCTATTAGAGGTCATAAACCTGCCCTATTAGAGATCATAAACCTGCCCTATTAGAGCTCATAAACCTGCCCTATTAGAGATCATAAACCTGCCCTATTAGAGGTCATAAACCAGCACTATTAGAAATCACTAACCAGCCCTATTAGAAATCTTAAACCAGCCCTATTAGAGATCATAAACCAGCCCTATTAGAGATCACAAACAAGCCCTGTTAGAAATCATAAACCAGACCTATTAGAGATCATAAACCAGCTCTATCAGAGGTCATAAACCAGCCCTATTAGAGATCACAAACAAGCCCTGTTAGCAATCATAAACTAGCTCTATTAGAGAGCATAAACCAACCTTAAACTAGCCCTATTAGAGGTCATAAACCAGCACTATTAGAGATCACAAAGCAGCCATATTAGAGGTCATAAACCAGCCCTATTAGAGGTCATAAACCAGCCCAATTAGAGATCATAAACCTGCCCTATTAGAGATCATAAACCAGCTCTATCAGAGGTCATAAACCAGCCCTATTAGAGATCACAAACAAGCCCTGTTAGCAATCATAAACTAGTCCTATTAGAGAGCATAAACCAACCTTAAACTAGCCCTATTAGAGGTCATAAACCAGCCCTATTAGAGACCACAAAGCAGCCATATTAGAGCTCATAAACCTGCCCTATTAGAGATCATAAACCTGCCCTATTAGAGGTCATAAACCAGCACTATTAGAAATCACTAACCAGCCCTATTAGAAATCTTAAACCAGCCCTATTAGAGATCATAAACCAGCCCTATTAGAGATCACAAACAAGCCCTGTTAGAAATCATAAACCAGACCTATTAGAGATCATAAACCAGCTCTATCAGAGGTCATAAACCAGCCCTATTAGAGATCACAAACAAGCCCTGTTAGCAATCATAAACTAGCTCTATTAGAGAGCATAAACCAACCTTAAACTAGCCCTATTAGAGGTCATAAACCAGCACTATTAGAGATCACAAAGCAGCCATATTAGAGGTCATAAACCAGCCCTATTAGAGGTCATAAACCAGCCCAATTAGAGATCATAAACCTGCCCTATTAGAGATCATAAACCAGCTCTATCAGAGGTCATAAACCAGCCCTATTAGAGATCACAAACAAGCCCTGTTAGCAATCATAAACTAGTCCTATTAGAGAGCATAAACCAACCTTAAACTAGCCCTATTAGAGGTCATAAACCAGCCCTATTAGAGACCACAAAGCAGCCATATTAGAGGTCATAAACCAGCCCTATTAGAGGTCATAAACAAGCCCTATTAGAGATAATAAACCTGCCCTATTAGAGATCATAAACCAGCCCTATTAGAGATCATAAACCAGCCCTATTAGAGATCATAAACCAGCCCTATTAGAGATCATAAACCAGTCCTATTAGAGATCATAAACCAGCCCTATTAGACACTATAAACCGAACTCCTCAAAGTCTAAACCATATCTATCAGAGACTAGGTCCAGTACAGCAACAAGCCCAGCAATCACTAACAGAGCCCCAGCATGCGCACTCACCTGAAAGGGATCGCAAGCGAGCGGTAGACCATCCCAATCAAGCCGATCAAAGCTACCAGGCTGACCAGGCGGGGCGTACAGTGCTCTCCAGAGTTGCAAACTGTGAATAGCGGCTGACGGGGTGAGGACTCGATGACTGGGCTGGTAAAGCTCATTCTTTATACCGGCCAGTTTTAATATATTCCAAACGCACAGGCCGCGACTTTTTAAATCTGCAGCGTCTCGTTCGGCCGGTCCGTTGCTAAGGAAGCTAATAAACAAGCCGGAGTAACAGTGCACCGCTAATCGCCTTAGCAACGCGTCCGTGAACTCAAACTGAGTAGGATATTGTAATAATAATTGATGCACGCAATCTAGAAATTGCAGAAATATTGGAGACCGCTCGTTCGCGTCCCGACCGGAGCAACGGTCGGCGAATTTGTGCCCGAATTCGAACCATTCCCGATTGATCAGCAGGCGGAAACCGGCGATGCTGCGGTAGTAGGGATCGGCTATGAGCTGGCACAGGCTGGTGAGCTGCGGGGTCCGATCCCAACCGTCTGAGCAGTGCACCAGCACCGAGCGGCCCTCGGACACCAGCACCTGAGGATTTGAGCCGGTGAATCAAGGCTACAATGCAAGCGCAGCGAGCGAAGAAGCCAGCACGCACTAGCTCACACGGGGTGTACAGCAACCTTGAGTATCTTAATTACGACCCATATGCACGTAGTGTGCAACTCATACAGCAGGCAACATTTTGGGCCACAGCAGGCAACATTTTGGCGCCACAGACAGGCACTCATTTTGGCGCCACAGACAGGCACTCATTTTGGGCCACAGACAGGCACTCATTTTGGCGCCACAGACAGGCACTCATTTTGGGCCACAGACAGGCACTCATTTTGGGCCACAGACAGGCACTCATTTTGGCGCCACAGACAGGCACTCATTTTGGGCCACAGACAGGCACTCATTTTGGCGCCACAGGCAGGTACTCATTTTGGCGCCACAGACAGGCAATCATTTTGGGCCACAGACAGGCACTCATTTTGGCGCCACAGACAGACACTCATTTTGGGCCACAGACAGGCACTTATTTTGGCGCCACAGGCAGGCACTAAAATGGGACATTTCAACAGTTACCATATTAAATCAGAGCAGCACAGCTGTGCTATGAAAGTTAAGCAAAGATGCCTGTGGTTAGTTAAGACAAGTTTAAAACATTTTCATTACCTGAGCTATTCTACTAGAATGCCTAATCAACGAGCTCAGCAATGTCAGCCAGCCGGCCCGTTCGATGTCGCTTAAGAAGCTCGCATTCTGAGCGGCTGCGGCGGCCGCGGCGGCGGCAGCAGTGGCGGAGCTGACACCAGACGAAGTAGTTGACGTTGGCGGCGCCGTACAAACTGGAGCGGCAGGCGCAGGCGCCAGAGATACAGTAGAATAATTACCCACAGATGTTGCGGATGAGGCTTGCAACGCTTCTGTTGTCGCGGTCGCCACAGTTGACGCAGATCCATTATTACCGCTAGCATAACTACTATAAGTAACAGTAGTAGCACTAGCAGAGCTATTAGAAGAAAACGAATTCGAGGCGACAGAGGCTAAGGAGCCATCGCGACCGCAACAGGCAGCACCTAAAGCGGCTCGCAGGGCGGCAAAACTATTCCTAATAGCGTGGATATTTGGCAGGCCCAGGTATTCGATCTCCGTGCCCGTATAATATTCGGGCCGTTCGTAGCCGCCGCCTCGGGTGCCATTGCCAAGCGCGGCAGTGTAATGCCTGGCGTCCACTATTAGCACCTGGATTAGGTAATTCGGGTCAGTGTATGTTTTATTGCTTATTCAACTCAGACTGTATTTAACCACCATTTATAAATTTCGCAACGTAGCTAATAGAAAATGGCAACTCAGCTAATAGAAAATGGCAACTCAGCTAATAGAAAATGGCAACTCAGCTAATAGAAAATGGCAACTCAGCTAATAGAAAATGGCAACTCAGCTAATAGAAAATGGCAACTCAGCTAATAGAAAATGGCAACTCAGCTAATAGAAAATGGCAACTCAGCTAATAGAAAATGGCAACTCAGCTAATAGAAAATGGCAACTCAGCTAATAGAAAATGGCAACTCAGCTAATACAAAATAGCAACTCAGCTAATAGAAAATAGCAATCGCTGGCACAAACCTTTTTAGCAGCATCGGAAGTCAGCATTCGCACCAATTTCTCGTCGGGTTCGCAACGCCAGCCGAGAAATCCAGCCAACCCAACTAGCGGTTGGGCCGAGCGCGCCAAAACGGCGCCATTAGCCCGGCAGCGCCAAACTGGCGCCGGAAATCTACCCAGAGCTCGGTAGCCGCTAGACTGGCGCAATTCGTCTTCCGTAACGGAGGCCGGAAGCAGATGCAGCCTAGGATAGGACTGGCACAAAGACCTGTCGGAGTTGAGTTTAGTAACGCACCAGCCGCTATTATCGCCCAGGAAGCCGAGTCGTTTAGCTTCCTCTATAAAAGATTTCTCAGTGTAGTGCGCCGAGTAGCCCATGTCAACAGGCTCAGCATCGGCCTGCTGCTGCTGCCGCCTTCGGATCGTCTTTTTGAATAGGTAGGGAAAATAGGTGGCGCCCTGGCAGTCCAAAAGAGGACTTAATCGGGTCGGATCGAGTCGTTCGGCCCACTGGTTGAGCTCGGGTAGGGAGTCGAAGTACAGTCGGGGCAGGTTGCAGCGCCCGTCCTAAGGAGTTTAATAGAGCGTTGAGGTTTCCCGTACTGAATAGATTTAAAATGGACATATAAGAAGGCTGTGTAGCATTATGGGGTCGAGAGAGGAACAGAGGTCCGAGTTAGGGATAGACATGAGAGTGAGTGAGTGGGTGAGTATTAAGGGCTGAGTAAGGGCAGAAGCAGAGGGTAGTAGACATAGGCAGAGGGGGTAGTGACATTGGTAGAGGGGTAGAGACAAGGGCAGAGGGTGTAGAGACATGGGCAGAGGGTGTAGAGACATGGGCAGAGGGGTGTAGACATGGGCAGAGGGTGTAGAGACATGGGCAGAGGGTGTAGAGACATGGGCAAAGGGGTGTAGACATGGGCAGAGGGGTGTAGACATGGGTAGAGAAGGTAGAAATTGGTAGAGGGGGTAGAGACATGGGCAGAGGGGGTAGAGACATGGGCAGAGGGGGTAGAGTCATGGGCAGAGGGGGTAGAGACATGGGCAGAGGGGGTAGAGACATGGGCAGAGGGGGTAGAGACATGGGCAGAGGGGGTAGAGTCATTGGCAGAGGGGGTAGAGACATGGGCAGAGGGGGTAGAGTCATGGGCAGAGGGGGTAGAGACATGGGCAGAGGGGGTAAAGTCATGGGCAGAGGGGTTAGAGACATGGGCAGAGGGGTGTAGAGTCATGGGCAGAGGGGGTAGAGACATGGGCAGAGGGGGTAGAGTCATGGGCAGAGGGGGTAGAGTCATGGGCAGAGGGGGTAGAGACATGGGCAGAGGGGGTAGAGTCATGGGCAGAGGGGGTAGAGTCATGGGCAGAGGGGGTAGAGACATGGGCAGAGGGGTGTAGACATGGGTAGAGAAGGTAGAAATTGGTAGAGGGGGTAGAGACATGGGCAGAGGGGGTAGAGACATGGGCAGAGGGGGTAGAGTCATGGGCAAAGGGGGTAGAGACATAGTTAAAAGGGGTAGAGACATGGGTACATAAATAGACTAAATAGAAATATGGATAACCAATGGAAAATACTTGTAAATTAGTCAGTTGTAAATACCTACAAATAAATAAATCATAGATATTGAGTCACTACCTTACAATGCAGTTGCAACTGCAATCCATCCAAAGCCTGCAGCCGTTCAATTAAAAACACTGGCAAAGATTCAATTAGACGCAATTCAGCCGGCTCCATCTGTCCTGATGTCGATGCAGCAGATTCAACATCAGCAGGCGGTTGGCGTAGCAACAACAATCGATAATTAGTGAGCACAATCAACAGGCCAGTTGAGTCCAAGCCAGAGCAGCAGTACCGCTCTCCCGGTAGCAGAGAATCAGCAGGCAACAGTTTGGCCCCAGTTTCATCACGCGCGCCATCATCTGCATCATCAACATCATCGGCTCTGTCAACGTCTTGCTCCTCGTCTGGCTGTGGCATTATTGACAAGATCTCCTCAGGAGCTGTGCCGCACGAACTGACGCTAGGACAGCTGGATAGAGTTCGAACCCGATTTAAAGCGTCCTGCAGTTCATGCGCCGATAATTGCTGATGCTGGTCGATTATTATTGAACCGTTCCTAGCCCGTATTGAGTTGTCTGGCTCCTCTTGCTCATGAATTGAGCCATTTAGCGTAGTGACGGATGAAGTCATTGTTGGCGATGGTGGCATCTCTGTCAGCTCTTTGTCTTCATGGCCCTGACCAACTGGGTCTTCATTAGACATTTTGGACTTCTGGCCCTTTTGAATCAATTCAAATTTTGTTTTTTTTTAAATAGAAACTGGACTTGTGTCAGGTTTATATACTGGGCATGAATGCCATGCAAAAAAACATAATTATATTGTTGGAAAATTTTAGTGTTTTAGTTTTAATTTTGATGGATTGGTATATTTATACACTTAAAATGTTGTAACAAATATTTTGAATCACAATCTGCCTTTAATGGTACATAAACATATTTAACCTGTGCAGAACCTCTAAAGTCTTAGAATATATTTTTCCTCAACTTAAAACTATTGAGAAACATTATTAATATAAATACATATAATATAGATTCATATACTATAACAAAAAAGTACCATTTAGCCTTGAAATATTAGCAATACCCCTTGTAAGCCTTGAAATCTTAGTGATTCCACTAGTAAGCCTGAATATTTCAATGATTCCTTAGTACGAGGGGCACTAGATAAGTTTTTAGCTGCAGTCAAACTGTTTATTCAAATTAGGCCATATTTTCTGAGCATATTGAATAAGAAGTTTTATCATGATCCCCAAAGTTTCATGCACCTAATTGTCACCATTCTCTCACTGTTGCATTTTATCTCAACAAGGTCTATGAATCTTTCAGCACTGTAATGGAGCTCAATTGTGAACACTTTTGTGCCATGATTTTCTATGATTTTAAGAGCAGCTTGACATTTCACCAGTGCCACAAGCGGCTGTCTGCTGCCTTTCCTAACCTTGCGCCATCCATCGCCACCGTCACCGCCTGGTTCTGGGAGTTCAAGTGTGGCCAAGACAGTTTGGAAGATGAAGGTCGAACCAGCCAACCTGTTTCAGTGACGACACCTGAAACTATCGACCGCATGCGTTGCATGATTGAGGCTGATTGGCAAGTGACGTATCAAACGATTGAGGCATGTCTTGGTATCTCATTGCTGACAGTTGCTTCTATCCTTTGTGATCACCTTGCTGTCTGCAAGCTGATCAGTCGCTGGGTGCCACATTTGCTCACCACTGAGCAGAAGCAGGCCCGCATGAGCTGGTGCCAGGAAATGCTGGACAGGTTTGGTGGAGGGACGTCGAAGTCTGTCACAGACATTGTCACATGTGACAAAATGTGGGTGTATTGCTATGAACCCAAGTGGAAATGCCAGTCGCGTGTGTGGGCTTTTGAAGATGAAGCCCTGCCAACCAAGGTTGTCAGGGGTTGGAGCACTGGCAAGCAAATGGTGGCAACTTTCTTCCAAAAGACTGGCCATATTGCGACTGTAGCACTCAAGAGCCAGCACACAGTGACTGCAGATTGGTACTGCACCATCTGCCTACCGTGTGTCATCAGCAGCCTTAAAGAGGCGTGGCCAAAGTGCGGCGTTTGAGGTCTCTGGCTGCACCAGGACAATGCCAATGCGCACATTGCGAATCGAACTCAAGAGTTTCTACAGACGGTGGGCTTCCAACAGCTTAGTCATCCACCATATTCACCTGACCTGGCACCATGTGACTTTTTTTGTTTCCATTCATCAAGAATTCCATGCGAGGGTGCCAATTTTCCTCCGCCAAAGAGGCTGTTGATGCCTATAGATTGGCCGTTGAGGGGTATCCCACTCAGAGTGGCGCCACTGCTTTGAAACTTGGTTTGAGCAGATAAGGGGATGCATCCAAGCTGATGGAGAGTACTTCGAAAAGCTCTGAAAGTTTCATCTTTATAATTGTTACATATTGACTGCAGCTATAAACTTATCTAGTGCCCCTCAAAAGTCTTAATATATATCTCAGCAACTATTCTAATAATGGTGGAAAGAAAAAAGGGGAAGCCTTACTGAGCCTTGTAGTCAACTGTATATTAGACTCATTTAGATTAGAATGAGAACAATAATCACACCATTTTTTACTTGAAGCTGGCATTTACTTTTCAAGACTCATTGAGTTGCTTTTGCTTTGCAACTAGAATTTTATTTTGGAATTGTCACTTTCCATTTTTACAAAATTACAAAATTAAACTTTATGTCTTAGTGATTTCTAGCATGAGCCTTAATATATTAACAATTCTCCTATGAGCCAAAGAATGCTAACTAGCTATTTCTATTGGCAACACACACATATAAGTCACTATTTGATAGAATAGTAGACACATGACTAATCTCAGCCAATAGCAACTTACATGTGTTGCCAATAGAAATAGATAGATGATTCAATCCTAAGGTTATGCATATCTGCTGCAATTATTTCAACCCCATTTATATGTTATATAAATACTGGATAGATTTTCCATTTGCAACTCAGTATAATAGAAAGTTTTTAGGCATAAACATTATTGAAATGTTATAATAAATCAAGTTATAATAAAAATGGAGAAAATTAGTTTTTAAAGAGATTTGAATCTTCTATACAAAGTCAAAAAGTCAGTTTTAATATATAAAATTGTCAAGATTGAGACTTTATTATGTCTCATCTTTCTTCTCTGCTTTCTCATCTTTCCTCTACTTTTTTATTTCTTCTCTGCTCTTTACTCTCATTTTATCTCTATGCTTTTCTTTCTTCTCACTATACTGTCTCTTTACTTTTATCTCTCCCTTCTAATCTTTACCCCTCTTTTTCTCTTCCTTCTAACGCTTTTCTATCTCTCCTATTTCTACCTTTATTTCTATTCTCTTGTCTCTTCTCTATCATATTTTATCTCTATTCTTTTGTCTCTTCTCTTATATATCTCTTGTTTTTTTCTCTTTGCTTTTTTCTCCTGTTTTATCTTTCATCTCTACTCTCTTATCTATTGTCCTTCCACTATCCTCTCCTTTATTTCCTTTCTTTTCTCCTCTCTACTAACTTTCATCTTTTTTCTACTTTCTTCCTTTCATTTTCTTTTATGTTCTTTCATTTAATTTTTCATCCTTTCACTTATATTGCATACTATATTTCTTGGAAAACCATTTTTTCAAATCCATACTAAAAAATGTTGTGATTTACAAAAAAATTCTTGCAAACTAGAATTTGTTTTAAACTGTAAGAAATCTTGGTATAAATAGAAGCCTCGGGCAGGCCAAGAGAAGCAACTTGCTGCAAGCATCCAATTGGTAGAAAAGTTTAATAAGTCCTTACTAAATCTTTAAATAGCAGTTGTTCAAATTGACTTATTCATTTTCTAGAGTATTAAGCCCCTTATTGGGAGAATTAAAGAACTGCTAAGGAGTGAGAATCGCCTCAGGGCAATAACCCTATAGAGTGTATAACTGCATCAGGGCAGAGAAAACTGCATAAGGCTGTGACCCTCTGATCCTGGGAACACCCAGGACTGAGAGATAGTAGAAATAGACAGTGCCATTAGACACTCAGGCTAAAGAGTATAGTGAAGGTACAACTGCTACCAATAGATAAATAGATGCTACCAAGATAAGAATAGGAATAGTCATAGTCATGCTACCCATAACTAAAGTACATGCAAGAATACATTAACTAAGAATATAGAAATTTGACAGCTTTTAGTAGCAGCTTTAGGAAACCAGAAAATAGGAGTTAGAATAGCCCAACAACTGCTGGTGATAGTAGTGGGGATATTATTATTAAAGAAAGTACCCTACAACAGCTGGTGGCAGTGGTGGGATATTTGTAAAGACAAGAGAAAGAGCCCTGTCACACTTCTTTATAATGGCCTGCATTTTCTATCAGCTAGATTTTCTATCAAGGCTTTAAGGTAAAAAAATGTCTTAAGTCTATACATAATAATAGTAACAAGGGTTAAAAGTTAAAACCTAGTAAGCTGATTGTTTTGGCTTAGATCCTTTAGCAATGTTTAGTAAGCCCTATTGCCTGAGCCTTGGTCTAGGAGAGAAGGAGAAAGTGGCCTAAAACCTGAAAAAGCAGATTAACTTTATATGCGTATAGCTTCTACTATAATCCTGTCAAACTTTTCACCCGGAATTTTTTTTGGAATTTTGTGATCCAGGCCCGATTTTTAATTCATTTCCGAGTGAACGCCCGGATCAGCTTTTTGGGCTCGGAACAGCCCCTTTTTCCAGAAAAAGATCCAGAAATATGATCTGGTAAAATTTCAGAAAAAGGAAAGCTGTTCCGGTTGGATTTTCTAGAATTTTTCACCCGGAACACTATGGAATTCTGGGTGTACACCCGAATTTTAGTAGTGTTCTGGGTGAAAATGTTCCCGGTGAGATTTCAGGACTTTAGTCGGAATTCCCCAGTGATCTGGACCAAATGATCAATTCACCCAGATCAGCTCCCTTGACCTGAATTTCAGCCAAATTCTGGGCGAAGCTGATCTGGGAACATTTCGGAACTTGAGTCAGAATTCCCCAGTGATCTGGACCAAATTATCCAGAAAATTTGCCCAGAACAGCTACCTTGACCTGAATTTCATCCAAATTCTGGGCGAAGCTGATCTGGGAACATTTCGGAACTTGAGTCAGAATTCCCCAGTGATCTGGACCAAATTATCCAGAAAATTTGCCCAGAACAGCTACCTTGACCTGAATTTCATCCAAATTCTGGGCGAAGCTGATCTGGGAACATTTCGGAACTTGAGTTGGAATTCCCTAGTGATCCGGAAAATTTGCCCAGATTAGCTCCCTTGACCCAAATTTCAGCCAAATTCCGGGCGAAGCTGATCCGGGAAAATTTTGGGACTTGAGTTGGAATCAATCCAGTATCCATTATACAAGTACCATGGGGATTTTAATAGGAAGCCTCCAATGGAAAACTGCTGAATACAGACCCCAGCAAATGGCTATCCCATCAGGCAATCCCTGGCATCCATTTGGTCAACGGCGCTAATTCTTCTTGGAAAGCGAGGGGTAATAAAGCTTTGAAATTGCAATGTGAATTGATCTGCTTTTTGGTGGCTTTGTAGCGTCCGTAATGTGCGGCTGTGCCCATCCTCTATACAGGTGACAATTGAAAAATTGTTGCGCCCTGTTTGTGTGCGAGAGGTTTGACTTCCACTGGCATGTAGTCTATCACAGCTGCTTAGTGTGTCAATGGTCTGAATGATTCTATCATCATATTTGACGCTGAGAAGCATAAAATCAGCCAACCATATTGCTTGGCACAGCTGGGTGTCTAGACGGAGACTATGGCATGGTTCCAAATAGCTCTAACTGGCCCAGTATGCAAAGCAGCTTTCCTATTAAGATAGACACTAATCCGATTCTTGTCGGTACATGCTTCCAGTAGTTTGTCTAAGGCATTTGCAGTTGTACCAGCCGTGAGCAGATCATGTCTAGAGTAGTCTATATAGACTACTATGGTCAGTAACCATATTGTGTGGCTCAAGGCAGCTGATAAGCTGACCTGCGATGGATAATCAATCCTCGCTTCTGTTGTGGCTCAAGGCAGCTGCTAAGCTGACCTGCGAGGGGTAATAAAGCCTTGATTTGATGAGACAACTTATCTGCTTTATGGTGGCACTGTAGCATCCATAATGTGAAGCTGAGCCCATCCTCCGTACAGGTGACAATTGAAAAATTGTTGCGCCCTGTTTGTGTGCGAGAGGTTTGACTTCCACTGGCATGTAGTCTATCATAGCTACTTAGTATGTCAATAGGCTGCATGATTCTATTGTCATATTTGATGCTTAGAAGCATAAAATCAGCCAACCATATTGTTTGGCACAGCTGGGTGTCTAGACGGAGACTGTGGCATAGTTCCAAATAGCTCTAACTGGCCCAGTATGCAAAGCAGCTTTCCTATTAAGATAGACGCTAATCCGATTTTTGTCGGTGCATGCTCTATTGGTTTGTCTAAGGCATTTGCAGTTGCACCAGCCGTGAGTAGATCACATTGTCACGGCTGCTAACAAGAGTACCGGATCCCTGTATTCCGCCACTCTCTAGAAGGGGCCTTTGGATAGAAAGGCCCAAGCGATTGAAGCAACTGCTTTGGCGCGTGTGCCGTCGCAGCAACCGCAGCCGTTATGATGCCCATCATGCACTACAATGATAGATCAGATTTGGGCCCAAGGCAAAGCCGAGGACGAACTGTGTAAGTTTTTTATGCATATACTAGATGTTAGCAGCCTTGAATATATATAAGTGTTGTTGATTCTTAAGTTTGAATCTGCTTTGCCATTCTCCTCATTTTTATGTACTTAATAGGCCATCAATTGAGCGGAGTTCGTGAAAAGCTGTTGGAGGCTCAAGCCAAAAATCGTCAGCTGAAAGCTGAAGTTCTTCAATTGGAAGCTATCTCCACTATGAGCTCGTCAGAATCCGACACGACTGTGGCAAGAAGCCAGGCAGTGCTCTTTCAATCTCGGCCAGCCGCAGAGCGGCAAAAGAAGGCAGACCAGGTGAAGGCGTAATGAATCACCAGTGCTGCCGAAAATGAGGGGCTGACTTCTGAAAACATATATTTCCAGATGGCGAGCTACTCGAGGAGTGAAATGCGGGTGATGTCCAAGATCGAGTGCATAACACCACCATCACATTTATTTGCAATTAATTTCTAGCTTTTTGTTAAGGCCAAATTTGCTAGATTTGATTTCATTAGAAATGCTCTTCGAGACATTGGCTGTCTACATTTATGAGCCCTGATAAGTCCTGGAAAATGAGACAAAAGTCGTTCCTTAATTTTTGCGGAGATCTTTACAATTCTTAAGCAAGTGAATAGACAAGTCAGCTGACTTGAGTTAACTAGCTAATTAGCTATATAGCGAGTGACCCATTTGACAGATGCAATCAGAGGTAGGCAATGGGGATCCCTGAAGAGTAGCTAATGTTGCAATAAGGTACATAAAACTGTATATGGCTTCAAAAAAAGTTAATGGTAGCATCAAAGTCCAGCTGCCCATCCGAGTGACATTCAAAAGGTCAGCATTTTTGTTTCTAAAAGTACGTAGAAGTGCATAGAAATATACGATTTACAGTTGTGCACAACTAAATTCAGTATTTCTATTCGTGGACGGCTAAATCAAATTTGATTCAATCCGTAGTCGTGGAAAATGTATGGAACAATGACCCGTTCTTTATTTAATTTTCTGCTACTGTGATAAACCCAAGATTTGGCTGCAAATCTGGTTCAATCATCCAGAATTCACCTGGATTCATGTACTAATTCAGTTCACTTTCCCGGAATTTGCCCAGATTTGTGTGCTGATCCAGTTCACTTGCCCAAAATTAGCCCGGATTTGTGTGCTGATCCAGTTCACTCGCCCAAAATTAGCCCGGATTTGTGCTGATCCAGTTCACTTGCCCAAAATTAGCCCAGATTTGTGTGCTGATCCAGTTCACTTGCCTGGAATTGTGTGCTGATCTAGTTCACTCGCCTGGAATTGTCTGCTGATCCAGTTTACTTGCCTGGAATTGTGTGCTAATCCAGTTCACTTGCCCAGAATTAGCCTAGATTCGGCTGCAGATCTGGTTCACTCGCCCGGAATTCACCTGGAACTGTCACTGGAATTTTTCTTTTTGATCCGGAAAATTTGCCTGGATTCTGTAAACTTTGGTTACAGATCCAAAATTTTCACCCAGATCAGATTGCATTACTGGAATATGAAAAAATTCCGGGTGAATGCAAAAAATTCCAGGCGAAATTCTGCGTGAAAAGTTCAACGGGATGAAACTAGGCCCTATAGAGTTGAGACTTTATATTTAGACAGAGAAAAGTCAATTAAGAATTATTATGCCACAAATCTAGTTGCCAATGGCTTTTTTGGGTAGCCGGTGGCTACCATATGGCCTAAAAAAACCCAGTAACCAAAGTTAAATTAAATTAAATTAGGCCTAACTTAAATTAAAAACTTTTAACTTAAGTTTTTTAATACCTAGGCCTATTTTTAAACAATACTAATACTAATAGATGAAACCATTATCATTTGATTTATCATTATATATTAAAATGTATAAAAGGAAATGAATTAGCTATGGTCCTATGGATAAAAATAGGCTATATATGAGTATATGACCTAGGGTAAATTATAATACTATAATAGTTTTAGTCTTTTAGACATAAATCTGAAACAATTTTAGTTCATAATAGAACTAAGTCTAATATATAATATAAGCTGGAATGATTTTATAGCAAAAAACTAAATTAAAATTTATAAAGGCAACTTTTAGCTAACCTAGCACATCTAGACCTAGCTAGCTGCAATCCATAGTCGGGAAGGTGGCACAGTGTGCGCCGGAACTATTTTGATGGCTTTTGAGCACTGTGCGCCGTGCGCCATGAAGAAAAGATTTTGTGCGCCGCAGCGCGCCATGATAAGGTAAGTCTAAGGTAAGGTAAGGTAAGGTAAGGTAAGGTATTTATTCTACCGTAAGGAATTTACGGTATGACCGGTTTTTCAGTTCCAGTTCCCAAATCGTACTTTAAAATCCCGCCGTAACGGAATATGTTACAACGCATATTAAAACAAATGTTTACTGCTTTAAGAATGAAGTTGACATTAATGTTTTAAAAAATAAATAAAATACAATATTATTCAAACGTTTTCTTATTTTATTTATATTTTTTGGTAGAAACAAGTACTATTATAGAGGCGAATATTCAAAAAACCACGGTTCGATCTCGGAGTCAACTCAATCTATCATTATCGTTGTATGTGATAATGTGACGATAACAATATGAAGTAAGAACTCTTCTAAATATGATAAAAATAAAAAAATTAATGTGTAGAATGAATAAAAAAAGAAACTAGTAGACAATTATAAAAAATGTTTCGTTCTTTTTACACTTGATGAAGACAGTAGTTAACTACAATTACTTTGAACTCAAAAATATTGTGGTAAATTAATAAATTAACTAAGAGCAATTCAAATAATGGTTTCAATTGACGCTAAAAAATTGTAAAAGTTAAAGGTCCTTATAAAACATGGGTTTTGAATATTACATGTGAAATAAAAATATTGAGATAAAAATATAAGATAGGATACATGTAATTTATAAGATTATGATGTTACTTCTCCAGAAGAATGCATGTAATTGTCGTAAAAATTCTATCAATAACTTAATACAGACAATACGTAATTTAATCCAATAGTGCACCTTGAATTGATTAATTGTAATTTCTCTACAGACCTTACAAATCTAATTGATCAAATATTAAACATGTAAATATTTTGCACAATTAGATGTAATTCTTAACTTGCATGTGATCAGGGGCGTGAGCGCGTCGCTATGGATTTTATGGTGGGGGACAAAGTCAAGAATTCTAAGTGACGAAATTCCTACATTATTTTTTATATCGGTGTTTCTAACACTCAATTTTATTGCCAAACAGACACTGATTTTGTTCGCTTTTTCATAGCTTTCACTCAGACCAGGGGGGCATGCACAGTTGTCCCGATGTCAGCCCCTGTCCCGCGCTGTGCGCCATCAACAGTTGAGGACAGGAGTGTGAGGTCGTCGGCGTAGCCTAGAACCGCTCAGGCGCTTCTCGTTGTGGCGGCGACCGATGTGTCTGCGCAGCAGGAAGCCGTCGCCTGCTGAAGGGGGTCCGTTCCGAAGCTGCACAATCCATGCCAGGAGCAGCACGAAGAGGAACGGTGCTAGAATGTGTCGCTCTGTGTAGCACTCCTAAACGAAGTTTCAGACAGGTCAGACAAGCCGTCTGCCATCACCACAGCGTAATGCCGCGGCGCAGACGGGCAGACGACCAACCTCGTGCGCTGTCAGCGGTTCACCTCGACGGTCTGATGCCCAACGTTGAGGACGAAATTCGGCGACGCAGATCTAGATCGAGAAGACTTGCCTGGACGGCCTACCGGTCGATTCGCGCCAACCTTCAGTCCAAAGCGCTGCCCGATCGTCAGAGGGCTCGGCTGTTGAGACCGTGTTGCTCGACAACGCTGCAGAGACGTGGATGTTCAAGGGACGCTAGAATTCGCGCTACTGGATTTTGCGCTAATTGTCTTCTGCGCACCAGGATTTTGCACGAATCGGATGATTTTAGGCGACTTGAAATTGAATTCGACTGCATCATTTCTCGCGACTTACTTCAAGCGACTAGATTTCGCGCGACGTAGAATTTCGTGCGACTGGATTTCGCGCGACTGAATTTCGCGCAACCGGATTTCGATCGACTGGATTTAAATCCAGTCGTGTGAAATCCAGTCGCTAGAAAGAAGTCGCGCGCTTCAATTCCAGGTCGTGCGATTTCCAGTCGCGCAAATGCAGTCGCTCGAATGCCAGATCGCGCGAAATCCAGTCGCGCGAATTCTAGCGTCCCGATGTTAACGGTCACGCTGGAGCAACAGCTAAACAATTTGATCACTCGGCCCGCGGGGCTGCTCCATGCGTTCAGGCTGACAAAAGCGTCCTGTTCAAGGATGTACCATCCTGCAGCGAGACGGCGACTCCAACTGACAGGCGCTACGTGATCCGGGCTATTGCCCTAGCCTGTCCAGGACATCATGCCGCTCACTTTGCTAGAACAGTTCAGGCGGGCTCAAGCGACCGAGGACACAGAGATACGTGGACTGCATCCTGAGCAACGTTGGGGCGCCCGACACTGTCGATCAATGGGCCGGACAATTGATTATTCGCCTGCTGGCGCTTCGACATGTCATCTGACGCTCCCTCCACTGACTACTGGGGCGACTGCGTATTTTTTGTTGCTGTTGTTCTATAATTACCTACGAGTATAAGCTGGTAATTTTACAAATTCAAAGTTACAAATCCTTAGTTACGAAATCGTACAGTTTCTGACGTTTCAACATCACGCTATGCAAGATTGGAGACCTGCACTGAAGCAACAGTAAGGTCTGTGAAGCTGATTTTTTACATAAACACAGATTTCAGATGGTAAATTGCAAAAATAAAATTGGTTATCAGTTGTTGTTGGGTATTTCGTAGTTCTAGGGGTAGAATGATTTAGCCTGTATGCGAAATCCTGCATGCAGTTACTGACGTTTCAACATCACGCTATGCAAGATTGGAGACCTGCACTGAAGCAACAGTAAGGTCTGTGAAGCAGATTTTTTACATATACACAGATTTCAGATGGTAAATTGCAAAAATAAAATTGGTTATCAGTTGTTGTTGGGTATTTCGTAGTTCTAGGGGTAGAATGATTTAGCCTGTATGCGAAATCCTGCAGTTACTGACGTTTCAACATCACGCTATGCAAGATTGAAGACCTGCACTGAAGCAACAGTAAGGTCTGTGAAGCTGATTTTTTATATAAACACAGATTTCAGATGGTAAATTTGAGTTTCGACTAAAAAATCGTTTTACATTCAAGTGTTTTCTGCTAAATCGATCTTTTTGTTATTTTTATCTTATCGGGAACTGGAACTGAAAAACCGGTCATATTTACGGTAGACAAATTTGAATTTCATTTACGTATTTTATAACGTGATTTACGTAATTTACGTAATTTACGTAATTTTATTTTATGAATTATGGAATTAGGCCTGACACTATATATTTTGCAAAGTATAACGAAGTGTAACTATATATTTTTTCAGCGCCATGCGCCATGTGCACCGCCAGAGCATTTCCAATTTTTCCTTGTACGCCGTGTGCGCCGTGTGTGCCAAAAAAAGGGCCAATTTGCGCCGGAAAATTCACCAAAAACTGCCACCTTCCCAGCTATGGGCTGCAATAGGCATAATCATACTGCGCAACCTCCAAAATTTGGTCGGCCGTGCGACTTAGTTTTAACAAAAATGCGACATAGTTTTTGGCCAAAAATGCGACTTGCATGTAAAAAAACTGTAAAGCAAGATAACGCAGCATAGGGTAAACGGAAGGAGTAACTATGACTCTCTTATTAAACCTAAATGCCTCATCAGCTACTTAGTACTACTACTTGGGTGTTTTTTAGGTGGGCATTTTTGCGACTTCCTTGGTTGGTCGCCAAATCGGTCGGCCAGATCGGCCGACTGTTGCGCATGTGGGTCGTTCTCAAAATCAGGAATTACGCGATAAAACAAGAAAAAAAATTTTCGACCCTGAACCAGCCTTTCATGCAAAACAAGCAACAGGGTAAACGTAGCTGTTGAAAGAAAAGTACTTTATTTATCATTCGAAACAGTGAAATTGGTACGGTTGTCAAAGCAACTGACTACTGAGTCATTTTATCAATTTAATATTTCCATTTCTTCGATGTAACGCTAAGACGGTGTCATGTTTTGTGAAAAAATTCAATGGGAAAGAAACATCAGAAATAAACTATTTTGCACAGGAAGGAAGAAAGAACATTAGAATTTGCTTCTTATTAAAGAATGACTGCTTAGTGATTTGTTCCTTGACTTAAACACAATCTTTCATCACTTAAACGCATCACTGTTCTAGTTACTAGCAGTTGAATTGTACAAATATATTGCTAGTTTTTTAGGTGAAAGCAATGCATATGGCGTCTTTTGGCGTTTTTTTGTGCCTTATAATGTGATCTTTGTATTTTTGATGTTTTTATATGGATTAGTGCACCACAGTTGTTGCAATATTTTTTTATACAATTAATTGCTACTAAGACAGGCACAAGCCAATAAACGTTGGGACCACAGTTTTGCAACACTGGAATAAGATAATGACCAAAAAAAGGAGTAAAGTGGAGAACTGGGTGTCTTACAGGAGCATTTTTTGCATTTTTAAATACATTGCCTCTGAGCCCCACAATTAAGTAAAACATCTGAAAAAACATGCACTTTTGCATATGTCAAACCATTGGGACTGCCATCATGGGTCACTGAAAGAACTGATTGGGCTGAATTTTTTGGAGAATGTTTTACTAGGTGTTGTGTAGGAGCATTAATTTTTTAAAAGAAAATATTGCATATAAGCCACACAAAATATGTTAACAATTTAGAAACCAGGCAATACATAAAAACTGTAATTTATGAGTAAGGGATTCAGTAGCATTTTAAACTTGAAATTAAAATTGATGTTTTAAATTAGATATTAGATCTCAATGACTGAAAGAATATGAATCAAGTGGCTTTATTTGTAGAAATTGGTCCATCAAAAAAAGTTTTGGCCATTTGGAAAATTTTACTTTGAAATGTACAGTTTCTTGCAAAAAATCCTGAATTTTGTGTCCCAATAAGCAAGTAGCTATTGGCATTATTTAAATGAAAGATACAGTTTAGACTCTATGCAGATTTAGCACAAAATAGACTGCAAAATTTGGATATCATTTTTGAAGCTTTTCCACTAGGTCCTACTGGCAGTTGAGGCATCTAATAGTGACATTGCTGGGTTTGTTGCCCCTAGTAACATCTAAGTGATTCCCAATCACATGATTGTCCAAATTAGACTGCAGCTGTAATTGCTTGAAATGACTGCAAAACACAAAAAATCCCACCATCTGTTTCAAGCAATGCCGTTCAAGCCGACTGAACGACAAAAGCGGCGTGAAAAGAGGAAAAAATATATTAAAAAAAATTTTGGCTCCCACAGTAGCTACCTAGAGCACATGCGGCGGCAACAGCAGAAGTATAGGGACAAAGGCAATCGCAAGGACAAGGCAGGGTCCAGCACTTCGGCAGAGATCCCCCAGCGATCCTTGGCAAGATCGGCAGCGGCGTTCAAGCGGGAGAATGCCAAGCTAAAGGCCAGGGTGCACCTGCTTGAGACTGCTGCCAAGCAGCGCAAGACAAGCAAAACCTGCCTGCGAGTGAAACTTCACCGCGCGAATAAGGAATTGGCGGCAAAAAGTTGCCGGCTTCAGACTTTCACCAACATAGCTAGCCATGTGAAGAGAGCGCTGCAGTCAGTCAGACGGTTCAATAACACCCGGCGAGTAATCAAGGCTGCCTGTCTAAACGCCCACGAGGCAGGACGGAAGGCCGTCATGGCCTTCTTTGGCGCCTCCGCGAAGATCTTGAAGCAGCCGAGAGCGCCGAAGATAAATCTGCTTGTGAGCGTCGTCCAGGAGTACTTTTGCCAGGACGAAAACTCGCGGGCCACCTCCTCCCGGAAGGATTGCATCTCCAAGAGATTTGGCGAGGAGAAGGAGACAAAGCAGAAGCGTTATCTCCTGAGCTCAGTCTCCCTGCTCCATGCAAAGTTCCTTTGGGAGTATCCTGGTGTGAAGATCAGCCGGGCAACATTTAACCGCTGGAAGCCATGGTATGTCAAGAGGGCTCGTCTGTGTGACCGAGACATGTGTATGTGCATAAAGTGCACTAACACGGAGTCCTTAATCAAAGGCATGCACATTGCTGGACTTCTTCACAGCCACCACATTACTAAAGTGTTGAATGAAATGGTCTGCGACATGGAATACGCTGACTGCCTGCTGCGCAAATGCGACGAGTGCCGTCGCAAGTCATTTGTAGTCACGGAGACAGCTGAGGCTGAGCCACAGGTTGTGTACCGCGTTTGGAAGCCTCGGACAGATGGACGCAGCGGCTTGGATGTGGTCAAAGAGACGGCATCATGCAAGACGGCTATCAGCATGCTGATGGTGCAACTAGTCGACTTTGCGGGCCACTTTATGCGGATGCGGAACCAGTATCGTGCAATCCGCCAGGTTAAGGATACTCTGCAGCCGGGACAGCTCCTGTTGCACATAGACTTCTCCGAAAACTATACGGCGAAGTACCACAAAGAGGTACAGGCGGCGCACTTTGGCGACAAGGATCAGGTGGTGCTTCATCAAGGCGTGGCCTACATGGCTGGACATCAACCTTGCTCATTCGCAACGGTATCAGGAGAGAGGAGTAAGACGGCGGAGGCCATCGCCGCTCATCTACAACCAGTCCTTCGCCACTTTAAGGAGAAGCACGATGTCGATAAGGACGCCTTTAGCCAACTGGACCAGATCGTCATCGTCTCTGATTCGCCATCCAGCCAGTATAGAAATCGCAAGATGGTTTTCTTATTCGACCGCCTGATGAAGATCATGAGGGTGTCAAGCTGGCGTTGGATCTACACAGAGGCCGGACACGGCAAGGGTGCTGCGGATGGAGTTGGAGCGGCTATCAAACGCCGCTGCGATGAAGTCGTGGCTAGCCGGCAGGACGTTGTAACACCTCAGGATGTTATGGAAGCCGTCAGATCGGGTAGCCCTCTGCACATACTCACATGGTTGGTTCAGCCAGAGGACATGAACTATTTCACAAGCATCATCACCTTCGTAGGTGAGGACCTCTGCGGCATGCCAGGCTCGAAGTCGATGCACGACGTCTCAAGGACTGATGGTGGGCCGATCACTTACCGTCAGCTGTCCTGCATGTGCCCTGGTACAGCAGTAGCCTGCCCATGCCACGAGATGAAAGTGTGGGCGCCGCTGATGCTGCCGGAGGCGCCAGCTCCTGATCTCCTGAGCTCAGTCTCCCTGCTCCATGCAAAGTTCCTTTGGGAGTATCCTGGTGTGAAGATCAGCCGGGCAACATTTAACCGCTGGAAGCCATGGTATGTCAAGAGGGCTCGTCTGTGTGACCGAGACATGTGTATGTGCATAAAGTGCACTAACACGGAGTCCTTAATCAAAGGCATGCACATTGCTGGACTTCTTCACAGCCACCACATTACTAAAGTGTTGAATGAAATGGTCTGCGACATGGAATACGCTGACTGCCTGCTGCGCAAATGCGACGAGTGCCGTCGCAAGTCATTTGTAGTCACGGAGACAGCTGAGGCTGAGCCACAGGTTGTGTACCGCGTTTGGAAGCCTCGGACAGATGGACGCAGCGGCTTGGATGTGGTCAAAGAGACGGCATCATGCAAGACGGCTATCAGCATGCTGATGGTGCAACTAGTCGACTTTGCGGGCCACTTTATGCGGATGCGGAACCAGTATCGTGCAATCCGCCAGGTTAAGGATACTCTGCAGCCGGGACAGCTCCTGTTGCACATAGACTTCTCCGAAAACTATACGGCGAAGTACCACAAAGAGGTACAGGCGGCGCACTTTGGCGACAAGGATCAGGTGGTGCTTCATCAAGGCGTGGCCTACATGGCTGGACATCAACCTTGCTCATTCGCAACGGTATCAGGAGAGAGGAGTAAGACGGCGGAGGCCATCGCCGCTCATCTACAACCAGTCCTTCGCCACTTTAAGGAGAAGCACGATGTCGATAAGGACGCCTTTAGCCAACTGGACCAGATCGTCATCGTCTCTGATTCGCCATCCAGCCAGTATAGAAATCGCAAGATGGTTTTCTTATTCGACCGCCTGATGAAGATCATGAGGGTGTCAAGCTGGCGTTGGATCTACACAGAGGCCGGACACGGCAAGGGTGCTGCGGATGGAGTTGGAGCGGCTATCAAACGCCGCTGCGATGAAGTCGTGGCTAGCCGGCAGGACGTTGTAACACCTCAGGATGTTATGGAAGCCGTCAGATCGGGTAGCCCTCTGCACATACTCACATGGTTGGTTCAGCCAGAGGACATGAACTATTTCACAAGCATCATCACCTTCGTAGGTGAGGACCTCTGCGGCATGCCAGGCTCGAAGTCGATGCACGACGTCTCAAGGACTGATGGTGGGCCGATCACTTACCGTCAGCTGTCCTGCATGTGCCCTGGTACAGCAGTAGCCTGCCCATGCCACGAGATGAAAGTGTGGGCGCCGCTGATGCTGCCGGAGGCGCCAGCTCCTGATACTGCAACGAGTGGACTCGGATGTGGGCGTGGAGGTGGACGTGGACGCCGAGGTGGACGAGGACGCGGAGGTGGACGCCGAGGTGGACGAGGACGCGGAGGTGGACGTGGACGTGCAAGTGGTGATGAAAAGGCGCTGCTCCCTTATGACTTTTGCAACGAACCTTAGGTAGCTCATCTCAGCTCTCTAACTATCCTATATATCCTATATACTAAAAATGAAATCCTATCCTAATTGTACGTGCTATATACCATTAAAGTAGGGGTTGATTTGCTCACATTTATATATTAAATAAAGTTAGGCGCAAGTAGTACAAGTAAGGTGAACCATTCGTATTTAAATCCGAATGCGGAACGAGGCCTCCATCGGCTGCGGCAGAGACAAGGGAGTATGGCCTCCTTGGAGTCGGCATCTCCAGCGGCGTTGAGGTGGGCGGTGCAGCAGGCTCCGCTGTTGCAGCAGGATGGACTGCGGCAGCGAGCTGTTGTATTAGCTGTTGGTTCTGCTGCATCTTCGCGGTCATCAATGCGTTGACATCGATGCCAGGAGTTGTCGGGGTGAGGGTGGCAGCAGTGACCGGCGCAGTAGGAGTAGCAGCCAGTTGTTGTGGGCCCCGGTCGGTCCCGGCGAGGTCGTAGCGGTCGTTAAAGTTGGGTGTCAAAGAGGCATCAGGACCAGTGGGGGCTCCAGAACTAGTGCCAGCGGTGGCAGCAACAGCGGTCGGAGTGGGCGGCATGGTATGCGCCAGAGCAGTAGTGGTTGCAGAAGTGGAGGTGGTGTCGCCGGCATCCATCGAACGCATAATAACCATGAATTATTTGAAGAGTTGTGAACGCTCTGCTACCAAATTTGTCGCTTGGACAACAAACTAATGAGCAGTTAGTAGATGGAGTGTATTTCGTGGCAGTGGAAGCAAAAGGTAAAGCAGAAAGAAAGGAACATGGACGCGCCTGAGGGGAGCAAAGCTAAGAGAAACCTATAACGGAGAGGAGGTCTTGTACATAGATATAAAAGTGGTAAACGCAAAGGATGAGCTAGGTCACTATTGCTGGAATTGCTTGGCTAAACGGTAGGGATGAGGTCATAGACAATAAATAAGGTTAGCTGCAACTAATTAATATGTTAAAGGGACTAAAAGTACATGAAAACGTAAGTCGAAGGTGAAGGCCCAAAAGAGGCGAAGTATTGGAGGAATATAATCCGACACCCATGATGTCAAAACTCGGTCCATCACATCCTGTTACATTTCTTTAAACTAGTGTTAAATGCACACTATGTTTAAAATACTATCATTCTTCATGCACTATTTTTATTGATTCAGGGGCAGTCAAGTCCAAGCATGACTGTTTCGATAGCTTCATTATATAGTTCCTTCATGCCTACATATACAGATAAATGTTTTTTAATCTACCCATTTCATCAAATTGTTTTCAGTTGTTTTTGTCCTGCAGTAACGTTTGTAAATCCTTTTGGATTGTAATACTTTAGCATAAACCAGTCAGTATACATGTACTTTTTAAATTTCTTCTTGTTTAATAATATTGTATCCATTCATAGCAGACTAGAGTATATAGCTGTTTGCAAGACTACATTTCTTGCAAGAATAAAAAATATAAGACAAGAAAATGTCATATTTATAATAAATAATTACATTTAGAGTCAAACATAGATAATTCTACAGAATATCAGGCTGCATTCATATGTACCATATATTAAGATGTCCAAACTCCAATATTCCATGCATATTTACAATGCAACAAAGCTTTTTGCAATCATATTTCATTTCTGTGCTTGATTTGTTTTGTCTCTTCTTTCCAGTTTTTGCATCTTCTTGAACTTTTTGAGACTATACACAATGCACACGAATTTTCTCAGCTCTTTATATGCCATGTGTGCTATATTTAAACTGCCTTTGTAATTTCATACTTACTATAAAGCTTCTCTATTATGCACTCATGCTTTAATTTTTGCTGTAGATGTATAAATATATTCTTTTTCCGTCTGAAGCAGACTTCTGAGTTAAAATATGAGTACATATAGATCTTCCTATAGATGTTTGAATCATCCAAAAGGATTATGTGATACATAAACTTTGCAATCATTCTTGTAACCACAGATATGAATTAGCGCCTAGCGGGATACTAAATTTCGCGCATAAATGCACATATCAGTCGTTCACGCTAAGAAATGTAGCTAACAATTTTCAGATAATGTTTTGAATTACTATATTTGCGTTATCCAACGCAATGCGCATTGTAATTAATTTGTAAATAGCTAGAAAATGTCACGAACAAAGCAATGTAATACTTGAGATAGTACCCTCAGGTTGCGCGACGCACAAATTGTTCAAAGTTAAACGAATGCGTATCATAGGTATACAGTCATATTATAACAAAATATGTTTATTTAAGGGTTCGGCGCTCCGTAAACAGAAAACTAATTAAATGAAATTATTATCTATTTTAAAAGAATAAATTACTCTATAGAATTTGACGATGATATGCTGGTGTATTTCTAGTTTTCGTGCAATAAAATAATTCCGATAATAATATTTAAACAAAGCGGCATTCCATGCTGTCCTGACATTTTGTTGTGGTTTACGACACAAAATACGTTTGTTGCATCTATAATTCGTTCTTAGGTAAAGATTGAGTCACGAATTTTTAAAGAAAAAAAAACGGAAGCATAAGCAGTGCCTGATTTTGAGAACGACCCATGTATGGGCATAATTGCAAACTTTTCAATTGCAAAGAATAATTTTTAGGCAGTTGTTATTTGTCTGGTGACCAGACGAATGGCCTTTTTGCTATTTGTCCGGGTAAATTGCTAACACAAGTATCTATTTGTTTCGTGATGAATATTGTGGCAGGCGGGTTGCCACTAAAATTTTAATACGTCTAATAATAATAATAATAATAATATTTAATTTGACTCCCAATTCCCGGAAATTTTTCCTTGTTACTTTTCCAACGGTTGTGTCTCCTTTTTCCCGGTGTTGTTTTGTGTTCTCCTATTGTTGTCCCTCCGGTTTGCCCCGCCGTTGGAATGTTTTTGTCTTTTGTTGATATTTCCCAATTTTGCTACCTTATGCGTTGTGATTTTTTGTCCATCAGGTTGCCCACGGGCTCGCCCACCCTGTTGTCCAGTCATCCGTCCCAACTCCCGCCCTGGGATTGAATTTAATATCTTTTCTTATTTAAGTTTCGGTTTCTGCCGCGATGTTTTTATCCTTCCTTCGCTCTCGCTCCTTGTTTAGTTGTAGTTAATTTTATTCATTGCGCAGTGTCGGCATCCGTCGTCGCCGGCCCCCTTTTCTCGTTCGCAACAAAATAAATTTCCAACGCCTGCTAACAAAACGTTTTAATGAATTATAATTAATAAACAAATAACGCCGACGAATTAAATATTAACTACTCTTTATCCGTTGATTTAAGCCATAGCCTATCTTGAATCCTTTGCCCGTGGGGCGTTAAATAACCGAAGTCTCATCCCAAAGAAAGCTTGGAGACCATTAGACGTTCCGTAATACGTAAATTACGGTGGTGGCAGCAACTACCCTACTAAAAGTAACAAGTTCAACTCATCGACGCATTAATTTACGGAGTCAGAATCTCCTGTGTTTCTACAACTGAACGACCGTGCCGCTCTACGACCGCTCCGCTACGATTACAACTACCCTCCCCCCGGACTTGAGAACCCGGCTGTTGGAGTAAAAGGAGAAGAATTTCATTGAGGTTTGTCTGCGCGAGTTCTCCGGCTTTCTTCGTGTTTCAACAACGCCGGCGGAAATTCAAACGAGGAATCCGCCCACCTCATTGGTGTCAGTAAATTTTTCAAAACCCAACAGTCCAAGAAAAAAAATTCTTCTCCACCCCACCTCAATATTCTAGATTTTTTAGACCTTTTCTCGTATACTGATACTGTGGTAGGCCTAGGCCGGTCTACCACTGGGGTGAGCGACGGCAGACCTCCCTCGCGGACGACGGCAGGCTGCGACCGGGCTCAATCCCAACGGGTGATGGAGTTGACGTCATTTTTCTTAATGTATGCTCCCCTGTTTGTTCCCCAGGTTGTCCCCGCCTTTGTTCCCTCGTCTGTTCCCTTTTGTTGTTCCCCCTTTGGCCACTGTTGTTTTAGTGACTCCAGTGGCCGGGTTTTTCTCTTTTCCCCTCGTTGCCCCTCGTTGTTTTCCTGTTTTTTATTATCTTCAATGCTAGGATTCACTTAACCAAGTCCAGTATTTGCTTAGTAGAGTTTTTTTAAGTAAGAAAAATATTCCTGCTTTAAAGCATTGAAATTAAATAGGTGTACATCCAGCGCCAGCTACAGTGAGAGGCCTGCAAGTTGATGCATTGAAATGAACAACCAAGCAATGCCTGGACAAATTGAATAGCGACACCCTCCCCCAAATTTCAATAACTTAAAGGTGTTGCGCAACCTTTCAACGCTTGTAGCTTTCCATGCGAGTTTAGAGAACCAATGCTATAGTTGGCACTGAGTTATGATGCAATACAATTCCATTGGCAGTCAGAACGCTTCTCAATCGGAAAGAACTGTTTGAACTTAAAAAAACGGGCAAAAAATTGTGTTTTTCGAATACTTAATCCCGAAAAAATGAAGCAATTTCTTAGCAAAATGTTGTGTACCAGCGCACCATCAATACGCATCGAATGCAGAAAACCCCACGAAATTCGGACCACGCAAAGTCTAGTTAAACGAAGGTTCCTATAGATATATAGATTTTTTTTATTAGAGGCAGGGGGGTTGTGTGCACCCTGGCGCAATTTAAGCGTCATTGGCACACAACCGGCGAGAGGCATTACTGCCTATTCCGCCGACTCCCCTGAGCAGGCATACAAGCGCGCGGATACGTTACGCAGGCACACACTCACACAGGAGTGTACAGCGGCCCTAACTTGATTTATTGTTAGGCATGTACACTTCACTGCGCCTTGGGGGGGGGGGGTTGGCTCTCGAGGCCGTTAATTGCACAAGCGAGCCAAGCCAAGATTCCAATCCAGCCCCAAATTAATGTGGCTGCACTTGGAATCGAGCCTGGGTCGCGGCACACCAGAGCAGCTGCGCTACCGCTGGGCTACGGCCCCCCTAGATATATAGATAGGTAGGTAGGTAGGTAGGTAGGTACATAGTTTTGATTTTTAGTATATTGGATGATTGATGAATTGAATGATGATTTAGTATATTTAGAAGTAGAAGAGATTCTTAGAATGCAAAAGTAGAAGAGATTCTTAGAATAGATTTATATAATTCAACACTCACAACCAAGTCAATTGAGTTAAAGTCACACGAAGCTGTCATGACATAATTAATTTCTTAGGCTTGTCTCTATTAAAGTTAGCAAATCGAAATGAGTATCGAAGTTCATCTTCGGCTGATAAGCTATTGGAGGGCGAAGGCGTATGTCTGGCTTCGCAGGCGGCGAGGAATCTGGCGCTGACGGAGAGGAAACGGTGAGACGCTCTTCGAGCATCCGGTGAAGAGAAGCCAAGGTTTGAGTTAGCAAGAGCTGCTCACTAGGAGCTGGCGCAGCGGCAGCAGCTGCTCCTGCGAGCTGTTCGCCGGCATCGACTGCGTCCTGGCCTGGCCCGACGGCATCTCCGTCAGCCAATGACACTGCGGCGTGGTTTTCCCCGTTGTCGGACATTGTGCAAGATTGAGTGAGACGAATGAAACAAGCGTGAACGAAAATAAGGTTCCAGAGAAAACGAATTGAGGTTGATGACGCGAGAGAGACGAGAGAGATTGCGTCCTACTAATAAAAATACGTGCCTGACAGGGGCAAACCACAAAAAGCCTAGAATAGGGGAGAGTCCTATCACGCAAACCACCCAGACTAACTGTCAGGCAATAGTCCCTACAAACAATTAGCGCACGGCGTAACCTGGCGTGGCTTGGCACACGCAGCGGAGCTATTTTGGCAGAGCGTAAGCTCGAGCTCAACGCAGTTGGCAGCTTGCGTTGCTCAGGGCGACGACCAGCGCTGACTAGCGACGACAGCCCCTGACGTGGCACAGGCTCTCGCAGCCTTGCGGACCGACCCTCAGGCGTGGCACAGGCTCTCGCAGCCTTGCGGACCGACCCTCAGACGTGGCAGACCGGCACTCAGTCACAAGCCGGCAGAGCTGGGCAGGAGTCTCGCTGGCGCTTGGTTGCGAGTTGGCAGGGCTGAGCAGAAGTCTTGATGGCGCTTGACGGCGAACTGGCAGTGCTGAGCATAAGTCTTGGTGGCGCTTAGTTGCAAGCCGGCAGTGCTGAGCAGGAGTCTCGGTGGGACCTCCAAAAATTATGTCACGAGTTTTGTCGTGGTGAAGAAATACTAGTTAAGACAACACGGCGGTTTGTAGCGGTAGCACTGGCAATATCGCGGCAACAAGTTGACCGTAGGCTTGTTTATTTGAGTAGTAGTCGGATTGCCACGAAGGTTAACAGTTCAATATAGTGGACTACTGTACTGGGCACTGGCGGCAGCGCAACAATAAGTTGAGTTAAGTTGAAGGCGGTTGAGCACGATGAAGGTGATCCCAAGTGGCGAATGATGGCAGTGAGCAAACAGTGCGGTGGCACTAGAATAGACAGGCAGTGGAAAGGCGTAAACAGGTCTGGCTGGCGAGACGGGCCCAGACAGGGTGGGACGTGGCGAGAGATAAGGAGAGAGAAGGAAAACGAAAGGCCACAAGGGGTGAGGAGGCCCCCAGCCCGCCGCCAGGCGGAGGTTAATAAAGAGCGCAGAAGGGTTGGCATAATACACGCGGAGAGTTTTCATTGGCTGGCGGGGAAAAAAAACAAAAACTTGAAATTATCGATCGTGCTAGATTTTACAGACGAACGCAAGGTTTACCAAATACACAGTGAATTAGCGATTGATACAGATTCGTTGGGCGCTACTACAAGTAAGCGTGAGAATAAACTATTGGAGAATTTTAACCGAGAAATTGTAGTGAAATTGCAGTCCAACGGCCCTTTTACGGGACCCCCTTATGCTAGCAACGTCACAGGGTTACGCAATATAAATCAAGTGTTGTGCTATGCTTCCACACTGCGTTTTCAATACTGTGACGCAATTCAATTCAGTGTCAAAATTAAGCCAGTACACAGACGATAAATAAAAAGTCTATTGTGATGATGCAATCTATTTCAGAATCAGAATTCAACTAGTCAGTTTTTTCTCTAGCATTCTTACAATGCATTTCAAGTCGAAAAGTTAGCTTGAAATTTGCAAAAAAGCATATTTTTCGAATATTTAATCCCTTTAGCATCCAGCAATTTCTTAGCCACGATGCATGTACCGTCACGAAAAAATTTCTGATCGAATGGTGCAAGTTTGAACATAATCGGTTGAGCCATTCAGGAGATAATCGATTGCGCACAAGCAAACATACAAACAACTCATTTTTAGTATATTGGACTAGCCAATCTCAACCCCCGTTGGGGCTTTCCGTCCAAACTCCAACCACAGTTTTCCCCATCCACAAAATCCCCGATGCAAAGAATCTCACATGCAAGGAATTCCCCATCCAAAGAACCCCCATCAATAGAATCACCGATCCGAAGAATTCCCCATTCAATGAATCCTCTACTCAAGAAATCCACGATCTACAGAAGCCCCCTATCTAAAGAATCCCCATCCAAAGAGTCCCTCATCCACAGAATCCCCATCCAAAGGATCCCTCATCCACAGAATCCAAATATAAAGAATCCTCCATCCATCCCTATTCAAAGAATCCCCCCATCCATCCCTATCCAAAGAATTTCCCCATCCATTTCTACCTAAAGAATCCCCCATCCATCCATACCCAAAGAATCCCCCCAATGAATCTCCATCCAAATAATTCACATCATAATCCCAATCTAAATAAACCATAGATCTCCCATCTAGATAATCCCCATCAAAGAAATAATTGGCCAAAGAATTCCCTCATCTAAAGAACCCCGTCCGAATAATCTCCATATAAAGAATCCAAAGAATATCCCATCCAAATAATCCCCCTATTATTAGAATTCTTGGCCAAAGAATCCCCTCATCTAAAGAACCCCCGTCCAAATGACCCCCATCTAACGAATCCTTCATCTAAAGAATCAACCATTTGAAAAAACCTTCATAAAAACAATGCCCCATCAAAAGAATTCCTTTATGAATCACCTATCCAAAAATCCCTCATCCATCCCTATTCAAAGAATCCCCCCATCCATCCCTATCCAAAGAATTTCCCCATCCATTTCTACCTAAAGAATCCCCCATCCATCCATACCCAAAGAATCCCCCCCAGCATCCCTCAATTAAAAGCATCCCTCATCCAAAGAATCATCAATCCATAGAATTCCCCCCAAGACTTAACATCTCAGCAATTCCCCCAAGCCTCGACACTTCAGAAAATTCCCCCAAGCTTTGACATCTTACCAATTTCTCCCCGTCCGAAGCCTTGACATCTCAGCAGTCCTACAAGTAAGCCTCTATATCTCAGTTATTCCCTGAGTAAGCCTTTATATCTCAGTAACTCCCCTTGTAAGTCTTGACATCTTAGCAATTTCTCCCCGTCCAAAGCCTTGACATCTCAACAGTTCCCCATTAAGCCTTGAAATCTCAGCAATTCCCCTCCCCAAGACTTGACATTGTTGAGTATCGGCCTAATGGCCGCTGGACGGGTCAAGGTTCGGGCCCTCCCCGCCTGAGACACCCCTGTCCCAGCCCTCACCCCGGCTATTCCTACCCTGTCTCACTCGGTTCGGCGAGAGTTCGCCTGACCGAACACCCTGGGATCGGCGAGAGTTCACCGTTCCCAGGTCCCTGCAGATCCCGGCCCCACGCGGCAACCCAGAAGAACGAAAGCTCGAGCTCACCTCCTCTTGATATATCGAGTTACTAACGAAGCGTTTATTGGCCCGAAGCAGTTATTGGCACGCGAAGGCAGAGGTACGCCGATGAACGCAAAAACAGTAAGAACGAAGCGGACACCAATAGAGAGCAAACGTGGAGCGCAGCCCGCTCAGGGCTAGCATTTAAATAATACACAAAAAAGGGGGAGGGGTGGGGCAGAATGGAGACGGCGAGCCAAACCCTGGGGCCCAGCCGGCTTATCAGCCAGCCAGCCAATACGAGCAGCCCCAAGGTGAGGCGGGCAACGAGGGAGGGGGGGGCACCCAGATTGGACAGAGATTGGGCCGGGGGCTGGGTGCAAAGGGCTAGGCCAGGGTTGAGACTTACGCCTCTCACAAACCCTGGCCCGGGCGCGAGACGGGGGACGGGGCGGGGTGGCATGAAAACTGAAAACAAAAGTACGAGTACATACACACTGGAAGGGCGCAGCCCAACATCCTCCCCCTCCAAGAAAAAGAAGAGGAGAAAGGGGATGTCAAGCAAAAAGCAACGCATGAACAAGCAAGTCTGAAAAAAGTTAATTCAAAAAACGACGGCCGAAAAATAACAGAAAAACTTTGACGCGACGCGTGGATATCGCCGGCATTACAAAAAACAAAAACGAAAAAATGAAAACGGGACACAAACTATTGCGTACGCAAAAATTGAAAACGGGCTTAAGAACGCAATTCTACTCTACAATCGGCCAAAAAATCTACTACAGTTGGTCGCAAACAGTCGAGTCCAGTACCTGCGATCACATTCACTGTCCGCTAGGGCTTCCGGCACGAACTTGATGGCTGTCGGGTCCTTGGGGTCTCCACCAAACGGTGCGGCCGATGTCACTAGCAGGCGCTGCCGCGGGAGACGCTTAGCCCGTTGGACCGCTCGCGGGGATCCTCGGCACCGAGCGGACACCTCGAAGAAGACCCCGTGGCACTTGCTCACCAGCGCGGCCTCGACGGCCTCCGGCAAGTCCAGGTCCTCGGCCAGCATGACGCTCATCGCTTGAAACTCCGGCTGCCGGAGGAATCCTAGGGCGACCGCCCAGGCAGGTTCGCCGCCTTCAACTCGGAACAAAACCGGCAGGCCGAACTCCTTGGCAAGCAAGAACTGCTCCATCGCCGCCGTTAACTGGTCCTGGCGCTGCGACCTCTCAGCGTCCCAATTGAGCTCGACTTCGCCGACCGCCACGACACGCGGCCAGCTACCCGCTAGAAATCGTCGTACATCGTCTCGCAGCGATGGCCACCACGGTGCAGCACTGGCCTTCAGGCCCAGGGCGAACACGATCCGTCGGTCTTGCAGCAGTGGTCGGACAACGGGACATTCTAGACGCAGGCAGTACGGCGAGTTTACAGCCGCTAGACATCGACGCACGCCACGAAGGTCCTCGGGCTGAATCGACCGGCCCAGCCTCGTTAGGTATGCCTTTGCATCGACGAGACGCTTAGCCGAGCTGACCTTGCGCTGATTCGGGTCGTCACGGGGGGAGACCTCCTGGACCGTGTCGGCCGGTCGTACTTGCTCGGGGTCGACACCCGTTAACTCTTCGGTCGCCAAGTCGCGCTGGGCCGTCAGCGGAGTCTGCGAAAGGTGCGGCCCGTCACTCCCCTCCTCCGGGCGCCGCGCGAGGCCAGGATCCACTAAGAGAGACAGACCCCGGAGCCTCCCCAACAAGGGACCCCCCAACTCACACAGCTCAAAACCCCGCACAGCCAACAACACGCACTCAAACGCCGCCTGCAGCACCGAAGGCGGGACCCTCCGACACCTCCCGGAACCACCACCAGAACCTCTCTTCCGCCCATACTGATTGCACAGAAACGACACAGACACTGCTAAGAATCTAGACAACTGCTCAGGCACACTCACACCAGCCCCATCAAGAAACCTCGCCACCTCCTGAACCACCAGGCAAGCTCCTTCACTATCCCCAGCCCTCAACCGCGCCAGCAGCGCACCCCTCAGCCGCCTACACTCAGCAAGCGCAGCCGGAGCCAATAACTCGGCTGGGATCTCCGCGTGAACTGGAGCTTCCCCTGCGGCGCTTCCCTTAAGACTAGCCAAAGCTAACCTGACCTGCTCGGGCAACTCAACGTCAGGGGGAGGATTGAAAAAGTAGGCGTACTTTAACACCCCTTGACACGCTGCCTCCCAACCCGATCGTATACTTCCCGAAACACTGGGTCAGATAAAACGCACATCGCCATCACGTCTCGCTGAGACTCCGGAGACTCTACCTCGGCAGGACAGACGCGGGGCCGCTTTGAGTACAGACGACTACACGCTGCCTCAATCTCCGCAGAGTTAGCAGTCCGACCCACGCCTAACACGCCATACAAATCAGTCGGTGTCGTTGGCGACGACATGGTCCTCCTGCAATGATGACATTTAAACCCAATCACTACCTATGCCTTGCGGACTAGCAACTGTGACCCTGACCTGACCCATCCTATGACATGTTTATTTTACAATACGATTGAGAACGCTTCTTGCCTAGCATACTTTGTAATTTTAATACATTTAATGTTTTTTACGTGCTTTCCATGCGTTCCATTTTATGATTTTTTTGTGCTTTGGGGTTGTATCATTTTTTTCATTTTAGGTTATTTTAGGCTTTCTACCATAGACAACAGCGTGGAGGCATTAATACAAGTGCATATTAAAAATCAATTTATGACGACCGCCTTGTGAGCCCACTGCGAATTAACGATACAATACCGGATTCCCGTAATACGCTGGGGGCACACCCCGACGCTCGCGCAGTCTGCGCGGAGACACGGCTGGCGCCGCTGGAGCCACCGGTGCGCATGGCGCAACTGGCGTTCCCGGCCCTACTATCCCATGCCGAGGCCCAACGGCAACTGGTGGCACCACATACGAGTAAAACTCCTCCTCCTCCTCAAGTTCCGGCTCTTTAGTCGCCGGCCCCGCGGGCTCCTGTCTGCACCCTGCCGGCTCAGGCGGATGCGCCGACCGGCGCTGCACTGCCGTATGCCTATTCATCAACCTGAACTGCTCAGGCCGCTCGGGTACTTTTCGCAAATTATTATAATGCACTATTTTGCTCTTTCCCCTATTGGCGTGCTTTACCCGGTAATTCAAATCGGATATCTTCTCTAACACCTTCGCCGGCCCCTTCCAATTGCAATGGAACTTGGCTGCCTCCCCTGCCTGCAGCGCAGGCGAGTATTCTAGGACGGCATCCCCACTTCTATGGCCGGGCCTCGCACCCTTGAGTCGTACAGCACTTTCTGTTTCCTCTGGTACTGCTGCAGGTTGGTCCGCACCTGCGAATGAGCCTCAGCCAGACTATTACCTAATGACTGAACATACGCCGGAGCACTGGCAGGAATGGACTCAGGCAAGGTTCCGATGTCCACTGGAAGCCGCATCTCCCTGGCGTACAGCATGTAGTACGGGGTGTACCCCGTGCCTCTGTGAACGCTGCTACGGTACGCCATGAGAGACGGGTGGATCAGATCCTCCCAGTCTCCTTCGCCCACCGACTCACTCATCCTGCACTTGATCATTGACTTCAACGTCTTATTGAAACTCTCAGCCTGACCATCAGCCATCGGGTGATAGGAGGACGTTCTGCATTTCTTAACGGCAAGCAACCGACACAACTGCTTCATCAAAGCCGACTCAAAATTGGTGCCCTTATCGGTGACTAGAAATTCAGGACAACCAAAGTGCGCAATCCAGTGATCAAAAATCGCTCGCGCCACCGTCGGGGCTCGCTGATTCGACAAGGGCACCGCCACCGGCCACTTAGTAAAAGAATCCTGGATTGTCAGCACGAATCGATTGCCACCTCTGGACTTGGGCAACGGCCCGACAATGTCACTCATGATCCTCTGGAAAGCTCCTTCCGAGCAGATTGGCTGCAAAGGCGCCCGGTTGCTGCGCCCAGGCTTCGCCTTCGCACAGTGGACACAGCTCCGGCAATACTCTTCCACGGAACGACTCAGCCCCGGCCACCAGTATCTCGCCTTCACTTTCTCTTGTGTCTTCCTAACCCCAAGGTGCCCTCCTGCAACCCCATCATGAAGCTCACTGAGCACTTTCGGCAGCAAAGCCGGCGGCAGCAAGATCTTTTTCTGGCACCCACTCCCGGGACTCTGAAAATACAACAGATCAGACTCTACTCTTATCAGCTGCCGTTGTGCCCACAGCACACGCTCCTCCCACGACATCACTCTAGGCGCACTGGGGTTCGAACCCGGGTCCAGGGCATAGGAGCGGACAGCTGCAAGCTTCTTCTCGGCCACTTGCGCCTGCTGGACTTCCTTCGAAGACAGCCCACTGCCAAACACCGCGTTCACTACTGGCACATTCTCGCTAAACTGGCAGCTAGGGCAGCTCTCATGGCCAGCGTGTTTTCGGTACTTGCGAGACAGCGAATCAGCGTTGCCGTGCTCCTTGCCTGGCCTGTGAATGATCTCAAAGTCGAAGTTCTGGAGCGACTCAAGCCACCTTGCGCACTGACCCTCTACGTCCTTCAGACTGGCTAGCCACTGCAAAGCTTTGTGGTCTGAACGAACAGTGAACTTTCTACCTAACAAATAGTACCTATACTTTTTGACGAAGTGCACGACGGCAAGCAACTCTAACCTGGTGGTGCAATAATTTTTCTCCGCCGCATGAATCATCCTAGACCCGTAAGCGATCACCTTCTCACGGCCATCTGCTTGACGCTGTGACAGGACGGCTCCCAGCCCGACGCGCGAACTGGCGTCCGTGTCGAGGATGAACTCCCCGGCACCAGGCGAAAAATCCGGGAATGCCATCACATTCGGTGAACACAAAGCGTCTTTCAGCCTGCAAAACGAACTCTCCTCTTCACTACCCCACTCAAACTTCACTCCGTCTGCGGTTAACCTATACAGCGGCGCTGCAATCTCCGAAAACTGCGGGATAAATGACTGATAGTAGGCGCACGTACCCAGGAATGCCTGCACCTTCTTGGCGCTACATGGCCTCGGCCAATTCTGGATCTCCTCGCACTTGCTCGGGTCCGTTGCGATCCCCTCCTGAGAGACGATGTGGCCCAGAAACTTCACCCGCTCTGCGAGGAACACACACTTGGCGGGCTTCAGCTTGACATTGGCATCCCTCAGGCACTGGAAAACATGCTTCAATCGCTCGAGATGCTGACCCACCGACTTGGCGAACACGACTATATCGTCAAAGTACACCAGGCACTCCTTCCAGTTAACCTCAGACAGGGCCATAGACATTAGCCTGGCGAACGTAGCGGGAGCATTGCGCAAGCCAAAACTCATGCACTTCCAGGCGAACTGACCCCTGTTGGGTACCACGAACGCCGTTTTCAACTGGTCCTTCGGCTCAATCGGGCACTGATGATAGCCGGAGGCCAGATCCATCGTCGAGAAAACACAGTTCCCTCCTAGCGCATCAAGCGTCTCGTCCATCCGCGGCGGTGGGTAAGGATCTGGCACTGTGACCTCGTTAAGGCGCCGATAGTCTAGACACAACCTCAAGCTACCGTCGGCCTTTTTAACCGGCACGATCGGGCTCGCCCACGGAGAGTAGCAGGGATAGATGCGATCCTGCTGCAACAACTCATCAACCTGCTTATCAATTTCCTCCTTCCAGCGCGGTGGAATCCTACGCGCGGGCTGACTTACTGGCTTGGCGTTGCCGGTGTCAATCTCATGCGCCATCAAGTGTGACTGTCCCAACTCCGAGCTATCCCTGGCAAAGACATCACGATTCCGAGCCATCAGGCGCTCAAACTCGTGCTTCTCATCGCCCGTCAGGCCACATCCTCCCCACTCCTTGACATCGCTGAGGGGGTTCCAGTCGTCTCGGACACTCTCCACCGAGTTCACCTGCCACCCAGCTGGCTGCTGGGCCGCCACTGGGGAGAACCAACCAATTCGGCTTCCCTTCCTTAATGACAGACTGCATCCTGACGTGTTCAACACCCTGACAGCCAAGCGACCGTCCCCGTCAGGCATCTGTACCGATCTGGCCACCATCTGCTCGTTACTCACTCTCCTCTCAGACTCCACAATGCCTAGGAACTGAACCCCAGAGGGAACCCTTCTCTGCAACCTGACGTGCACCACCTTCTCTTGACCTGCATTGAACTGCTCAGGCTGACTCAGCACCAGACGGCAAAGACGCGGCTTATCTGCTGATAAGCGAAACGGATACACACAGGATGCAGTCTGCAAGCAATTCCTAGCAAAGTCAATCGCCATCCCGTGTCTCACGAAAAAGTCAGTGCCCAGAATACATGCCACAGCCAGTTCCTCGACCACAGCGAACTCGTGCAAAAACTCGGTGTCCCCAACAGAAAACTTCATCGTCACCATTCCATGTACAGCAATCGGTTCCCCATTGGCAGCGAAAACGGAAAAATTCGGCAAATTCGGCAATAAGTCAATGTCGGCTTTTTTAGACTTCAGGAAACGGTTGCTTAACAACGACACGGTGGCCCCGCTGTCAAGCAGACATGCAATCGGGGGCCCAAACCTAAACTGTGCATCCACATAGCCCAGTCCCTGCCGACTCAGCACACTCTGGGACAAGGCCGCGGCCCCCGATGCACCCGGATTCACTGACGCTGGGGCCCGGACGGGTGCCCCGGCCGAGCCCCCAATCCGTTTCCCGAACCCGACTGGTCCCACCGACGATAGCAGCGGTTGCGCATGTGCCCTGACTGGCCACACTCCCGGCAGACCACTGCATTACGGCACCGAGCCGTAGTATGCCCTGTCTGCAGGCACCGACCACACTGCCTCTGCTGCTGACTCTGCTCAGGGGCTCGATGCTGCAAGCTCACTTTTGGCTGCTCAGACCTTGCTGTCGCCATCGGCGCAGTGGGCGCTGCAGCACTTGCTTTTAGCTGAGCCACTTCCGCTTTCAGAGCTGCTATCTCGGCGGCTGCCCTGGACTCCTGGCTGTTGCCAGCCGCTGCGGCCTGACCCCCCACCATGTGCACAGCTCGCTTGCCCTCGGGCTCCATCAGAGCCAACGATGCCCTCACTTGACGCACCCGCCTAATAGCGTCCTGGAGCGTCTCTGGCGCTTGCAGCAGCACGCTCTCCAGCACCCGGGCTGGCACCCGAATCCCCTTCAAAAACCTGTCTTTCACCAACTCTTCTCGCTGGGCCGCTGGCAGCATTGGGTACGATTTTCTCATAAGCTCCTTGAGCACGTCTGCATATTCTTCAATGGGCTCGCCATCTTTCTGATTCCTACTCTGGAACTCGGTCTTGTAATCTTGAGCAGTCCTATTCTCATCAAACCTAGCCTCTAGCTGCTCAACAAACTCATCATACGGCAAATCATCGGCCAACTCAAGATTCGCAACAGCCTTAAAAGCAGTATTAAAGTCAAGCAGACTGAGCAGCGCCTGCTTGCGCTGATCCCCTAGAATATGAGCCGCCTCACAATACCCTGTGAATTGTTGCATCCAAAGGGCAAAGTCCTGTGTGGGCACGTACTTATTTGGCCTCGGCACCCGCTGTGCCACATTAAGTTCGTTTTGCAGACGCGCCGTCAGGGCGTCAATCAGATCGTCTAAATTGGCCATGGCTACAAAAACACAGAGACAACCGAAGCAAACAACACACAAATAAACTAGGCAACACACACAACCCTAAACACACGGCAGGACAGCAGGGGAGAGGACCGCTGATCCTGGTCACGGCACCACTTGTTGAGTATCGGCCTAATGGCCGCTGGACGGGTCAAGGTTCGGGCCCTCCCCGCCTGAGACACCCCTGTCCCAGCCCTCACCCCGGCTATTCCTACCCTGTCTCACTCGGTTCGGCGAGAGTTCGCCTGACCGAACACCCTGGGATCGGCGAGAGTTCACCGTTCCCAGGTCCCTGCAGATCCCGGCCCCACGCGGCAACCCAGAAGAACGAAAGCTCGAGCTCACCTCCTCTTGATATATCGAGTTACTAACGAAGCGTTTATTGGCCCGAAGCAGTTATTGGCACGCGAAGGCAGAGGTACGCCGATGAACGCAAAAACAGTAAGAACGAAGCGGACACCAATAGAGAGCAAACGTGGAGCGCAGCCCGCTCAGGGCTAGCATTTAAATAATACACAAAAAAGGGGGAGGGGTGGGGCAGAATGGAGACGGCGAGCCAAACCCTGGGGCCCAGCCGGCTTATCAGCCAGCCAGCCAATACGAGCAGCCCCAGGGTGAGGCGGGCAACGAGGGAGGGGGGGGCACCCAGATTGGACAGAGATTGGGCCGGGGGCTGGGTGCAAAGGGCTAGGCCAGGGTTGAGACTTACGCCTCTCACAAACCCTGGCCCGGGCGCGAGACGGGGGACGGGGCGGGGTGGCATGAAAACTGAAAACAAAAGTACGAGTACATACACACTGGAAGGGCGCAGCCCAACAACATCTTATAAATTCCCCCTTAAGCTTTGACATCTCAGCAATTCCCCCCCACAAGACTTGCATCTCAGCAAGTCCCTCTTAAGCCATCACATCTCATTAATTCCCCTAGGTAAGATTTTATACATGTATTTCAATAATTCCCCCTGTAAATCTTGACATCTTAGAATTCTCTTCCGAGCAAGCATCCCCCTAAGAGCAAGCGTCCTTCCGATAACAAGCATCCCCTGATAGAAAGTACTCCCACCAAGATTAGTGAAACGATTTACTCAGCTAGCCAATTCCAAACCCCTTTGGGGCTATTCGTCCAAACTCCAACCACAGTTTTTCCAAGCAATAAAATTTCACCCAACTGAATCTCAAATTTAAAGAATCCCCCTTCCAAACAATCCACCACCCATAGAATCTACGATACAAAGAATCTCACATGCAGAGAATCCACCATCCAAAAACCTCCCATCGATAGAATCCCCGATCCGAAGAATTCCCCCTTCAATGAATCGTCCTATCTGAATAATTGCCCATCCATAGAATCTTCCATGCAGAGAATCCCCATCCAAAGAACCCCCATCGATAAAATCCCCGATCGGAAGAATTCCTCTTCCAATGAATCCCCCATCGACAGAATCCCCTATCCAAAGAATCCACCCATCCATCCCTATCCAAAGAATCCCCCCATCCATCTCTATCCAAAGAATCCCCCATCCATCCCTATCAAAAGAATCCCCCCATCCATCCCTATCCAAAGAATCCCCCATCCATTCCTATCCAAAGAATCCCCCATCCATCCCTATCCAAAGAATCCCCCCATCAATCTCTATCCAAAAAATCCCCCTATCCATCCTTATACAAAGAATCCACGACCTCCATCTATATCCAAAAAGTCCCCCTCCAAAGAATCCTAATCCAAATAATGCAAATATTCACTCATCCAAATAAACCTCCATCAAAAGAATCATTGAATCTAAAGAATATGAATCTGAGTCCCCTCATCTAAAGAACCACGTTCAAATAATCCAAAGAATCTCCATCCAAAGAATCCAAAGAATCTCCATCCAAAGAATCCAAAGAATCTCCATCCAAAGAATCCAAGGAATCTCTCATCCAAATAATACCCCATCAATAAAATCCTAGGCCAAAGAATCCCATCATCTAAAGAATCACCGTCCAAACAATCTCATCAAATCCAAAGGATCCCTTTAACGAAAGAATCCTTCATCTAAAGAATCCCCCACATTAAAAGAGCCCTTCATCGAAAGAATCCCCCATCGATGGAATTTCCTAATGAATCACCTATCTAAAGATATCCATTAGAAGCAGCACTCATGGAAGGAATCCCCAATCCATAGAATTCCCCCCAAGACTTGTCATCTCAACAATTCCCCCCGAGCCTTGAGACCTCAGTAATTCTCTCTTAAGCTTTTACATCTCAGCAATTCGCTCTCAAGACTTGAAATTTCAGGAATTCACCCGCCAAGACTTGACGTCTCATAAATTTTCCTTCGCTTTGACATCTTAGCAGTCTTCCAAGTAAGCCTTTATATCGCAGTAATTCCCCAGTAAGTCTGCATATCTAAATAATTCCCCAGTATGTCTTGACATCTTAGCGATCTCACCCGATCAAGCATCCCCTAACAGCAAGCGTCCTTTCGATAGCAAGCATCCCCAGATAGAAAGTAACCCAAGCAAGATAGTGAAACAATTTACTCAGCTAGTACAATAGTTAGTTTCTTATCAAGTGCAATAATCCTTTTCAAAATTCTAAGTTTAATAAAAATTTTTGAATATACTACATGAACGCTAGTAGCTTTTTCTCTTTTAACTGATTTACCGGACGTTTTTTACAGTTAAAATAAAAAACTTTTACTCTCTAAAAATTCGAACCCACGTCGCTTTATTAACAGTTCAGTCTGTTCACCTCTAGGCTAACTCTCATTGTTTCGATAACATGAATTGTAGCACTATATATAATTCAACACTGAAAACTCCAAGAATAGTGTAGAAATCACTCGAAGCAAGTTATGACATAATCAATTTCTCAGGCAGTCTGCATCAGTTTCAATTGAAGTCAACAAAATTGTTACGCAATCTAAATTTAAATACAATGGCGCTGGCTTGAATTGTGGAGTTGCGATAAAGTAGGGGTTTGCGATATGGAAGAGCGTACAATGAGTATATAAAGTAAAAAGTAAAGAAATCATCTTTTTAATGCTGTGCTCTTAATTTATTGAATCTCAGAAAACAAATTGTATTCCCGAACTCAGCGTTTCTAGCTCTTTCTAACAATACAAGGCTCTCTTGTGAAAGTGAAAAACCCGAAGCACAAACAGCGATTACACATTCCTGCTTGAAAGCATTGAAATTAAATAGGTGTACATCCAGCGCCAGCTACAGTGAGAGGCCTGCAAGTTGATGCATTGAAATTAACAACCAAGCAATGCCTGGACAAATTGAATAGCGACACCCTCCCCCAAATTTCAATAACTTAAAGGTGTTGCGCAACCTTTCAACGCTTGTAGCTTTCCACGCCAGTGTAGAGAACCAATGCTATAGTTGGCACTGAGTTATGATGCAATACAATTCCATTGGCAGTCAGAACGCTTCTCAATCGGAAAAAAACTGTTTGAACTTAAAAAAACGGGGCAAAAAATAGAGTTTTTTGAATATTTAAGCCCGAAAAAATGAAGCAATTTCTTTGCAAAATTTTGTGTACCAGTGCACCATAAATACACATCGAATGCAGCAAACCCCACAAAATTCGGACCACGCAAAGTCAAGTTAAACGAAGGTTCCTATAGATATATACTAGCAATCTTCGCCCCCCGTTGGGGGACATCTGTATAGAATCTCTGCTCTCTACAAGTAACAAAAAGATAGCCAAATAAAGCATTCACAAAGAAAACAGACAAAATACTTAAATGAAGTGCAATGCAAAAAGACAGCAAGCATCCCCCAGATAGCAAGCATCCCCCAGATTGCAAGCAAATCCCGGATAGCAAGCATCCCCCAGATAGCAAGCATCCCCCAGATAGCAAGCATCCCCCAGATAGCAAGCATCCCCCAGATAGCAAGCATCCCCCAGATAGCAAGCATCCCCCAGATAGCAAGCATCCCCCAGATAGCAAGCATCCCCCAGATAGCAAGCATCCCCCAGATAGCAAGCATCCCCAGATAGATAGCATCCCCCAAATAGCAAGCATCCCCCAGATAGCAAGCATCCCCAGATAGATAGCATCCCCCAAATAGCAAGCATCCCCCAGATAGCAAGCATCCCCAAGGTAGCAAGCACCCCCAGATAGCAAGCATCCCCCAGATAGCAAGCACCCCCCAGATAGCAAGGATCCCCCAGAAAGCAAGCATCCCCAAGATAGCAAGCTTCCCCCAGATAGCAAGCATCCCCCAGATAGCAAGCATCTTCCAGAGAGCAAGCTCCCCCAGATAGATAGCATCCCCAAATAGCAAGCATCCACCAGACAATAAGTAGCTAGTGCGACAATTTCCTTAGCATTATAGTGGCTCCTTTAAAATACGCTTACTTTTACGTTTGAAATTGTGTATCTTTTATGTTTGGCATGGTGGCTCTTTAATGTTTGACATGGTGGCTCTTTTATGTTGACATGGTGGCTCTTTTATACTTGACATGGTGGCTCTTTACTGTTCGAAATGGTGGCTCTTTTATGTTTGACATGGTGGCTCTTTTAGGTTTGACATGATGGCACTATTATGTTTTGACATACTGGCTCTTTAATGTTTGACATGGTAGCTCTTAAATGTTTGACATGGTAGCTCTTAAATGTTTGACATGGTAGCTCTTTTATGTTTGACATGGTGGCTCTTTATTGTTTGACATGGTGGCTCTTTAATGTTTAACCTGGTGGCTCTTTTATGTTTGACACGGTGGCTTTTATTGTCTGACATGGTGGCTCTTTTATGTTTTACATGGTGGCTCTTTATTGTTTGACATGGTGGCTCTTTAATGTTTAACCTGGTGGCTCCTTATGTTTGACACGGCGGCTCTCTAATGTTTGACATAGTGGCTATTTAATGTTCGAAATGGTGGCTCTTTAAAGTTTGACATAAAGTCACAAATATGTTTGAGATGGTGGCTCTTAAATGTTTGACATGGTGGCTCTTTAATGTTCTTCATGGTGGCTCTTCAATATTCTACATGGTGGCTCTTTTATGTTCGACATGGTGGTTTTTAATGTTTGACATGGTGGCTCTTTTATGTTTGACATGGTGGCTCTTTACTGTTTGAAATGGTGGCTCTTTAATGTTCTACATGGTAACTCTTTTATGTTTGATACGGTGGCTTTTTAATGTTTGACATGGTGGCTCTTAAATGTTTGACATGGTGGCTCTTCTATGTTTAACATGGTGGCTCTTAAATGTTTGACATGGTGGCTCTTTAATATTCTACATGGTAACCCTTTTATGTTTGATACGGTGGCTTTTTAATGTCTGACATGATGGCTATTTTATGTTTGAAATGGTGGCTCTTTTATGTTTGACATGGTGGCTTTTTAATGTTTGACATGTTGGCTCTTTAATGTTAGACAAAGTGGCTTTTTAATGTTTGACATGGTGGCTCTTTTATGTTCGACATGGTGGCTTTTTACTGTTTGAAATGGTGGCTCTTTAATGTTCTACATGGTAACTCTTTTATGTTTGATACGGTGGCTTTTTAATGTCTGACATGGTGGCTATTTTATGTTTGACATGGTGGCTCTTCTATGTTTAACATGGTGGATCTTAAATGTTAGACACGGTGACTCTATAATGTTCAACATGGTGGCTCTTTAATTAATATTCTATATGGTGGCTCTTTTTTGTTCGACATAGTGGCTTTTTTGTTCTACATGGTAACTCTTTTATGTTTGATACGGTGGCTTTTTAATGTCTGACATGGTGGCTCTTAAATGTCTGACATGGTGGCTCTTAAATGTTTGACATGGTGGCTTTTTAATGTTTGACATGGTGGCTCTTTACTGTTTGAAATGATGGCTCTTTAATGTTCGAAATGGTGGCTCTTTTATGTTTGACATGGTGGCTCTTTACTGTTTGAAATGATGGCTCTTTAATGTTCGAAATGGTGGCTCTTTTATGTTTGACATGGTGGCTCTTTTAGGTTTGACATGATGGCACTTTTATGTTTTGACATAGTGGCTCTTTAATGTTTGACATGGTAGCTCTTAAATGTTTGACATGGTAGCTCTTAAATGTTTGACATGGTAGCTCTTAAATGTTTGACATGGTAGCTCTTTTATGTTCAACATGGTGGCTCTTTATTGTTTGACATGGTGGCTCTTTAATGTTTAACCTGGTGGCTCTTTTATGTTTGACACGGTGGCTTTTATTGTCTGACATGATGGCACTTTTATGTTTTGACATAGTGGCTCTTTAATGTTTGACATGGTGGCTCTTAAATGTTTAACCTGGTGACTCTTTTATGTTTGACATGGCGGCTCTCTAATGTTTGACAAAGTGGCTATTTAATGTTCGAAATGGTGGCTCTTGAAAGTTTGACATAAAGTCACATATATGTTTGAGATGGTGGCTCTTAAATGTTTGACATGGTGGCTCCTAAATGTTTGACATGGTGGCTCTTTACTGTTTGAAATGGTGGCTCTTTAATGTTCTACATGGTAACTCTTTTATGTTCGACATGGTGGCTTTTTAATGTCTGACATGGTGGCTCCCAAATGTTTGACCTGGTGGCTCTTTAATGTTCTTCATGGTGGCTCTTTAATATTCTACATGGTGGCTCTTTTATGTTTGATACGGTGGCTTTTTAATGTCTGACATGGTGGCTATTTTATGTTTGACATGGTGGCTCTTCTATGTTTAACATGGTGGCTCTTTTATGTTTGACACGGTGGCTCTTTAATGTTCGACAAAGTGGCTATTTGATGTTTGATATGGTGACACTTAAATGTTTGACATAAAGTCACATAAATGTTAGACGTGGTGGCTCGTTTAGTTTTGACATGGTGGCTTTTTAATCGTTGACATGGAGTCACGTATATGTTTGACATAGTGCTTATTTTATGTTTGGCATGGTGGCTCTTTTATGTTTGACATGGTGGCTCTTCTATGTTTGACATTCCGCTTCTATTATGTTTAGCAGTTTTGTGTTTTTAAGGTGTTTTGATAAAAAAATCTTTTTGCACTACTAAGATTCGAACCCAGGTCGCTACATTAGCATTCCAGTCTGTTTGCATCTTGGCTATCTATTTTCAATTGGAGAACATGAATTGTGGCCCTTATAATTCAATTCTTACAGCAAGTCAATTGGAGTAAAAAGTTATGACATAATCAATTTCTCAGTCAGCCAGTATCAGTCTCAATTTGAGTTAGCAATATGGTTACGAAATTTCATTCAAGTCGTGTGTGCATTTCTTCGGCACTGTTTTCAACTTGTTGTGATGCAATCTTTATCACAATCGGAATTCAGCCAGTCAGTTTTTTCTCTAGCATTCTTACAATGAATTTTAGGTCGAAAGAGCTGCTTGACCTTTGCAAAAAAGCATGTTTTTCGAATATTTAATCCCTTTAACATTGAGAAATTTCTTAGCCAGGATGCATGTACCGTCCCAGGAAAATTTCCGATCGAATGGTGCAAGTTTGAAGAAAATCGGTTGAGCCGTTTTTTCTGGAATCTATCTCACACATACACACAGACATTTCATTTTTAGTATATAGGAAGATAGGTAGATAGGTAGGTACATAGTTTTGATTTTTAGTATATTGGATAGATAGGTAGGTACATAGTTTTGATTTTTAGTATATTGGAAATAGATATATAGATAGGTAGATAGGTAGGTACATAGTTTTGATTTTTAGTATATTCGAAATCGTTGAATTGTGTGGCTGTTCTACTAGAGGAATATCATAGGAGGTAAGTCATCTATTTGTTGTGAGCTGCGCCTCGCAATGCCTTTGCCCTGACCTCTTCGCTCTTCGCCCCTCCTCTCCCTGTCACTGGTGTTTCTGGCTTGCCCCCTCCGTCTAAAGCTGCTATTCATTTTTTGTTCTAATTTTCATCAGCCCAAATTTTCATTGGCTAGCAAATTTAATCTCTCTCTCGCGTGGGCTACTCCAATCATGTGTCTCGCCGCGGAGGCACCTGATTGGCTAGCCTTCCCATTCGCCCTTCAACTCTGTGAGTTTTGCCCCACCCCCAGCCCTGCGTGGCTAAGCCCACCCCAGTCCCCTGCTCAGTGCTCACCCAGTATTTATGTGCGCGCGTGGCCCTCGCCCGACTCTCGCCCTCCTGCTCTCTCTCTACAACTCTAGCTCTACGCGTGTTTGAGTGAAAGTGAAGCTTGAAATTGAAATACAGTCAAATGAGGCTGATTTAGAGGCCACGCCTGCATGAGCGCGACAAATGACCCCCCCCCCCGGTAAGACAGCGTTCGCTTTCGTTAATTTGTCCCGTCTTCATTATTCAACTCTCTCGCCACCGTCTTCCTTCGGGTCTGCGAAGTGTCTGTACGCCTCCAGACAGGTGCTCACCTTTGCTGCGGCTGCTGAGTGGCTACCTGCTCACAGCCTCCTCATCTGCATCTCCCTCTCCCCGTGGGGCTGGCCGTGTGTCTGTACGCTCCCAGCCTCGCCACCTCCACCTCAAAGTGTCCGTACGCCTCGGGGGTCGCCACTCTCTCGCCTATCCTACCCGGCAAGCTCTGGGCAGTCCAGTACCCGAACCCCTGATCACCCCGTCTGCGGTCCGCACGGACGGAAGCAGAAAATACAACATATTAAGTCTAAATCTGCTATCGAATTTTCTACTCCAAATTATAGGAGTACTGCTTCTGTTGCTGGGAGGAGTGCTGCTGGTGCTGCTGGGAGGAGTGCTGCTTCTGTTGCTGGTAGGAGCAGCCTGATCGCTCTCTTTTGTCATTTCATAGGTGCTCTAGAAAGATTTGAGAAGAAAAAGAGCTGGATTTCAAATTCCTACGGTAAATTATACTTTGCCGACGCAAAATCACGTTTATCAAAAAGAGGAAAGAGAGTGCGCACGACAGGCTTTGTTGAGATGCAGCTGAAGTACTTGAAGTCTCGCATATCTGGCTTCAATATATTTAGCAATACTGGAAAAGCTACATTGTCAGGACGAAAGAAAAAGCGTGAGGACATTTTTATCATGCCAGGAGAAGTCGAAAAAACGTGAATGAAATACCCGCTCAAAATATAAGCGGCAGAAAACAAGTCAAAAAGCCAACTGTACCAACCCAATGACATCTGGTCCATCAGCCACTTTTGACTAAAGAAGAATCAAAGGTTTGGAACACTCGGGCGGGAGACTTTCTGAGCAGGTACGACAAAGATTATTTAGCACCAGGACAATGGCTGTCCATCGGAACCGTAAATGCTTTTATCCATCTTCTCTGCGTTAGCAACCCGGATCGTGAAGTTAGTCACTTGCCGTCCAGCTTCTCCAATTGTATCAGAAACTTAGATTCGAATGATGCACTTAAGATGCGACAGAATTCAGTTTCAACCAGTTGCAAGCGCCTAATGAGTCTCATTTTAGAAAACGACCACTTTCACTTAGTCTACATTGATTTGACCACCAAACAACTTAAAGTCTTAGACACAGGGCCAATTAGGGACAGAAACATAACAAACCAGCGAATTGGGTCCTGTACACGGACGTCTCAGTTGCAGGATGCTCGGACGGAGGCGCAGCCTGTATCGTCACCAGAGGCGACCCGGCCGCCACCGAGGTCCTGGAAGTCGTCACAGCCCGCGGAGCCTCGCCTACTTGTAGCTTCGATGAAGAAAGGCGCGCGCTCGGACTGGCTATAAGCTGGCTCAACGTCCACTGAGCATCCGACAGCGTCCTTATCTGCACGGACAGCAGGACATTGCTAGATGCTCTCCTGAGCCACCACCGGAACTGCCTGCTACCGGACCTTTGCAGCCCTACCACGTGTATCGCACTTTAATGGGTGCCCGCGCACTGCGGACGCAGCCGCCAAGGCCGCCGCTGCTGACGTCACTGCCGCAACCGGGGCGGCCTTCATCTACTGCAGCGCAACGGCATCGATCAGACGGACGATCGGCGACCCTCTCTGTCCCACGCCAGCGCGCTGAACTGTCAACGTGACCGGGATGAGCTGCAGAACCGTCAGGACGTGGTGGTTTTGGCGAGGCTCCGCGCTGGCCATTGCAGTCTGCTCTGCGCCTACAGCAGCATCGTTAACCCGGCTGTCAATCCCGTTTGTCAACGCTGCATGGAGGGTCAGGAAGACCTCGAGCACTGGCTCGGTTGCCCGGCCCTCCAGCACTTGAGGCTTCTATTATTTGATGAGGACAACCTGGACCTCGAGGTCCTGACCGCCCCAGCGAGGTCGGTGGCGCTGGCGAGGCGTAGTCTCTGACTGCCCTTAGCGCTTCTGCCTCTACAACAACAGCAACAGAGACGCGGATGGCGTGCTAGAACCACCGAGCTCATGCTGGAATGCAGCATCAGCCCTGATAAAAGGAGGACGTGATGCCACCCGAACTCTGGTCTGACAGCGAAGAGTCGGGTCATCATCTTCGGCCCGAAGACCACGCTGACGAAAGAGAACCGCCAAAAATATGATCGAAAAGAAGCCATCAATATGATCGGTCCGTTCAACTTTATCATACACGCGGGGGGGGCTCTGTAACCGGTTACTGCGGTAGCAGAACGAGGACGGTCCAGAAGGCCTGTCCAACATGCTTAAACAGCTCCGCTGTGCAGCTGGCAATCCCTGCTCGTCTATGCAAGCAGAACTCAGCACTTTAGCTAGGCACCCGTTGGTAGATGGATCAGACAGAGCCTTGGACGGCGGCGGCCATCTTCAGCGACAGTCAGAACAGCCTCCATTTGCTCTAGGGGCTGCATCGCTAACCCGATAGCCGCTGACATCATAACCTGTATCCGTTACCTCGAGAGCAAAGGTCACGTAGTGCACATGTTCTGGGTTCCCGCGCACTGTGGTCTGTTGGGCAATGACATGGTCGATGATCTCGCCAAACTAGCGACTGAGGAGCCACAGGAGGGCGTTGAATGCTTGCTCTCGACGTGCAAAGTAAAAATCCGCCGTGAAATCAGAGCACAGGTCACCCGGTCCCATGGAAGGAGCATTGAGATGGCCCCGCCGGCCTTGCCAAGCAAACGAGGTACGATAGCCGGGCAGAGGCAGACAGCTTCAAAAGGTTTAGAACTGGACACTCCCTGGACCTGGCCGCATACCGCCATCGCATTGGCACACTAATGTCACAACAAGCTTCCTCTGAATAAGTAAAAGGGGAGGTAAAGAAGTTTGTTATTTTACTTTTTTTAGTCGTCGACCTTAACCAGTTTTTCCCAACAGAGAACTGCAGTGATTGCACTTTTTGTTGTTACGTTAGTAAGTTTGTGAGAACGCTGCATCCGCCAGTCAGCCGATAAGAGCTCTCATGGAGTTTTATTTGCTGTGTTGATAGACTGGACACTAACTTAGTCCAAGATGTGATATTTAGACGCGGAATTGATATTAGTAATGTACATTGAAATGCAGCACTGTACAGTGGGCGAGAAGGGGCAGGAAGGGAAAAGATCCAAAAGTTAAAGATCCTAGGATTAATCTAACCTTTAGAGTAACCAGAGACAACAGGGCTGGCTGCACACCTCCTGAACTGGCCAACCCGAGCGTTAGACCGCCAGACGAGGCTATCACGTGCGACCTCGACAACGAGGATTCAATTCGTCGCAGAGCCAGTCAGGATGCTGCCAATCTGGAAAAAATTAGATCAAGGTCGAACAGCAAAACTAGGCAACTAAACTCTACTAACGCACAACAAACTACTGAGCAATCAAACTCTGCTACTCAGCTTACTCAGCAGTCGCTACCAGACACCCAGCAAAATCAGCCAGAGTCTCAGCAGGCACAACCAATCACCCAGCAACACTCAAAAAACACTCAGAAAGCACACTCAGCCACTCAGCAACCAGACACACAGCAGCCAGCCACTCAGGCTAGCACTAAGCCAAAGCACTCAGACACTCAGCAACCACAAACAGACACTCAGCAGTCACAGCCAGCAAACATGCAAGTTGCTAACAGGCAATCTAATCAGCCTAAGCAGACAGCTCAACCGACAGCTCAAGCTAGCCATCAACATGCTCAGGCATCTAGTCAATCCAACACAATACTTAAGCAACAAGCAATTGTCAGACACTCACACACAGAAGCCTAACAGCTACGAATTGCCGCAGCAAACAACTAACCAGCAATCAAACACTCACTCACAGCAATCAAGCACTCGCACACAGCAGGCAAGCACACACACTCAGCAGTCACAAGCACGCACTCAGCAACAATCTAACAAATCTAAAATTGCACCGATCATAATTGAAATGCCCATTGAGGCAAAGAACCCAATCAAGTTCGAGCAATTCTTGAAAAAATAATTTTCCAGAAACTCGCATAATTTCTGTCAAAGAGCTGTACCACAGCTCGGGGTACTATGTATTTGCCAGCACACAACAGGAAATGAACAAACTACTAACAGCACCACTAAGACTAACTGAAATCAATGGGCAAACAGTATCCAGACGCCTGCCATCAAACAGACCGCGTCAACAGGCTGACGACAGACTGCGCAAGCCATAAAAGTCACCCAAGGTTCAATCCATCATAGTCAAGGGGTCCCTCTCGCTGTGGAAGTGGAGGAACTCTTGGCGTACCTTAGGGAAAACTATGCGCACCTGCAATTCAAAGGAGCTTTGAGAATAGTCTCCAAAGCAACGGGGCGACCTACGCCACTAATCAGACTTTTCTCGAACAGCAAAGGCACCGTTGAGTATGTTATACACGGCCACTCTCATTCTCTGCGCGGGCTATTTTATTCCAGATGCACATTGAGCTGATGTACGTGCAAGGTTGATTGTACGTGTAATGGGATGTACGTTTCTCTCGCATCGAACCCTTAGGTTGGCTCTTAAATATATATATCGCAATCAATGCCCAAGTCGGGGCCGAAGTCTTACTCAGCAAATTATCTCTGTTTCGCGTCAGTCACTACAGAGTACTGCCTTGAGAATGGTATCCGGCTTGGAGCGCTTAGATTCCGATGCGAAGAATCTCACAACTTGCCTCCAGTCAAGGAGGTACAGTGCCAGCGCTGCCAAGGGCTGGGGCACACAGAGAATCGCTGCAGTGCCGACTTCGTTTGCAGCAAGTGCGCCGGTGCACACTTCTCAGGTGACTGCCCAGAGGACACGGCATTCAAGTGTGCCAACTGTGGCGGAAACCATCCGGCCTATTCCTTCAGATGTGAAAAGGTACGCACTGCTAGCAGGCTTGCCACGGAGAAAGAACACAGCCGCATCCAAGCACTTAAAGTTAAATTTAATCAGTCAAAACCAACTGAGCAATTAGGTACTAGTGATAGGATAGATAGTCAGTTCTTGGCCGAGACCTTCGGTGTGCCGGGGCCACTGACCTACGCCGACATGACAAGACCAAGACCAAGGCCTACTCTCAGCCCTATTGTCTACTCCAATCGTGCCGCTGCCGCTGCTGCTGCCCAACCGAACATGGTGACCAATCAGACCGCGCTTCCTGCTGACAACGCCGTGCCGGCAATGAGCAAGCAGTCTGCACTACCGACCAGCAGCGCTGAGCCAGCCCAAGCTGAACCAATAACGGACAATGCTGCTCCCAACGTTGTAACCGGTGAGAGGGGCTTCACGCAGAATGATGTGCTCGGGGTGGTACTTGAGGCACTCAACCGGATCATGGAGATTGAACCGGGGCGTCTGCTCACTGCCTGGGAAGCAAGCCAGCTTGCTATTCGGGTAGTGACGGAGGTCCTGGCGACCTTCTTGAATCCCGGAAGGGTGCCTGCTGCCAGGGCAGGTGAAGCCAAAGCCACTTCGGTGAGCGGAGGCGGATCCTAAGCACTGATAAATCTGAAAATTAATTATGGCTTTCAATAGTAAAAATTCCAATAGCGCACTGAAAATTGGTCACCTAAACTGCAATAAACTTAGCAACAAAATGCACGAGATTATTATGTGGTTGCACAATGACAATATAGACATTGGTCTTTTCTCCGAAACTGATCTCAGAGATAAGGACAAGTTTTATGTACAAGGCTACGCTGTTATCAGATACGACACTCCTGACTGCAGGAGAGGTCTGGCAATTGCTAATAAAAATACCTTAAATGTTTCGAACGTTAACAAATTTTATGACAACTCTAACCATGAGTTTATTAGCCTCAATGTCACTCCGAACAATAACCCCAGAAACACTCTCAGGATTTCCCTTATTTACAGAGCTCCAAATCCTGACCAAATCAGCACTGCACTGCTTGAGCAGCTGCTCTCCGAACCTAGATCCTTACTTATAGGAGATCTTAACTGTCGCCACTCTATGCTGGGCGGTGACAGTGTAGAAAACTTCCCAGGGAAACAACTGTATGAATGGTTTGATAACCATCCGGATCCCCCCTTCATCCTAAACTCCTTTGGTGACTGCACCACGATTAATAATAGAGGGGGCAACATTATTGGTAATGTACTTGATCTAGGCATCTGCTCCCCTGACCTGATTAAACTTTGTCAGTGATGTCATTGTTGGCGATGATCTCGACAGTGACCACCTACCCATTATTGTTAAAGTTTTTATTGATCCCAACTCCAGGGCTAAACCAAAACCACCCAAAAGCTACTGGCACACGGATTGGGAGACCTTCAGATACGTTCTCCAAGACAAACTAGAAAACTGCAATATGACTCGATCCCGTATCTCCACTCCCTATGAACTTGACAAAGTCGTTGATTGAAAACTCTTCAAACAAACCAGAATTGATGCTTTTAGAGTTAAAGCAAATCAAGCTGCTAAAGAGATCAGAAATGCTATTAAAATGCATAGATATAGAAAATTTGAAATTTTATGTAACAAAATTGCCAAAACTATTTATAGAAGAGAACCGCGTCAATTCTGGGTTGACATAAAAAAATGACTGGGCAAGCTATCCAACCTATCTCTCTTCCCGCCCTTAGTTACAATGGGGTTACTGCTGAGACAGAGCAAGAGACTGCTAACTTATTTCAGGACTTCCTTAGAGACCAAATGCAGCCTCATCCCGATTCTGAGTCCTAACTTTATGATAAAGTCATCTCCAAGGAAGATCATGAGATCTTCAGACCCCACGATAGTATGGTCAGAGCCCTGACCTACCACCGTGATAGGGCTGACCCTAGTGACCTTGATAAGGAAGACATGGAGTCCGACATCCTCAACAGGGAGCCCCAGGCCCCGATCAGATTCCTAATATTGTCCTAAAAAAGGGGCTTAGCCCGGACTCTGTTAAAACCATTGCCAAAATTTTCAATAGCTCGTACAAGCTTTCTTCTGGGCTACTTTCCCAAGGCCTGGAAGCGGGCAACTATTAAGATGATCCCGAAGCCAAAGAAAACGAGGCACGAAATTAATAACTACAGACCTATCAGTTTAACCTCCTGCCTGGGAAAACTGTACGAAAAAGTAATTGCCAGAAATCTCAGAATGATTTTAGAAAACTAAGGTATTATTAATGAAGACCAATGTGCGTACAGACAAGATCACCAAGTCATCTCCCTTTCCGACAAGCTAAAAAGCCATGTAGGAGATCAGTGCTGCAGATGTTGATTCTATTCTCGATCCTTTGAGCGCTGACGAGCAGGGGTCCATCCAAAGTACGAGCACTACTGCCGATCTCCGGGTGACTGACTTCATCCTCTCACTCATACCTGTGGGCACGCTCAAGAAGGTAAATAGTAACTGGTCCAAGTTTCTATCTTGGATGTCGGAGTGGCGAGTCCAACTGGACTCTGGTCTCAATGTCTTCAAGGACATTGAGGAGTGGAACAAAAGCTATCGGGACTTCGTCTTGCAAAACTTCATCATGGAGCTCAAGAAGATTAACGGTGATATGTATCCGGCAGCGACCATTAAGGGTTTCATCCAAGGCATTCAGTTTAAACTGCAGAACTTCATGAACAAGAACTGGTCGATCCTCACAGATGCCGACTTCATCCGGACTCGCCAGTGTATCGGAAGGACGGCAGGTTCGGCATGCCGAATCTGCAGCAACTCGTGGAGATCGGAAGATCGGAGCAATTCATGCGAGCCTATCGAGTCGTTTCTGGCCAGAAGGGGCAACGCGTGACGGTATGTCTAGCAGTGATCCTAAAACTGGGAGTTATGCACTACTAATGCTACGACAAGGGAATGACGAGAGAACGATTCAGTAAATATATTTCAATTGCAAATCGGCAACTATTAGCAGATGCACCGGATCAGCCTTGTAGCCTCGAGATTGATAACGTCAGCAGTAACAATGAGGCGGAAGACTATGTGCTGCCTGGACTGGCTGAGATACTCATTAGGCGTCTATCTATGTATGTGCTATTTAAAAAAAGTTACGAGTGTAATACTTCTTCGAAGCGTTAAATAATGAGCGTACAACAGTCGATAATCATTGGAGGTAGACAATGATTCGCCATGAGTGACTAAAATTAATCTTTGTCTATGATAAAACCATATGCACAAACACATTGTCTCATGAATGTATTTTTAGTAACCTTAAATGATTCCGAAGCTTTGAATAAATCGGGTACAGCATGACACAATTATTTTTCACGAGTGGCGAAGCAAAGTTAATTATTGACTATGACAAAACATATGCACAAGAACATTGCCTCGTGAATATATTTTTAGTAGCCTTAAATAATGATTTCGAAGCGTTGAATAATGAGCATACATTATGGGAAAATGCTACGTCTTTACGACTTTTTTCTGAAGCATACACAACCAAGAACAGACGTACGAGGGGCACTGCAGAAGTTTTTAGCCATGAGTATATAGAAGAAGTTCTGATTTACTCCATACTTCACACAAAATTTAGGGAAGCGTTCAAATCAATTTTCACGAAAATAGATTACATAGTCGCTCAGCTGCATTCAATTTCCCACCACACGGTGAGCATTTGCTTTAATTGAACCATGTAACTAAATAGCGAGCATTTACAATCTACGATTATAAATCTGGTTTAGGTTGCTACCAGTGCCATCAAAGACTGTAATCAGCTTTTTCAGACTCTGCTCCGTCTTTTGCAACCGTTACCAGCTTGTTTCACGAATTTCGGCGCGGGCAGGCAGACCGCCAACTGATACAACATTGGAAAACATTGCAGCTAAGCGCAACATTATTGAAGCTGATCGGCGAGTGACCTATCACGAGATAGAGGCGGCCCTGGGCATTCTGCGATCCAGCATATCCTGCAACATCCCATTAGCGTGCACAAGCTGACGAGCCGTTTAGTGCTGCACTTGCTCACAGCTGAGCAGAAGCAGGCCAGGTCAGATTGGTGCAAGCAAATGATCAGATAGTTCGAAAATGGCCAATCCAAGGCGGTTTCCGACATCCCCACGTGTGATAAGACGTAGATTTACTTCTATGAGCCGGAGCGAGTGTCAATCGGGTGTGTGGGCATTCACCGACGAGGCATCTTCAACCAAGGTTGTCCGAGGCAAGGTCACTGATAAGCTGATACTGGCTGTTTTTCAGGAGATGTGGCCATGTCGCAAAGGTGAAGCTGCAGCAGCAGCGCACAATCACAGCTGCCCGGTACATAGGCATTTGCCTGTCTGAGGCGTTCGCCAGTATCAAGAAATCGCAACCGAAGACAAGAGTGCGCATGCAAAGCAGGATTTTCTGAGGTCCAGCGAAGTTTCTCTGATGAGCCACCTGCCCTATTCACCTGAACTCGACCCGCGCGAATTTTTTTGTTCCCAAAAGTCAAAGATCGCGTGCATGCGAGGCAAGCCTGAGGACGCTGCCGATGCCTTCGAGGAATTGGTTTCACACATGTCTGATGCTCAGTGGCGCCGTTGCTTTTCTGTTTGGTTTGAGCGCATGAAAATTTGTGTGCAAGTGTGTATTTTGAGAAGCTGTGATAGTTTCTTAATAATAGCTTGTTCTGACTGGGCATTGCTATAACCTTCTGCAGTGCCCCTCGTAATAAGGTAGCAGTCAAAATTGATTGTAAACTGTTCAATATAAGGTGTTGTCAAAAATGAAGCAGACTTCTTGGGTATTAAAACAGTTTGGGTAGTGTCAGCTTTGAAGAAACCTGTCAAAATAGAATCGGACCTTGCAGCCCAATTAGTCATGTGTGCGATGTGTGTGACTTTTGTTCAGCCGACGTGGACTTCCACTGTTGAGCGAACTATTCATCCCTCAGTGCGGGTGCAGCCGTCATTGCAAATTTCCCTCACATCCACGCCACCCACTTCACTGTTAGTCTGAGCCAGCCGGTTTTGGCTAGCTGTGGACACTAGCGCGTCCCCTTCGCTTGCCTTGCGATTAGCTAGCGCCCAGTCAATCATTTAGAAACTTTTTTCCTCCAATCGCGACCCCTTCGCGCTTTGTAATTTGCGAGACTTGTCATTTTGGCTAGCTGGGCCTGGGGTAGCAATACCCCAGGGCTTAACCAGTTAGCGCAAATATATATTGATATATATTCAATGTACTGGCCCGTACTGTAGCTCCCTCTCTCTCCTCCATCTGCCAACCCTCCCCACCCCTTCCATGCTCGCAACTTTTTGTTAACTATTTTTATTATGTACTTTACTGTATTTTGGTGACACTGCACTAGAGCTATCTTATTGATTTATCTTATTTATTATTGAAGTTTATTTATTTACCCAGCCATTTTCTGTGATTTCGCACCACGGATTATGGTTAGCCCTCACCCCGTGCCCTCTTATTGGCTGTCGCTGTCATCTCTTATTATTGTTTCGTAACCCTTTTTGCTTTCTGCGTGGCTGCAGCCAATCCCCTCTCGCTCTCTGCCCCAACCGCTGTTTCTCTTACCATGCAGCTTTAACCCCACTCCATTTTGAGCTGACGTATTTATTGGCGTGCGTGCCGCCCTCCTGTCTCACGCGTGTGTTGTTTTCCCCGTTCTGATTCGCTTCTACTAGTTACCCTCTCAACTCCCGAGTGCCAAAACTGCGCAACTTTCTTTCTTTTGGGGTTCTGTGCTTCGGATCTTTTCAACAGGGCCTGTGCGTTCGCTGCGACCCTAGTTGCCGGCCTACTGCCTGCGCGTTAGTGTGACAGCGGGTTGGCAAGCAGCAGGACTGGGTGCAGAGTCTCCCTGCTCGTATAGAGCGCGAGACGAAGCCGGTTGGTCTGTCTCGGGACACTCGGGGTCTCGGGACGTCTTGTATTCAAACTGTCCATAGTAGTCTGCGCTGGCTGCATTCGTTCAAGAATGTTAAAGGTCAAGCTGCGAGATGGCTGTAGCAGCTAGTCTGCTTCGACTACACGATGGTCTATCGAGCAGTCCGGGACCACGGGAATGCCGATGGGTTATCACGAAGGCCGAGGAGCCACTTTAGAGCAACCACGTGCCTGTCCTGCAATGAACAGCCCGAGATCAGTGCAGTCATAATCGAGTCAGAACTCCAACAGCGTGTCCGTGAAGCACAGCTCAAGCATCCTAAACTGCTTCCGCTAAGACAGGCAGTACAGACAGGGCAACTAGATTCGCTTGGAACTGGGCACCGGTCACCAGAAACGCCCTTCTGGAAGGCGCTGATGGCCAGAAAAGATGAACTGTGCATGGTCAATGACCTGTGCGTCAGGACAGAGAAGAAGTTCAAAGTTGAACTTCCCGAACAAGGTGCCGCGGAATCTGAGGCGGGTAGTCGCTCTGCGGCTGGGGCAGCGCAGAGGGGCGCACGGGCAGACCGGAATCTGCGATGGAAATGAGTTGGCTGGCCATGTCACATCATCGAGTTGTCGTTGACCCCGTGGAAGGCCTCTGCAGTGATGACGTCCTGATGATGCTGGCCGGACTTCGGAATGGTAGTAGCTGCTGGAGGAAAATACGCGGTGACGCTGGATTGCTGATGCACATGGAACTCTGTAGAACGGCCTTGGTTAGCCCGTGTTGGCATGTTAGAAGTCAGTCGTCGACAGAGTCCTGTGTTGCACTACGGAAGAAATTCGGCAATAGGCGCATGGTGATAACTTCTTCGGTTGGTGTTGGGCGATTCGACCTGTTGATGACGACGGTGGTGATGTGCTCGGATGACGATGCTTCTTTTGTGTTAATGGCTGTGACGACGGAGGCGATGGAGGTGGTGATGCTGGCTAATTATTTACAGTAATGCTGATGCTCCATGATGCTGTCGCTGGCGGGGCGTGTGCCCCCCGATCCAAGATATGCTGACGGCGCCTCACCGGACCAGTTGTAAAGGTTTAATGTAAATTAAGGGAAGGAAAAGAGCTAGGCGGTGGTTCTTATTTTATGTGGTTAAAAGACAGCGGAGTAAGAAGTAAGGAAGTAAAGATTATCCGCTGTGGGCACCGTATATTTATAGCCATCAGGAGCATCGCCGGAAACTTCTAGAAAATTCTAAGTATTACAAAAAAACAAATATTAATTATTGATTCCTATTAGATTTGCATTAATTGTAGTACTGCCTTACTGTAATAAATTATACATTGAATATTTATAAATGCGAGTATTAGAATTAGTTACTGTGAGAAGAAATTTCGAGAATTTAATTTGTACTCTACGGGGAAATTTCTAGAAATTAAATAATTCAAATGCATCGAACTTTCGCGAAGGTCACTACAGTACCACAACCTGTATCATTCCCATTATCATTACATGTAATGCGAGATTACTTTAACCCGGAAAGCCCTCCCCGGGGAGCCCGAAAAAGTTAGGGTTTTTTTACCCCTTGGTAGTTTTTGGCACCAGAATTATGAATGATATAGTAGTTTCGAGAAGTTTTTAATAAATTCACCATGGTACATGTTTATATCCATGTAAACGTTGCTGCAACATATTTTACAAAAAAATTTGAGTTAGAACTAATTTTTGACTCAAATTTACCGCGCCGCAGCAGATCAGAGAGCATTTTCGATCGACTCTGTCTAACAAAGGTGAATTCACACGATTCAGCGATAAACGCAATAAAAAGTTGACTGCAGTGTGCTGTCTGTCTGCGTAGTACATGTAATTCAATCGTTGACAGTATAGCATCGTGACCTTCAAATTGCCTGCAGACTGTGATTCTAACAGCAGCAATTCTGCCGACGAAGTAGACTTGACAGACAGAAAGACACTCAGACAGACAGACAGACAGACAGACAGACAGACAGACAGACAGACAGACAGACACTTTGACAGATAGACAAATAGACAGACACTAAGTATCTGCTGATATATACATGTATAGATATTAAAGAAAAAAAACCGAATTTCCTTAATGAAATAAATTATATTTTAATCAATTTGTAAGCCGGTCTCAATCAATAGATGGTATAACTTTTATCAGGAATGGGAAAGTCTCATTCAAGAATGGGAAGGCTTAAGGGATGGTAAAGCTTTGAATATAGAAAAATTGTATAGATGTGGAAGTTTTTCAGTCGGGGTGGGAGAGTTTAAAAAAATTAAAGCAATTAGTTCATGAGCTATAAAAAAGCAATGCTGAGGCTGCAAAACGGTATCTCAATTCTCAAATGTCTATGGCAGAGAGCTGCTCTCACAGCGCGAGCGCTTCACAACCTTTCGTATTATTGTAAAACAAAAATTGAATTTAATAGCAGACTGGAATACAGCTGCTTCAGTGACGCAATGCTCCGATTTTTCCGCAAGCGATGGAACAGGGTAAGAAGCAGCGCCACTGTACCCCACGACAACAAGATGAAGCGAAAGAAATTGCAAAGACTGACGCAAGCGGGCGAAGATTCTAAGAAAAATTCTAAATCTGCTGACGTTCAAATGGTAAGTCCGACAGTCCGATAGTATGTCCGATAATTGATTACACCTGCCCTATTGGCCAGATGTGCAACCGACAGCTCAGCCGCAGCTATTGCGCGGCGCATCTGAAGGCTGCGTGCGGCTGTTCAGTCCAAGGACTGGGGGGTCGCCACACACCCCAGCTACATGTAATTCTGGCACCCAAGCAATGCAGAGTTGAGTGTCTTGCTCAAGGGCACAATTTGTTCCAGTGGTATCGGGAATCGAACCCCCGACCTTCAAGTCGCGAGTCCAAACGCTCTAACCACTAGGCTAGAACTCCAGCGGAGTCAGCGGAATGGCAGAAATACTCGTAGCTACTGGTGTGCAGTCATCATTGCAACAAACCAGCGCTTTTCTTCCCGACTCTCACAGGCAGTTTCCCAAACGGCACCGAAAAGATCGCGCAGCGTCAGCGTCAGCAGCGCCTGCCAGACCGACTGTCCGCACCTGTGCAGTTGCGGCTGCTCTGCAGGAGAAGCCAGCGGCCTCAGCAATTCCAGCTTTGAGCGAAATGAGAAAACTTGCGATTTAGTGGAGAGAATGCTTCAGGTGAAAACTGGGAAAGCCATATTCCTGTACATCAATATTGTGTCTGTGTACATCACTCGTGTGTGTCTGTGTACATCAATATTGTGTCTGTGTACATCACTCATCACTCGTGTGTGTCTGTGTACATCAATATTGTGTCTGTGTACATCAATCGTGTGTGTCTGTGTACATCACTCGTGTGTGTCTGTGTACATCAATATTGTGTCTGTGTACATCACTCGTGTGTGTCTGTGTACATCAATTGTGTGTGTCTGTGTACATCAATCGTGTGTGTCTGTGTACATCAATCGTGTGTGTCTGTGTACATCAATCGTGTGTGTCTGTGTACATCAATCGTGTGTGTCTGTGTACATCAATCGTGTGTGTCTGTGTACATCAATCATGTGTGTCTGTGTACATCAATCGTGTGTGTCTGTGTACATCAATCGTGTGTCTGTGTACATCAATCGTGTGTGTCTGTGTACATCAATTGTGTGTCTGTGTACATCAATCGTGTGTGTCTGTGTACATCAATCGTGTGTGTCTGTGTACATCAATCGTGTGTGTCTGTGTACATCAATCGTGTGTCTGTGTACATCAATCGTGTGTGTCTGTGTACATCAATTGTGTGTCTGTGTACATCAATCGTGTGTGTCTGTGTACATCAATCGTGTGTCTGTGTACACCAATCGTGTGTGTCTGTGTACATCAATCTTGTGTGTCTGTGTACATCAATCGTGTGTCTGTGTACATCACTCGTGTGTGTCTGTGTACATCAATTGTGTGTGTCTGTGTACATCAATCGTGTGTGTCTGTGTACATCAATTGTGTGTCTGTGTACATCAATCGTGTGTGTCTGTGTACATCAATCGTGTGTGTCTGTGTACATCAATCGTGTGTGTCTGTGTACATCAATCGTGTGTGTCTGTGTACATCAATATTGTGTCTGTGTACATCAATCGTGTGTGTCTGTGTACATCAATCGTGTGTGTCTGTGTACATCAATCGTGTGTGTCTGTGTACATCAATCGTGTGTCTGTGTACATCAATCGTGTGTGTCTGTGTACATCAATTGTGTGTCTGTGTACACCAATCGTGTGTGTCTGTGTACATCAATCTTGTGTGTCTGTGTACATCAATCGTGTGTCTGTGTACATCACTCGTGTGTGTCTGTGTACATCAATTGTGTGTGTCTGTGTACATCAATCGTGTGTGTCTGTGTACATCAATCGTGTGTGTCTGTGTACATCAATCGTGTGTGTCTGTGTACATCAATCGTGTGTCTGTGTACACCAATCGTGTGTGTCTGTGTACATCAATCTTGTGTGTCTGTGTACATCAATCGTGTGTCTGTGTACATCACTCGTGTGTGTCTGTGTACATCAATTGTGTGTGTCTGTGTACATCAATCGTGTGTGTCTGTGTACATCAATCGTGTGTGTCTGTGTACATCAATCGTGTGTGTCTGTGTACATCAATCGTGTGTCTGTGTACATCAATCGTGTGTGTCTGTGTACATCAATTGTGTGTCTGTGTACATCAATCGTGTGTGTCTGTGTACATCAATCGTGTGTGTCTGTGTACATCAATCGTGTGTGTGTCTGTGTACATCAATCGTGTGTGTCTGTGTACATCAATTGTGTGTCTGTGTACATCAATCGTGTGTGTCTGTGTACATCAATCGTGTGTGTCTGTGTACATCAATTGTGTGTCTGTGTACATCAATCGTGTGTGTCTGTGTACATCAATCGTGTGTGTCTGTGTACATCAATCGTGTGTGTGTCTGTGTACATCAATCGTGTGTGTCTGTGTACATCAATCGTGTGTGTCTGTGTACATCAATCGTGTGTCTGTGTACATCAATCGTGTGTGTCTGTGTACATCAATTGTGTGTCTGTGTACATCAATCGTGTGTGTCTGTGTACATCAATCGTGTGTGTCTGTGTACATCAATCGTGTGTCTGTGTACATCAATTGTGTGTCTGTGTACATCAATCGTGTGTGTCTGTGTACATCAATTGTGTGTCTGTGTACATCAATCGTGTCTGTCTGTGTACATCAATCGTGTGTCGTGTGTCGTGTGAACACGTACATCACTCGTGTCTGGGTGTACATCACTCGTTTCTGGGTGTACATCACTCGTGTCTGGATGTACATCACTCGTGTCTGGGTGTACATCACTCGTGTCTGGGTGTACATCACTCGTGTCTGGATGTACATCACTCGTGTCTGGGTGTACATCACTCGTGTCTGGATGTACATCACTCGTGTCTGGGTGTACATTACTCGTTTCTGGGTGTACATCACTCGTGTCTGGGTGTACATCACTCGTGTCTGGGCGTACATCACTCGTGTCTGGGTGTACATCACTCGTGTCTGGGCGTACATCACTCGTGTCTGGGTGTACATCACTCGTGTCTGGGCGTACATCACTCGTGTCTGGGTGTACATCACTCGTGTCTGGGCGTACATCACTCGTGTCTGGGTGTACATCACTCGTGTCTGGGCGTACATCACTCGTGTCTGGGTGTACATCACTCGTGTCTGGGTGTACATCACTCGTGTCTGGGTGTACATCACTCGTGTCTGGGTGTACATCACTCGTGTCTGGGTGTACATCACTCGTGTCTGGGTGTACATCACTCGTGTCTGGGTGTACATCACTCGTGTCTGGGTGTACATCACTCGTGTCTGGGTGTACAGGCACAAGAATCCGGTACCCAAGCTGTACACAGCAGTAACCCAAGTCACGCTGTCGGCATTCCACAGGCCCAGCATCCAGACGATATCGAAGCGGCAGTCAAGGCTCTGGCGTCTGCGGCAGCCACGGCGCCTGACGCTGTCGCTGCCGCCTTTGCCGAAGAATTCGGTGACAGTGACGTCGCTGGTGGGGACGGCGTTAACAACCAGATGAAATCCAAGGCGATGATCGCTGCTGCCGACTGTGGACTGGTGAGTCTCTGGCGCTCATTAATTTGGGCTGGGAGTGAAGTCGGAGTGACTCATGGCGCTCATTAATTTGGGCTGGGAGTGAAGTCGGAGTGACTCATGGCGCTCATTAATTTGGGCTGGGAGTGAAGTCGGAGTGACTCATGGCGCTCATTAATTTGGGCTGGGAGTGAAGTCGGAGTGACTCATGGCGCTCATTAATTTGGGCTTGGAGTGAAGTCGGAGTGACTGGCGCTCATTAATTTGGGCTGGGAGTGAAGTCGGAGTGACTGGCGCTCATTAATTTGGGCTGGGAGTGAAGTCGGAGTGACTGGCGCTCATTAATTTGGGCTTGGAGTGAAGTCGGAGTGACTCATGGCGCTCATTAATTTGGGCTGGGAGTGAAGTCGGAGTGACTGGCGCTCATTAATTTGGGCTTGGAGTGAAGTCGGAGTGACTGGCGCTCATTAATTTGGGCTGGGAGTGAAGTCGGAGTGACTCATGGCGCTCATTATCAGTGTTGAGGAAACCGGGTTTTAGCCCAGTGGTTAGAGCGTCGGACTTACGACTTGAAGGTCGGGGGTTCGATTCTCGACGACCCACTCGGAAAAATTTGTGTCCTTGATCAAGACACTTAACTCTGCATTGCTGCAGTTCACTCAGCGATAAAATGGGTGCCAGCATTAGCTGGGGTAATTGAGGGCCTGTGTGGTGACCCCCCAGTCCTTGGACTGAACAGCCGTACGCAGCAATAGATGCGCCGCGCAATAGCTGCGGCTGAGCTGTCGGTTGCACATCTGGCCCAATTGAGGCAGGTGCTGACAGTGGGACGAGTGAGTGGCACCTGTTTTGGTGTCATTTAAAGAAGACTTTTAATGAAAATTTACATAAACTTCCTATTGCGAGGAACTCTTGATAAAATTAATTTTTTCAAGTTTTCAATAATGTTACAAGATAGCATAAAATGCAAGTTTTGCTTTCATAATATTCGCTAATTGAAGTTATTTCAAGACTTAAGTAGAAGCAGTATCGCAAAAATCAACTGTTTCGTATTGAAATAACAAACTGCACAAGTTAACGATTTTAAAAAAATGTTTAAAACGAAAGGAATGCCTTATGCAACAAACTATTTTACCAAGAAATTCCAATCTATTTTTTTCGGGGGCTTGTGAAGTTTGAAGAAAATTTTTAAATACAAAAGCGGCAACCGTCTCAATTAGAACAACATGGAAATAACAACGATATTATCGAGTATTGTTTGCTACTGAGATCGTTTAACCCAAACTAAAGCTATAATGAGAACATTGCTCAATCGGGCATACTTGGTGTCGCTACTGGTTCTCGCATCGGCTGTCTGTCTTCAAGCTGAGCGATGTGAGTTCACCGCGGAAGCAGTCACTGCTTGATGTATTTTGAATTGTTGCAAGCTGAGACCAATGTACTGAGATTATTCCTACTCATCAGCTGTGCGTACTCAGTGCCATTCGTCTCAACACTCCTTATCTCCCTTCTCAGTCTTGCTCCCTCTCTCTCTCTCTCTCTCTTTCTCCCTCTCTCTCTCTCTCTCTCTCTCTCTCTCTCTCTCTCTCTCTCTCTCTCTCTCTCTCTCTCTCTCTCTCTCTCTCTCTCTCTCTTTCTCTCTCTCTCTCTCTCTCCCTCTCTCTCTCTGTCTCTCTCTCTCTCTCTCTCTCTCTCTCTCTCTCTCTCTCTCTCTCTCTCTCTCTCTCTCTGTCTCTCTCTCTCTCTCCCTCTCTCTCTCTGTCTCTCTCTCTCTCTCTCTCTCTCTCCCTCTCTCACTCCCTTCTCTTTTCCTTCTTTCCTTCTCTCTTCTACGTCTCTCTCACCTCCCTCTTGTCTCTCCCTATCTTTCTATCTCTCCCTCCACCTCTATCCCTCTACCTCACCCCACCTCTGTCGGTTTCTCATCCCTATGCCTCCCTCTTTGTACGTCTCAAACTTCTGTGAGATAGTTATGTCCAAGTCAGAATTAACATGGCTCTAGGGAAGAATAGTCGATACAATAACATGAAAATTTACACATCGTCTACTCATAGTAGTAGTCTAAATGAGCACGCAAAGAGAAAAAATCGATTCCTCCCAACATCAGTCAAGTACGTCGGCTGCCGCAACATTACCGATATTAAGCGGTACACGGAGGCTGATAATAAGAAATATTTTGAAGTGAAACTGGACGCTGATGTGATGAACTCGGTCTCGACCTGTGCAATTATTTGTTCGAGTTACGCCGTGAAACATTTCGGCTTGAAAAACACCGACGAGTGCTGGTGCGGCGACCTGGACAGGGGCATCAAACTGCCGCCGAAGGTGTTCTGCGACTTCATCTGCCCCGGCAGCTTCACTGACCGGTGCGGAGACCGAACCTCGTTGAGCGTCTACGAGATGCCGGTTCGATTCGCGAAGGTGAAAATTCCAGGTAAGACACAGGCTGGAAAACTCGCTTGTTTTATTGCTGGATCTTTGATGTCCTTGACCACCGTTCCCAATATCCTTGACAACGGATTCTAATCAGTTTGAAAATTGATTCTGTCACTGACAAACAATCCAAATGACCTTGAAAACTACTCTTAATTCCATTGACAACCGATTCTATTGTCATTGACAACCGATTCTATTGTCATTGACAACCGATTCTATTGTCATTGACAACCGATTCCATTATACCATAGACAACAGGCTCTATTATCATTATTTAACTCTCGGTTTTAGCCTAGTGGATAGAGCGTCGGACTTACGACTTGAAGGTCGGGGGTTCGATTCCCAATACCACTGGAACAATTTGCGTCCTTGAGCAAGACACTTAACTCACACTTAGCATTGCTTCAGTTCACCCAGCCGTAAAATGGGTGCCAGCATTAGCTGGGGTAATTGAGGGCGTGTGTGGCGACCCCCCAGTCCTTGGACTGAACAGCCGTACGCAGCCTTCAGATGCGCCGCGCAAATAGCTGCGGCTGAGCTGTCGGTTGCACATCTGGCCATTTGGGGCAGGTGTAATCAATTAATATTAGTATATTATGAACTCTCGGTTGTCAAAGACAATTATAGGACTCTATAGAACTCCGCGCCTCAGTAAACTCATTTTTAAATACACTTCTGTACCTTGCCGCCAATTGCAGCTGAACCAGTCGGCTGCTATATGAGTTCCGAGCAGTTAAAACTGAAAGCGGAAGTTCCAAATCCCGAATTTGTAACTCACGAGAAATGCTCTCGAGCTTGCTGGATGAGACGTCAAAAGCTGTTTGGCTTCCTTGACGGTGTCTGCCACTGCGGCAACGAGCTGTCGGACGAAGACGCGATGCCCACCAGCATGGAAAAGTGCGAGAAATTGTCCTGCCCCGGAAACGCTGTGAAGCCCTACGAGTTCTGCGGCACGGACAGCAATTTTATCGTGTTTAAAGTTGCCACGGAGTCGCAGTGATTGCCCGCAGTCTGTGTACTTGACTGAAAATTCAAATTGACGCCCAACGCGCCGATTCGAATTTATTTGATTTAAACAAATTTTATCGATAACACTGTCATCTGATTATAAATAAACAAACAAACAGAGTTAGGCAAATTGTTTCTTGAGAGGAATGCATTATGTGCGAATGACTTCATGCTTAGACTCTGGTGTGTTAATCCACCAGGATTATCGATAGACGCGATTTAAATATTAATAACTCATGCACACGGTCACACGGTGTGTACAGCGGCACTATGACTGTCTTAAAGCCCTTCAAATGAGTGTGCCGCGCACGGAATCGAACCAGGGGGACCTGGGGAACCAGGGGAACAGGGAGAACCAGGGGGACCAGGGGGGACCAAGGGAATCAGGGGAAGCAGGGGAACCAGGGGAACCAGGGGGACAGGGAGAACCAGGAGAACCATGGGAACCAGGGGAACCAGGGGGGACCAAGGGAATCAGGGGAACCAGGAGAACCAGGGGAACCAGGGGAACCAGGAAAAACCAGGGGGACAGGGAGAACCAGGAGAACCATGGGAACCAGGGGGACCAGGAGAACCAGGGGAACCAGGGGGACCAGGAGAACCAGGAGAACCAGGAAAACCATGGGAACCAGGGGGACCAGGAGAACCAGGGGAACCAGGGGGACCAGGGGAACCAGGGAAACCAGGAGAACCAGGGGAACCAGGGGGACCAGGGGAACCAGGGGGGACCAGGGAAACCAGGGGAACCAGGGGAACCAGGGGAACCAGGGGAACCAGGGGTTCCAGGGCAACCAGGATAACTATGGGTCAATGTTTAACTCGATAATTTCAATAACAAGCGACCTCTTGGATAACCGGTTTGACTGCAGTTTTAAGTATATGTTGTTAGACAAAAATTGTTACAACAATTAACTACTAGATAAAGGGTTTTTAGTGATTCAGTTATTGATCTGTCTGTGCTAGAACGTGTTAGATAAGAGATGATGGGTGATGAGGATAAAGTACGTGTTAGACAAATGTCAAATCTAAAACGGCGCATAAATTTCCCCTGCTGTATACTCGCCAATCAGGTGCCAAACGGTGATCGCGAGTTCGAATCTGCCGCGCAGCCGCTGTCGAGTCTCCTGCCGCAGCCTCTGAAGCCCCTGACGCCGCCGCGGCCGACATCTTCGCCTCCAGCTGTGCCGGCTGTCTCGGCCCTCGGTCTCAGCCTCGCCGTCGGATTTCAATGCGGCGGCCTTCGACACGGCTGGTCGGCTCTGGTGACCGCGGTGCCAGCCGCTCAGGGCCAGCCACCCGCCTCGACTTCGCCGCAGTTCGACTGGTGCTCTAGCGGGGACACCAGCTTGGAGTGAGTGCTGAGATGCGAAGGCATTGCTCGGGTCGTAAAAGGCCTCGATGAGGTTGCGAGGTACTGCGAGGGAGCCAGAGAACCTAACTGGCCTTTCTCAGTTCAAGAGGTGTCACTGAACTCATATACACACTCACACACACGCTCACACAGGGTGTACATGTACAGCGGCCCTTTGACTTTCTAATCGTCAGGCCATGTACACTCTCTTTGCCTTTGGGGTTGGCCCAGCTCATAGCTGCATGTAGATCGCACGACAAGCCCCCCCCCATTGGCCCAAGTCAACGAGAAACAGATCATTGGTATCTACAACCAATAAAGCCAAGCCAGACTTATTCAGCACCCCACACTGCAACCAACAGCTACTTGGTGATGGCAACATTTTCGAGCGAGTCACCGCAGCAGCAGCAACTTGAAGGCGGCGAGAGAAGCAGGAAAAAGCGCTTCATCACTTTGACCAAATATCCGCTCAAAGGGCAGCCTGTGCAGCTGCCACCAGCTTCCTCGAGCGGCAATCGAAAGAAACAATCCTCGATCCCATCAGCGTCCGAGGTTCGAATCTTGACTGCTCAAGCTGAAACGTCCGTGGCCTGCAACGGCAGACTGATAGGACTCTACTGCACCGCTGGCTACGTTGCCATGGCAATTCGTCAGCGAGACAATAATATTAAAATTCGAGTTTACAATTGCGACCTGTGGCCAATCAGCTCGGAGCAGCTGCTGCGAAATCCCAGCTTAGTCAGGGAAGCCACCGAGGCAGGCGACATTGTCAACGAGAAAGTGCAGTGCCTCACTGTTGACAAAGCCGAGCAGACTCTGATGTACTTTCACACCTACAGGCTGATCAGCGCTGGGAACAAGCAGATGCGAAGGTATGGGGAACAGTGTGTGTGGGGTGTGGGAACAGTGTGTGTGAGGTATGGGGAACAGTGTGTGTGGGGTATGGGGAACAGTGTGTGTGGGGTATGGGGAACAGTGTGTGTGGGGTATGGGGAACAGTGTGTGTGGGGTATGGGGAACAGTGTGTGTGGGGTATGGGGAACAGTGTGTGTGGGGTATGGGGAACAGTGTGTGTGGGGTATGGGGAACAGTGTGTGTGGGGTATGGGGAACAGTGTGTGTGGGGTATGGGGAACAGTGTGTGTGGGGTATGGGGAACAGTGTGTGTGAGGTATGGGGAACAGTGTGTGTGGGGTATGGGGAACAGTGTGTGTGGGTTATGGGGAACAGTCTGTGGGTGGTATGGGAACAGTGTGTGTGGGGTATGGGGAACAGTGTGTGTGGGGTGTGGGGAACAGTGTGTGGGGTGTGGGGAACTGTGTGTGGGGTATGGGGAACAGTCTGTGGGTGGTATGGGATACAGTTCATACCAATATAACACAGTGGCACAGTGGTACTGGGGAACAGTTATTGCATATTTACCGAACGCGGATCCCCATCCCATGCAGGCTCTGCAGCATCAGCCTGCCCGACCTGCAGGTCCATCGCCGTCTCCAGCTAAAAGACGACGTCAAATCAATCAAAGTTGGCAGCAAATTTTTTGCACTGTACTTTCGCGACTGCCGCCTGGCCGTGTACTGCAAATCCAGCCGGTCGGTTGTGTTTGAATTCTCCGCGCAGAAGCTCGGCTGCCTGTTCCTACCTGGCGACACATTCGAGCTGGACAGTCAGGACAGGCTGGTGGAGGTCTCAGAGAAGCGGGTCCGCAGCCTGTTCTACAACGGCGTCACCTACCGGGACTGCGACTGCGCCAACCTGCAGGAGCTCATCAGCGGCGGCAGGCGGCGGCTGATTGGTCGGCGAGCGGAGTTCTACGAAGCACTGCAGTGCCACTTAGCCACCCTGCGCCTCGGGCAGCAGCAGCAGCAACAGCAGCAACATCACCAGCCCCAGAGTCTGCAACACCAGCAGCACCAGCCAACAATTCACACTGCAGGCAATAGCGGAGGCGGCTGCAGCAGGCGGGCCTGCACAATGAAAACCCGGATGCGGGTGAACACGAAACTACTGCGCAGGGTTGAGCAGCATCTGTGCACCGCCGCGATCGAGCAGCAGAGAAGACCGACGGCTCTGCCAATACTGGTGTGCGAGGATGCCTTCTGGCTGGAGGCAGTGGTGGCTGGAGCTGCTGACCCGGTGGGAATTCATCAGACAGCCCCTGATTCCCAGCAGCAGCAGCAGCAAAAGCTAGCAAAACAGCCATTAAAGAAGCGCAGTTGAAACAAACTCGTCTTTCAGTAAGATAAAACTAATTAGAGTTGCAGCAAGTTCAAAGAGTACTTTTATTTACTAGATTCAGTTTCATTTGGCACCTTATTAAACTCTTCTTTACAGAAGTATATTGCATAAAAATATAAGCAAAGAGAGATATTATATTGGCTGAAATAAGCGGTGCAACTTTAAGTACCAATTAACCAATTAAGTTATTAAGGACTAACTTTTAATGCTTTAGTTTAGCTACAGGAAAGTAAAAATAGTATAAATTAGTTTCTATTTGCAAATATAGTCTTTGTGAATACTAAGGTTTTATAAGGCTACTCTTAGACAATTAGTGAAATATTTAAAGTAGCAGAACACGAACTGGTGTCTTAATGCCTTTTTAATTTATTATTTAAATATTTAAACACGACCGCTCCTTTTAATTAGCAGAAGTTTTTGAATCGGTGCCGAAGAATAGGTAAAAAGTATTTTTTTTAAACAAAAACTATGAGAAGAAAATGAGTTTAATAGAAATGCTACTTAGAAAAAGTTTTCCATTAAGTAGTATATGGATCGGAAATAAATATAAACACTAAATATACTATCAGCGTAATATAAATGTAAAAAAATTTAACTAAATAATTGGAAATAGAAGAAATAGGTGACTTTAAAAGTTACTTGATTGGTTAAAACTTAACAAGTCAACCGGAATATAAGTCGGGGTGAACACTTTGATTTATGGTATGGAAAAATATTATAAAGATTATTATTTGCTAGCTCAATTATTGATAACTTTAAAGAGCAAGCAAGTTGTATTGAAATCAATAAATTTGTGCGGCAATAAGAGGAAAAATAGAAACCATGCACTTTAATTTTTCTGTAACAAAAATATCCGTATAAACTACTTAAAGATTGCGTCATCACTAGTAGCTAAGAAAGTGTTTTGAAACCCATTTTGATAAATAAGACTAACTTGTGCTGTCTAAATAAATACTTGTGAGTCGATTTTTATTGGTTTTTATCATTTTTAGAGATTTTTATCAACACAGTCGTAAGCGCAGTAAAAAGTAAAATTAATTTCCTTCAAACTACTTAGATGATTGCGTCATTATAAGTAGTAAACTAAGAGTTTCACAATCGATATTAATTATGAAATGAAAAAACTGCTCAGAGATCCGGCTGCCAGCCGCCGTAGGTTCGAGCCAGTAAGGCGGGGTCGGTTGCCATGTCAACCAGTAGCTCGGCCTGCTGCATAGGCACCAGCCTCTCAGCTGCATCTCCACCGCCGACACTGATTCTTCGCCGATCGATAACAGCCAGCATGCCGGACGTGTAGGGCTTGCCTCGGTGCCGGTCTAACAGCAGCTCCGACTTCAGTGTCTGGCAAGGATGCGCGCCGGACAGTTTCTGGCGAACCACCTGCAGCTTCTCGGTGCTGAACCAGCGTTCGGGACAGGAGAAGCTGGCGATTGAGCCGCTGCCGCCGGCTGCCGCAGATGAGGCTGAAGCTGACTTGGAGCCCGCGCGATGTTCGCTGGTGTCCCAGGCGGCTGTTGGTTTTGAAATTGGATTTGAATAATTTCTAGCATTTTTATGGGATATTCTAGCATGGGATTATTTAAGATTTTTTAGAATCTTTTACAAAAGGATTATTTAGGATTTTGGAATAACTTAGCAGGGAATTATTTGGGATCTTTTGGGATATTCTGGCATGGGATTATTTGGGATTTTTAAGGATATTCTAGCATGGGATTATTTGGGATTTTTAGGGATATTCTGGCATGGGATAATTCAATATTTTTAGGGATATTCTAGCATGGGATTATTTGGGATTTTTAGGGATATTCTAGCATGGGATAATTCAAAGGGATATTCTAGCATGGGATTATTTAGGATTTTTAGGGATATTCTAACATGGGATTATTTGGAATTTTTAGGGATATTCTACTCGTAGCATGGGATAATTAAATATTTCTGGGGATATTCTAGCAATCGATTATTTTAGCATCTTTTGATATTCTACAGCATAGGATAAAATGGGACGATTGTTACGATTTGGGGATAAAAAAAGAAAAGAATCCTCACCAGATGACTCCCTGTGCGCGGCAGTCAGCATGCCAGCCAGCTGCTTCCAGTCAGCTGAAACGTCATTAATAAAGACCTGCAGGACTGACAGCACCAGCTCCCGTTCGCGCCTGAGAGCAGCCAGGCAGTGACCCAGGCACCGCACGAAAGCCCCCTGACTGGGCGGCAGCGGCCCCATGGCGCCGCAGATCTGCCTTGTCAGCCGGAACGGCACCAGCTCCGGGGTGGGCAGAAATGTGATCGCAGTGCCAAAGGCGTAACCGAAATCAATGCCAATCATTTTACCGCTGTCCAGACACAGCATATAGTTGGACATGTGCCTGTCGCCTACTGACAGTAGCCAGTGTGCGCCGCACATTGCCGCGTGACTTCTCACCAGGGTGTCACGCATAGCGTAATAGGCCTCCCAGCTGCTGGATAACTGACGGAGACCTCTGGCAAGCAGGCAGTCAGGTACACAGTCCAGCAGCGGTTGGAAATTTCGTTGAACAACTTGCTGATCTGACAGGGTGTACAACTTGCAGTGATCATTAGATACGAACTTGCAGTAGTCAAGAGACTGTTTGGAGTGACTTCGCTGCTCAGCTGCGGACATCTGGTGCACCAGAAAGTCTTTGTAAGGCTGAGTGCGCTCGAGCCATTCAAGGATGCCCAGGTCGGGACTGAGGGGCACCACCTGCGGGCATTGGTCGGTTGGGTTGGTGGGTTTTAATCTCATAATTGAGAATCCCCAAAAATCAATATAAATCCCATAATTGAGAATCCCCAGAAATCAATATAAATCCCATAATTGAGAATCCCCAGAAATCAATAGAAGTCCAATAATTGAAAATCCCAAAAATTAATAAAAATCACACAACTAAGAATCCCTCGAAATCAATAGAAATCCCATAACTAAGAATCCCCATAAAAATCAATAGAAATCCCTAATCCCTAAATTAATAATCCCAAAAATAACAGAAATCCCATAGAAATCCCATAATAAATAATCCCAAAAAATCAATAGAAATCCAATGATTGAGCATCGCACCTGATAGGTGACCAGACTCAGCCGCCGCAGCCGGCACTGGATGTCCCTCTGCAGCAGGGAGTTGAACAGTCCCAGAGCCTGCTGGATTCGCTGGTCCTGTCGAAGGTCCTCGCCGGCCTTCACCAGGTATGGCCGGTCCCGCTGGTCGTTGCCGCGGATCGTCAGCCGGTGCGGCCGACGCAGAGACGACATCACTCGGACTGTGTCGCCGAAGCCGGCGATGCGAGTGTGCAGCTCCGGCTGCGGCTTCGCCAGGGAGGCCGTCAGGCTGTCCCGGCACTGACGGGGGGGCGAGGGCGACAGGGGTGATATGGTGAAGACTGGCCTGCTTACCCTGCGATTCACCAACTCACTCACTTGCTTAATTACTCACTCACTCAATCACTCACTCACTCACTCACTCACTCACCCACTCACTCACTCACTCACTCACTCACTCAATCACTCACTCACCCACTCACTCACTCACTCACTCATTCACTCAATCACTCACTCACTTAATCACTCACTCACTCAATCACTCACTCACTCACTCACTTACTCACTCACTCAATCACTCACTCACTCACTCACTCACTCACTCACTCAATCACTCACTGACTCACCCACTCACTCACTCACTCACTCACTCACTCACTGACTCACCCACTCACTCACTCACTCACTCATTCACTCAATCACTCACTCACTCAATCACTCACTCACTCACTCACTCACTCACTCACTCACTCACTCACTCACTGACTCACCCACTCACTCACTCACTCACTCACTCACTCACTCACTCACTCACTCACTCACTCACTCACTCACTCACTCACTCACTCACTCACTCACTCACTCACTCACCTGATACTGTCCAGGGACCTCCAGATAAGCGTCGCCGTGCTCGGTCGCAGCGAACTCGGCCAGCCAGGTGCTGAAGTCGGCCAGCCGGGCAGTGGCAACGCTGGACGAGTCGCGCTCGTCTCGAACCCGCTTCCACAGCTTGCCAACAGCGCGCTGCAGCTCCGCCTCCGACCGGATGCCGACCAGCCGGTCAGCGGTCGGCAGGGCGGCCAGAAACTCGCGCCGATGGCGGGCGGCAAACTCCCGACGTAGCCGGCCGTGACTGCCGGCTTGCGGGCCGTCGGGGTCGAAGAACAGCTGGTCGATGGCCTCGGCGTGCAGTTCGCGAAGGCGCTCAGTCTGACCGATGGAGCGCTTGGCGCTGGACAGCCAGTCCAGGGCTGTGCAGGCGGGCAGGCACACCTGCCGCAGGCGTAAGGAGAGGCGAGTTTTCTTGTCACTCTCTTGGGGATAACAGTGAGTGACAGTTACTTCTAGTCACTCTGGGGACAACATAAAAAGAGTTTTCTAGTCACTCTGGAGACAACACAACAATGACCGAGTTTTCTAGTCACTCTGGAGACAACACAACAATGACCGAGTTTTCTAGTCACTCTGGAGACAGCACAGCAATGACCGAGTTTTCTAGTCACCCTGGAGACAGCACAGCAATGACCGGATTTTCTAGTCACTCTGGAGACAGCAATGACCGGATTTTCTAGTCACTCTGGAGACAGCAATGACCGGATTTTCTAGTCACTCTGGAGACAGCAATGACCGGATTTTCTAGTCACTCTGGAGACAGCAATGACCGGATTTCCTTGTCACTCTGGAGACAGCAATGACCGGATTTCCTTGTCACTCTGGAGACAGCAATGACCGGATTCTCTAGTCACTCTGGAGACAGCAATGGCCGGATTTCCTGGTCACTCTGGAGACAGCAATGACCGGATTTTCTAGTCACTCTGGAGACAGCAATGACCTAATTTTCTAGTCACTCACCTCTCCCATCTGGGCGATGAACTCCTCAACCAGCGGCAGTCGCCTCAGCCGTTGCCACAGCCGTTCAGCCGCCTGCCGAGCGCCCGAGTCGCCGGTCTCGAATCGATAATTGGCCCTGGCCAATCGGAACGGATAGACCAGAGCGGCTGGATAGATATCGCACACTGACTCGAGCAGAGGCAGCACTGCCGAGCCGCCCTGGTCCGGTTTGTCCAGCAGCGACACCAGCTGCGGCAGCCAGGGCAGGGACAGCCACACCGGCACCGACGCCATCTGACGGCTGAACCGCGAGGACAAAGACTCGTCAGCGGGATTCTGGGATGCCTCATCATCAGCTGACTCGCCTAGAAGGCAGAGCAGCCTGGGGAATCTGATTGAGGCCTCTTGACTGCCGCAGCGCATTGCCGAGGTCACCGAGTCCACGGCTTGGGCGCGGAGAGCGGCTCGGAACTGCTGCGGCTGCTGGTTGGGCGCTGCTTCTAGTAGACAGGAGTCGCAGAAACGGATCTGCGAGTGGAGAAAAACAACTATATAAAACTTTCAAAACAGAGGAGTTCGAGGATAGCAGAAGCAGAAAGGGCCCACAGTTGACTGCCCAAACCCTACACTAACCCTAAGCCCCACCCTAACCCAAACCCTAAGCCCCACCCTAACCCAAACCCTAAACCATACCCTAACCCAAACCCTAAGCCCCACCCACCCAAACCCTAAACCTTACCTTAACCCAAACCCTAAACCTTACCTTAACCCAAACCCTAAACCTTACCCTAACCCAAAACCAAAACCCTACCCTAATCCGAACCCCAAACCCCACCCTAACCCAAACCCTAAACCCTACCCTAAACCATACCCTAACCCAAATCCTAAACCCTACCTTAACTTATCCTAAATCCTACCTTAACCCAAACTCTACCACTAACTCTAATCTAACTAATAAAATTCGTAATATCTATTCTAGATTTTCTACGAAACTCCGAGAGGATAAAGAGTAGAAAAACAAATAAAACAAAATCCATTCATGTTGTAACAGGAAATACCTGCATAGACTGCCAATAAATATTTTTTAAATCTTTTTTGACAGCGGTAAACTTGTAACGGAGAAATAAAAACAAATAAAAAAACCCGAAAAAAATCCCGAGGCCTCACCAGCTCCAAGTGGCACTGTAGACTCGAGCTGCCGACATCCGCAAAGCCTACGCCATCTGCTTTAGAAGCAGCCGATTGCAAATTACTCAAAGCCGATTTATCGAACGCCTCAGCTTCCGCTCTCATGTTTGCCTGCCCAGTCGATGGCGGTGATGACGCCAATTGAATCCTCAGCAGCGCGGCCGACGCTCTGTCGCAGAGTCCCGCCGCCAGCAGCTCCTCCCAGGTCGGCGACGGCGAGATGAGCTGGAATTGAGGATTTTTTATGTAATTTTGTCGCTTAATACGAGTCGTACATGTCGGTTTATGTCGTTCAATGTGTTGGTCAATGTGTCGCTTAAATACGTCGGTCAATGTGTCGCTTATAGTGTCGGTCAATGTGTCGCTTATAGTGTCGGTCAATGTGTCACTTATAGTGTCGGTCAATGTGTCGCTTATAGTGTCGGTCAATGTGTCGCTTATATTGTCGGTCAATGTGTCGCTTATAGTGTCGGTCAATGTGTCGCTTATAGTGTCGGTCAATGTGTCGCTTATATTGTCGGTCAATGTGTCACTTATAGTGTCGGTCAATGTGTCGCTTATAGTGTCGGTCAACGTGTCGCTTATAGTGTCGGTCAATGTGTCGCCTAAATTGTCGGTCAATGTGTCACTTATAGTGTCGGTCAATGTGTCGCTTATAGTGTCGCTTATAGTGTCGGTCAATGTGTCGCCTAAATTGTCGGTCAATGTGTCGCTTATAGTGTCGCTTATAGTGTCGGTCAATGTGTCACTTATAGTGTCGGTCAATGTGTCACTTATAGTGTCGGTCAATGTTTCGCTTATAGTGTCGGTCAATGTGTCGCTTATAGTGTCGGTCAATGTGTCGGTCAATGTGTCGCTTATAGTGTCGGTCAATGTGTCGCTTATAGTGTCGCTTATAGTGTCGGTCAATGTGTCGCTTATAGTGTCGGTCACTGTGTCACTTATAGTGTCGGTCAATGTGTCGCTTATAGTGTCGCTTATAGTGTCGGTCAATGTGTCGCTTAAATTGTCGGTCAATGTGTCGGTCAATGTGTCGCTTAAATTGTCGGTCAATGTGTCGGTCAATGTGTCGCTTATAGTGTCGGTCAATGTGTCGCTTATGGTGTCGCTTATAGTGTCGGTCAATGTGTCGCTTAAATTGTCGGTCAATGTGTCGGTCAATGTGTCGCTTATAGTGTCGGTCAATGTGTCGCTTATAGTGTCGCTTATAGTGTCGGTCAATGTGTCGCTTATAGTGTCGGTCACTGTGTCACTTATAGTGTCGGTCAATGTGTCGCTTATAGTGTCGCTTATAGTGTCGGTCAATGTGTCGCTTAAATTGTCGGTCAATGTGTCGGTCAATGTGTCGCTTAAATTGTCGGTCAATGTGTCGGTCAATGTGTCGCTTATAGTGTCGGTCAATGTGTCGCTTATGGTGTCGCTTATAGTGTCGGTCAATGTGTCGCTTATAGTGTCGGTCAATGTGTCGCTTATAGTGTCGGTCAATGTGTCACTTATAGTGTCGGCCAATGTGTCGCTTAAATTGTCGGTTTAATGCGTCACTCTAATTGTCGATATAATTTGTCGCTTTAATTGTCGCTAAATGTCGATAAAATTGTCGATAACAAAGCTTACCTGCCGTCGAACCTTGGCAACCTTTTCGGCTACGGACATGGCGTCGAAATTTCGGTCTGTGTCCAACGACAACGCGGCGGTGGTCCAAGCTTTGGCGCAGGCGGCCCGCCAAGCCACAGAAGTCGGGGAGGAGCCTCTGGTGGAGGTCGCCGATGTTTGGGTGCAATATTTTCTAGCCCGACCGAGATGGATCAACGCCACGGCGGGCTGCGACTGCAGGCAAGCCGCTTCAGCAAGGAGCAGCAGCTGCTCACCAGCAAATGCGTTGAAACGGCGTTTGCCAGCAGCGAGGTCGTCTGAGGTGGGATGAGGAGGGCGATTAGGAAAGAGAATTAAATGCTTTGGTTAGGTATCCTATTAGATAGTCTGTTGGTTAAATAGGTAAGCTATTAGGTGGTTTATTAGGTAGGCTATTAGGATGTTTATTGGGTAGGCTATTAAGTGGTTGATTAGGTAATATTTTAGGTGGTTGATTAGGTAGTCTATTAAGCGGTTGATTAGGTAGTCTATTAGGCAGTTGATTAGGCAGTCTATTAGGCACTTGATCAGGTAGTTTATTAGGTTGTTGATTAGACGGTCTATTAGGTGGTTCATTAGGCAGTCTATTAGGCACTTGATCAGGTAGTTTATTAGGTTGTTGATTAGACGATCTATTAGGTGGTTCATTAGGCAGTCTATTAGGCAGTCTATTAGGCTACATCAAGCGTTCCAGTGATAACTTGTCACTCAGTCCCAATTTTTTCGCTCATTAGCTACAGACAACTTGTTGAATTGGTTGACAATTCATGGAAGTAAAAAATTCGAGCTATTTCACAAGTAGCTATAGTTCCAAAGTTCCTAAATATGGTCTAGCGCAATTATTTGAAGTTTACCGCCCGAGTTCACGGATTCAGGTAGATGCAGTGAAAGGAGCTTTTTATGAAGCTTTAAAAATATGAATCTTTTCCAACGACACCTGAATAGGTAGAGGTTCCGAAGTAGCAATTGACAATTGTCAATGACGATGGATAATGATGATGATTTTCAAGCAGCCTTCATACATAAAAAGGCGACATCAATGGAAAATAATGTCTCAAAGATTTTGCTAAATTTGATAAGTCTGCCCCAATTCTACCAGCGCTGTTTCTATTGCTAACTCTAACCGTTGACAACGTAGCATCCTGCGATTCTAATACGCTCGTAGAGCTGACTTCAAACCGACCTCTGGCGCTGACTGCGTTCGTCCTGAGTTCACCAAGATTGTGCCGGGGTTCTGCGACCTGCTGTCATGTGGTTACCTGTGCGCCAAGACTCTCAAGTGCCAAGCCTTCAGACTACCCTCTGGCGACATCTCGAGTGTATCAGGAACGGACTTATACCTTGGAGGCTACCAGATGTCGGGCTCAAGAGGCAGCACAGCATGCAACGAGAGCATCCAAGCCGACATGTGGGAGCCGCAACAGCCTAACAATAATAAGGGCAATCAGGACTGCGACCACCAGTTAAAGTACATTTGCGAATGTCTCGTGGTGTTTTAACGCGGTTGAATATGAATTACCAATGCAGTAAAAATCGTTGAATTTCGTTGAGATATTTTGAAAATAAATAGTTTGGAGATAAGCTAGAAGCTTAATCCTGTTGGTCTTACCCTGTTGAAGCATCATCTGTTGCAGTTTGCACGATCATATATCTTGATCTTGAAGGTCGGGGGTTCGATTCCCGATCCCATCCTTGCGTCCTTGAGCAAGACACTTAACTCACACTTAGAATTGCTTCAGTTCACCCAGCTGTAAAATGGGCGCCAGCATTAGCTGAGGGGGACCCCCCCCCAGTCCTTGGACTGAACAGCCGTACGCAGCAATAGCTGCGGCTGAGCTGTCGGTTGCACATTTGGCCCAATTGGGGCAGGTGTAATCAATTATATCATTAATAGATTAGTATTATAAAAGGCAGTCTCTAATTAGGCTTCTTAGACATTAGTATTAGATGCTTGATTAGTCTGATAATTAGGAGATAAAAGGGCCAATTAGGCGTGCAGGTAATTATTAACAAAACCAACCTAATCCGTCTACGAGCAGCATCTTATTGGCGCATAGCAACCGCACAGCAACGGTCCGCTCCCAACTGTCGCAGGCGTCCCGAATGAAATCGGGTCTTCTCTGTCGCCATTTCGCCAGCAGGTCGGCAGTCGACGAGACAACATCTTGACGGCGCCGGTCGCCAGTCAGCAGGGTGAGGCTCTCGCGCAGCTCCGTCAAGCGATGGACGCTGGCCATGTTGGACAGGTGAAACTGGCGCTGAAGGGCCGGCACCGAGGACACGTTCTGCGGAGCAGTGAGCGTCATTATTATGATGATGGCTTTTATGATCATTGAATGATCATAGAGAGTGCTATTATCAACTCTCTATGCTCTATGCTATAATCCCTCTCTATGCTTTTTAATTTATAACTAAGTTATGATCATGAAGAGTGCTATGACCAATCGAAGGATAATGGAGAGTGCTATGACCAATCGAAGGATAATGGAGAGTGCTATGACCAATCGAAGGATAATGGAGAGTGCTATGACCAATCGAAGGATAATGAAGAGTGCTATGACCAATCGAAGGATAATGGAGAGTGCTGACCCAACTAAAGGATAATGGAGAGTGCTATGACCAATCGAAGGATAATGGAGAGTGCTATGACCAATCGAAGGATAATGGAGAGTGCTGACCCAACTGAAGGATAATGGAGAGTGCTATGACCAATCGAAGGATAATGGAGAGTGCTGACCAATCGAAGGATAATGGAGAGTGCTGACCCAACTGAAGGATAATGGAGAGTGCTATGACCAATCGAAGGATAATGGAGAGTGCTGACCAATCGAAGGATAATGGAGAGTGCTATGACCAATCGAAGGATAATGAAGAGTGCTATGACCAATCGAAGGATAATGGACGGTGCTATGACCAATCGAAGGATAATGGAGAGTGCTATGACCAATCGAAGGATAATGGAGAGTGCTATGACTAATTGAAGGATCATAGTGTTATGACCAATTGCAGCATCATAGAGTGTTATGAACAATTAAAGAATCATGGAGAGTGCTATGACCAACTGACGAATCAAAGCGAGTATCATTGATCCCTATATGGAGACATTTACAAGTTATTATCCAGGTACAATTGGACACTAAAGTACTAAATTTCTTGTCCAATAATATACTTCTGCTCACATTGAGCACTCGATCCAGAGCTGAGTCCACGTAGGCCATTGCATTGTGATATTTTCCTGTTTTGATTAGCACCGATGCAAGCAGTTCGGCGTGCTCGCTCTGCAAAACAAGGTGAGTTCGAAAATATACTACCACTTCTACCACTACCACTACTACTACTACTACTCTACTACTACTACTACTACTACTACTACTACTACTACCACTCTACTACTACTACCACTCTACTACTACTACTACTACTACTACCTCTACTACTACTACTACTACCACTACTACTACTACTACTACTACCACTACTACTACTACTACTACTACTACTACTACTCTACTACTACTACTACTATAGGTTTTGTCAGCCTAACTGAGAATAAATCCATCCAAAGTGAGAATCCTGCCTACGCTGACTGCGAAGGGCCTGGCTGCGTGCAGCCTTAGTCTATGGGCCATAGACTATAAAGGATAAGCAAAGTGATAAAAAGCCATCCAATGTGAGAATCCTGCCTACGCTGAATACGAAGGGCCTAGCTGCGTCCAGCCTAGTCTATGAGCCATAGACTATAAAGGACAAGCAAAGTTTTAAAAAGACATCATCCAGTGTGTTCCTGTTTCCGTTATTCCGTTCAAGCTATTGGCTAGTCATATGGCTCAGAAGGTATAAAAATAAAAGAATCCGACGCATAGACCAATCGATTCTCACATTGGATGGCTTTTTATCACTTTGCTTGTCCTTTATTGTCTATGGCCCATAGACTAAGGCTGCACGCAGCCAGGCCCTTCGCAGTCAGCGTAGGCAGGATTCTCACTTTGGGTGGCTTTATTCTCAGTTAGGCTGACAAAAGCAATACCACCACTACTACTACTACTACCACCACTACTACTACTACTACTACTACTACTACTACTACCACCACTACTACTACTACTACCACCACTACTACTACTACTACTACCACTACTACTACTACTACTACTACTACTACTACTACTACTACCACTACTACTATTACTACTACTACTAATAATAATAATACTAATTGCTACTAATACTACTGAATACTACTCGTTCTGTTACTACTACTACTAATCGGCACTAGACCTCACCTCAAATTGAGTTCTAACAGAATCATTGTCTGTTGTACAACGCAAAAAGTCCATAAATTCGGCAGATTCTGAGTCTGAACCAATAGCAGATTCTGGTTTGTCGCAGACAAGGCGTGTTGAGCTCAGCATGTAGGAGGACAGGGCATTCTGAGGGTGCGAGGGGATATTGGGGTGACTATGGACGAAACTGCAGTGTCATTTAATGATGTAATAAAGTCTTGATAATTGACGCATACAATGACTCATTTACTTAACATTCTGGGTCAACAATCGATGACCCATTTACGTACCATTCTGGGTCAACAATCGATGACCCATTTATGTAGCATTTTGGGTCAACAATCGATGACCCATTTATGTAGCATTTTGGGTCAACAATCGATTACCCATTTATGTAGCATTCTGGGTCAACAATCGATTACCCATTTATGTAGCATTCTGGGTCAACAATCGATGACCAATTTACGTAGCATTCTGGGTCAACAATCGATGACCAATTTACGTAGCATTCTGGGTAAACAATCGATGACCCATTTACGTACCATTCTGGGTCAACAATCGATGACCCATTTATGTAGCATTCTGGGTCAACAATCGATGACCCATTTACGTACCATTCTGGGTCAACAATCGATGACCCATTTATGTAGCATTTTGGGTCAAAAATCGATGATCCATTTATGTAGCATTTTGGGTCAACAATCGTGACCCATTTATGTAGCATTCTGGGTCAACAATCGATGATCCATTTACGTACCATTCTGGGTCAACAATCGATGACCAATTTACGTACCATTCTGGGTCAACAATCGATGACCAATTTACGTAGCATTCTGGGTCAACAATCGATGACTCATTTACGTAGCATTTTGGGTCAACAATCGATGACTCATTTAAGATTCTGGGTCAACAAATTATGACTAATTGAGGATTCTGGGTCAACAATTTAGGATCAGTTTAGGGTTGTGGGTCAACAATATAGAACCCATTTATTATTCTGTGTCAACAATTGATGACCCATTGATTATCCTAGGTCAGTTGACAATTTATGACCCATTTAGGATTCAATTAACGACCCATTTGATTCCGTGTCAACATTTGATGACTCATTTAGGATTCCAGGTCAATGATCGATGACACATCCATGATTCAGGGTCAACAATTTATGACCCGTTTAGTATCCTGGGCCAACAACTGATGACCCATTTACGGTTGTAGGAAATATAGGATCAGTTTAGGGTTGTGGGTCAACAATTTAGGATTAGTTTAGGTTTGTGGGTCAACAATTTAGGATTAGTTTAGGTTTTGGGTCAAAACTCACCTTGCAAACATTCTGCACCCCGACTCGGCTCCACAGCCGGTCAGCTAGTCCGCTGCCTTCTTCTCCATCAGCCGGGGTCAGCAGCAGCTTCTTGGACACGCCGCTCAGCCTACTCCAATCGGCTAGTCGAGTCAGACAGTCCAGCCTAGCCAGTTGGCAAGCATTATTCACGGCTGTTGCAGAATCTGCAGCAGCAGAAGCAGACTCTGTGCCGCTTTCATCAGCCTGTCGAAATAGTCGATCAAATGTCGCTAACGCTAGTTGAACATCGCCGCTGAGGCACCAGTCGAGAGCGTTAAAACGTTCTTCATCATCGTTATTGTCGACGCCTTCCTGGCCGTTATGTCGCGATCGACATCGACGCAGGGCGCCAAGCTGCTGGTCGGGCTCGCCCATGTCGCGGTAGAGCCGGGCCAGAGCCAGCCAGTAGGCTTCCTCGTGCCTGTCGGCGTGGCCAGTCCCGACATCGGCGCTGTTATCGTCATTGGACTGGTAAATGGAATGTTTTTTGAAACATTATCAATTAGTGAAGTGATAGATAATAAGATGTCGGTGAGATGTGTCGCTAGCATATGTCGCTCAGATGTGTCGCTAGAACATGTCGCTAAGATGTGTCGGTGAGATGTGTCGCTAAGATGTGTCGGTGAGATGTGTCGCTAAAACATGTCGCTAAGATGTGTCGATGAGATGTGTCGCTAAAACATGTCGCTAAAATATGTCGGTGAGATATGTCGCTAAGATGTGTTGGTGAGATATGTCGCTGAAACATGTCGCTAAGATGTGCCACTTGACCATTACGCTAAGATTCGTCGGTAGAATGTATTGCTAAAACATGCTGCTAAAATTTGTCCGTGAAATGTTTCGCTAAGAAATGTCGCTAAGATGTGTCGGTGGGATGTGTCGCTAAAACATGTCGCTGAAGTTTACTGATAAAGCATGCCGGTCAATTTTTTTCTACACTGTGCCAATAAAACATTTTGCTAAATTATGTCGCAAATGTATGTCGCTAAGGTGCATGGTTTACAAATTTCTCCATTTCAACAAAAACCTAAAATGTTACCTCCTGACTTCCAGCCTCCATTCGTCGGCGCTTAGCAGCAGTCGGAAGCTGCTCCGTCGTAGCCTTGGCGGCTCTGCCTCGGTGTCGACCCGGCTCGTCACGTGACTGCTGTTGCACGCCAGGCCGCCCCTGCCAAGCATACAAAAGTTCCAACGCCAAAGCGCCAAGCGTTGGCAGGTGAGCGGCCGACGCCGCCGCAGCCACTAATCCGTAGTCGCTAGGTCGGATAATGGCGCCGACGTCAACAACGCCGACTCCTCCGTCGCCGCAGGCGCTCGAAGCTACAGCGCAGAGCGAGTCGAGCGCGCAGCCAATCAGAGCCGGATCGTTTGTTGCCGCTGTCACCGCCGACAAACCGTTCCGCCGCTTCCCGTCGAAAGGCGACGTCGGGATCAGGACGCCCAGCCAAGCGGCGGCAAGTCGGCGACACATGTCGGCCACGTCGTCTTCGGATAGAGCGGAGGCAGCCCAGTCCACCATGGACTGCGAGAGCTGATTTTTTTCAAGGGAGGGATGAGAGATGATATGAGACGATTATGGATCACAGGGGATGATATGACTCATTCTAAAATGATTATATAGGATGATATGGCCCATTTTGAAAGGATCATGGAGAATGATATGCCACATTCTAAAAGATCATAAAGGATAATGTGACCCATTTTAAAAAGACAATAAATGATGATATAACCCATTCTAAAATGATCATAGGGGATGATATGACCCATTCTAAAAGGATCATAGAGAATGATATGACCCATTCTAAAAGGATCATAGAGGATGATATGACCCATTCTAAAAGGATCATAGAGGATGATATGACCCATTCTAAAAGGATCATAGAGGATGATATGACCCATTCTAAAAGGATCATAGGGGAAGATATGACCATTCTAAAAGGATCATAGAGGATGATATGACCCATTCTAAAAGGATCATAGATGCTGATATGACCCATTCTAAAAGGTTCATGGAGGATGATATGACCCATTCTAAAAGGATCATAGAGGATGATATGACCCATTCTAAAAGGATCATAGGGGAAGATATGACCATTCTAAAAGGATCATAGAGGATGATATGACCCATTCTAAAAGGATCATAGATGCTGATATGACCCATTCTAAACGGTTCATGGAGGATGATATGACCCATTCTAAAAGGATCATAGAGGATGATATGACCCATTCTAAAAGGATCATAGGGGAAGATATGACCATTCTAAAAGGATCATAGAGGATGATATGACCCATTCTAAAAGGATCATAGGAGAAGATATGACCATTCTAAAAGGATCATAGAGGATGATATGACCCATTCTAAAAGGATCATAGATGCTGATATGACCCATTCTAAAAGGTTCATGGAGGATGATATGACCCATTCTAAAAGGATCATAGATGCTTATATGACCCATTCTAAAAGGTTCATGGAGGATGATTTGACCCATTCTAAAAGGATCATAGATGCTGATATGACCCATTCTAAAAGGTTCATGGAGGATGAGTTAAAAAATTCTTTTTATACCCGTCAATCATAAATCAAGTCTACAATGACATTCAAAAAAAGCTCACCTGAGCGCACAGCAGCCGACCAAACATTCGATCTTTCTGCGCCAGACCGGCCAAGGTGGTCACCAGGGCGCCCTGTTCCATCTGAACGTCGGGCAAGTCGCCAACTCGATAGCGACGTCGCAGAGTCACCCGGTGCTCGCGTTTCGCAGCCGCTTCGGCCGCTTCACGAGCCTGACGCCGGTGTCGCTCCACGCCGGCCTGAGCGAATGCCGAGTAGCTCGAGGAGGAGCCCTGAGTAGCCGGGGGCCCGTCAGAGCTGGAAGATGCAGCTGCTCCTGATGATGATGAAGCTGCCTGCTGCTGCTGCTGTTGCTGCAGAAACATTCGACGACGAAGTCGGTGAAGCTGCGCTGCTTGGCCAGCCATCTGGGGATTCGCGTCCGAGCCCAGAGCGGTGTGGTAGCCGGCCAGACCGCCCGCGGCCGACACTTCCAGGCCGGCGCCACCGCCGCCGCCTCCGGAGGAGCGAAATAGCAGCGAGGTGGAGACGGACAGGTCCTGGATGCGGGTCGGGTGAGAGCTGCTGATAGATAGGACAGGCAGAAAGACAGAGATTCGGACACACACACACACACACACACAGAAAGACAGACACACAAACAGACAGACAGACAGACAGACAGACAGACAGACAGACAGACAGGCAGACAGACAGACAGACAGACAGACAGAAAGACAGACAGAAAGACAGACAGACAGACAGACAGACAGACAGACAGACAGACAGACAGGCAGACAGACATACAGACAGACAGACAGACAGGCAGACAGGCAGACAGACAGACAGAAAGACAGACAGAAAGACAGACAGAAAGACAGACAGACAGACAGACAGACAGACAGACAGACAGACAGACAGACAGACAGACAGACAGGCTGACAGGCAGACAGACAGACAGGCAGACAGACAGGCAGACAGACATACAGACAGACAGACAGACAGACAGACAGACAGACAGGCAGACACACAAACAGACAGACCTGGCTATCGGCAAGCAGGCCGGCCGTAGCCGCACTGGGATGCAGCTGAGTAGCCTCGAACATGCCCGGGCCAACTGCGGTAGCTCGCAGTGGCAACATTGAAGCGTCGGTTCCCATGGCAACGGCAGCCGTAGCGCCGTCTCCATCCTGTAGCTGGCGCAGAGTCCCAGGCTCGACATCCGACGCTTTCTGCTGCTGCTGCTGTTGTTGCGTTTCTAAGAAAAGCGGCGTCATGAGGCCGCCGTGACGCCGTCGCCAGTCGGCGTCGATCCGGCACTCCCTAAATGGACAGTCGGCCAGCGGCCGGTCGAACATCGGCCGGCGGAAATCCGGGGTTGACGAGCAGGCGTCCAGCTGTACAGCTGAGCAGAATGCCGGCAGGACGGCTCCGGTTGACGCCGAGAATTCTTCGTCTCGGTTGCTATCCTCATCTGCGGTATTGTTGCCATGACAACGCGACAACAGGGCGAACCAACGAGCCGACGCTTCGGAGGGTAAGCCGGAGTTGCGAGACCAGAACTCCAGTAGCCAAGCTCGATTTGATTCGGCCGAATCTGTCAGGCCCGCCAGCAGAGCTGGGGCGCACAGATTCGGGTGGGTTGGGTACCAGGTGGCCAGGATCTGGTAGGCCTGGCGACGGGCCTGCGGTTTTGGGGTTGGGTTTAGAGGGATCAAAGGGGCATTGAGTGTACATTGGGGATAGAGAGAGATTGTTTTAACCGGCACAGAGTGTACATTGGGGATAGAGAGGGAAAGAATGTTCTAACGGGCACAGAGTGTACATTGGGGATAGAGAGAGATTGTTTTAACGGGAACAGAGTGTACATTGGAGATAGAGAGAGATTGTTTTAACCGGCACAGAGTGTACATTGGGGATAGAGAGAATGTTTTAACGGGCACAGAGTGTACATTGGGGATAGAGACAGAATGTTTTAACGGGCACAGAGTGTACATTGGGGATAGAGAGAGAATGTTTAACGGGCACAGGATGTACATTGGGGATAGAGAGAGAATGTTTTAACGGGCACAGAGTGTACATTGGGGATAGAGACAGAATGTTTTAACGGGCACAGAGTGTACATTGGGGATAGAGAGAGAATGTTTAACGGGCACAGGATGTACATTGGGGATAGAGAGAGAATGTTTTAACGGGCACAGAGTGTACATTGGGGATAGAGAGAGAATGTTTTAACGGACACGGAGTGTACATTGGGGATAGAGAGAGAATGTTTTAACGGGCACAGAGTGTACATTGGGGATAGAGAGAGAATGTTTTAACGGGCACAGAGTGTACATTGGGGATAGAGAGAGAATGTTTTAACGGGCACAGAGTGTACATTGGGGATAGAGAGAGAATGTTTTAACGGACACGGAGTGTACATTGGGGATAGAGAGAGAATGTTTAACGGGCACAGGATGTACATTGGGGATAGAGAGAGAATGTTTTAACGGACACGGAGTGTACATTGGGGATAGAGAGAGAATGTTTAACGGGCACAGGATGTACATTGGGGATAGAGAGAGATTGTTTTAACGGGCACAGAGTGTACATTGGGGATAGAGAGAGAATGTTTTAACGGGCACAGAGTGTACATTGGGGATAGAGAGAGATTGTTTTAACGGGCACAGAGTGTACATTGGGGATAGAGAGAGAATGTTTTAACGGGCACAGAGTGTACATTGGGGATAGTGAGAGAATGTTTTAACGGGCACAGAGTGTACATTGGGGATAGAGGGATCTAATGCAAAGATAGGAATGCACATATTGCATAGCAACTAGGTGTAAGAAGGCAGACTGTGAATAGTCCATACTATATAGATGGACTATTTCTAATGCCTAGAAAAGCCATTAGTGTACACTGAGGCAAATTAAATACACTACAAAAATAGGTCAAACCTGCGGCAAAGTCAAAGCGGCAACGCTGCCAGCTCCAGCTCCGGTGGAAGCCAGGCACATCTCGCCGACAGCCGCCAGGAGCCAGACTCTCTGCTGTTTAATAGCCGCCTGCTCAGCGTCAGCCAGCCGCTCCTGCTGCTGCAACAACAGCAGAAGTCTTTCGCAGAGGGCCAGCGAATTCTGCGGCACCCGAGACTCGGCACTGACGCTGGCCGATCCGCCCGACGACAAAGCGAACAGCCGTTTTAGAGAGTCGAAAAAGCCGCGCTCTTTCAATTCGACAGCAGCGTTCGGCCACCGACAATTGTCGGAATCGACAGCGGCGGCGGTTGCGGCGGCCGCTAGACAGACCAGACAGTCAGCAAGGGAGTCGCCAGTCAGGTGGGGCAGCTGGAAGAGCAGGCGCTGACGGAATTCAATGCAGGCCAGTCGGGGACAGCAGCGGCTGACCTGGGCGAGCGCGTGCAGGCCGGCGTCGGGGCGAGCGGTGAGCATCTTGCCGAGCTGCTCGGCGACCTGCTTGTAGAAGGCCGGCCTGCGATGGTGGCGAGGATAATCCGTGATTTCAAATGCTAGACACCTGGCTACTACCCAGACACCCGGTATCTACCCAGACACTCTAGTATCTACCCAGACACTCCAGTATCTACCCAGACACTCCAGTATCTACCCAGACACTCCAGTATCTACCCAGACACTCCAGTATTTACCCAGACACTCTAGTATCCACCCAGACACCCGGTATCTCCCCGGACACCCGGTATCTCCCCTGACACCCGGTATCTACCCAGACAGACACCCGGTATCTACTCAGACAGACACCTGTTATCTCCCCAGATACCCGGCATCTACCCAGACACCCCAGTATCTACCCAGATACCCCAGTATCTACCCAGACACCCCAGTATCTACCCAGACACCCCAGTATCTACCCAGACACCCCAGTATCTACCCAGACACTCCAGTATCTACCCAGACACCCCGGTATCTACCCAGATACCCCAGTATCTACCCAGACACTCCAGTATCTACCCAGACAGCCTAAAAACCAACCCAGACATCCCCTATTCCCGCTCCAAAATTCTACATTCACCAAATCCGTACAAACTCACACAACACTCTGAGCCGTGACCATCTGCCTGAGACACAGGCCGGTCACGCCGGCGCACGGAGAGTACACCTCCTTGCGCGAATGATTCAACAGGCGAACCAGGGCGGCCAGAATCTGTGGACTGTCGACTCCGCCAACGTTGACGCCCTGCTGTTCATTGAAATAAGGCAGCGCGTTCGACAAGTAGGCGTTGTACAGCTGAAGGCCGGCCGCGGCCGCTGTGTACTCCTCCGTCTGCTGGAGCAGGTCGAATATCCGCCTGCGGGTGATCGGTTACAGACAGGGTGACTGGTTTCCTTTCACCCGCTTCACATATCACTGCTTTACACAGTTCACCCTCTCCCCACAGTCTGTTTCACCCTCTCCCCACAGTCTGTTTCACCCTCTCCCTACTGTCTGTTTCACCCTCTCCCCACTGTCTGTTTCACCCTCTCCCTACTGTCTGTTTCACCCTCTCCCCACAGTCTGTTTCACCCTCTCCCCACAGTCTGTTTCACCCTCTCTCCACAGTCTGTTTCACCCTCTCCCTACTGTCTGTTTCACCCTCTCCCCACTGTCTGTTTCACCCTCTCCCTACTGTCTGTTTCACCCTCTCCCCACAGTCTGTTTCACCCTCTCCCCACAGTCTGTTTCACCCTCTCCCCACAGTCTGTTTCACCCTCTCCCCACAGTCTGTTTCACCCTCTCCCTACTGTCTGTTTCACTCTCTCTTCACAGTCTGTTTCACCCTCACACACTGTTTCACCCTCTCCCTACTGTCTGGTTCACCCTCTCCCCACTGTCTGTTTCACCCTCTCCCCCACAGTCTGTTTCACCCTCTCCCCACTGTCTGTTTCACCCTCTCCCCACTGTCTGTTTCACCCTCTCCCCACTGTCTATTTCACCCTCTCTTCACAGTCTGTTTCACCCTCACACACTGTTTCACCCTCTCCCCACTGTCTGTTTCACCCTCTCCCCACTGTCTATTTCACCCTCTCTTCACAGTCTGTTTCACCCTCACACACTGTTTCACCCTCTCCCCACTGTCTGTTTCACCCTCTCCCGACAGTCTGTTTCACCCTCTCCTCACTGTCTTTTTCACCCTCTCTTCACAGTCTGTTTCACCCTCACACACTGTTTCACCCTCTCCCCACTGTCTGTTTCACCCTCTCCCCACTGTCTGTTTCACCCTCTCCCTACTCTCCTGCACTCACTTGTAAGGCACGCAGTGAACTCGACTTCTCCAACTGCGTATCAAAGCGTCCAGCAGACGCCAGTTGTTTTTAAATATTCGCCTCTCCTTGTCGTAACAGAGGCCAGTCAGCTTGTCGAGTAGGCGCTCGACCAAGTCCCGATCACCGAGGTCGTCCTGCTCGATTTAGGAAGAATAATTTGAACGATTCTTAAAGATACGACGGCCGATTCTTAAAGTACAATGGGCGATTCTTAAAGTGCAATAGTAGATTCTTAAAGTGCAATGGGCTATTCTTAAAGTACAATAGACGATTCTTAAAGTACAATGGGCGATTCTTAAAGTACAATCGCCGATTCTTAAAGTACAATCGGCGAATAGTACAATAGACGATTCTTAAAGTACAATGGGCGATTCTTAAAGTACAATGGGCGATTCTTAAAGTACAATCGGCGATTCTTAAAGTACAATCGGCGATTCTTAAAGTGCAATAGTAGATTCTTAAAGTGCAATGGGCGATTCTTAAAGTACAATACACGATTCTTAAAGTACAATAGATGATTCTTAAAGTTCAATAGACGATTCTTAAAGTACAATGGGCGATTCCCACAAGAACAGCAAGCAGCAGAGAAGTACCCGAAGCCCGACCCCCCAGCTCACTCACCTCTGGAATCGCAGTGCCGGACCAGGCCACAAAAAAGTACACGATGTCCACTAGCAGGGTGTGAAATCCTTGACCGCCATTGCGATCTGACAGCGCGAACTGGCACATCGGCCTCAGCCAAAAATGCGCATACGGTTGAAAAATATCCTGACAATTGATCAGCAGCTTCATTAGAAATATTCGAACATTCGGATGACTATCTGTCGAACTATTCGACACCTTCTGCAGCATGTTCTGCATCCATTTGGGCATCTGAGTTGGCTTGACACCCTCCGGCAGTTGGGGAATCAATTTGAATGCTTTCATATGCCGCAACAGAGCAACCATAGTTGCCATGCAGGGATGGTCGTTAACGGAGTCGGACTCGAGCACGATCAGGTTCCGGCGGGTAGCCGTCAGAGTTTGATTATGGAATCGGTTTTTTCTACTACGACGCTGATTAATAGCGAAAGAGCTCGAAGTTGATAAGGACAAACTAGCGGTTGCTAGGGACGCCGAATCGCTCGTATTCGACAGATCGGCGGTTACTAACCGATCGAACTGGCTAACATCAGAGGACAGGCTGCTGTCTGCTAGAAATTGGGAAGCGGCAAATTGAAGGGAATTTGTTCCGGCGGCTACGGCTGAGGTTGAAGATGAGGACGGATTCAACCAGGACAGGTCGTCTGTGGGTCCTGCCTCGGAGGCTGAGGAATCTGACGCTGATGAAGCAGCTGGGCGCACGGATACCAGGTACTGCTTGCGGCTGGCGCTTTGCTGCAAGGTTCATTGCAATTTGAATATTGCTTCAATTGCTTTTAGAATCAATATCAGGGTTTTAGGCATTGTATAATTTTTCTTAGCAATTACCCTAGCAACTGTACTTTACTCTAAACAACTACGCCGAACCAGTTAGCACCTGTGCCAATCTGCATCTGAAATTTTATAAATTACCTTAGCAACAGTACTAATCCCCTTAGCAACAGTATCAATAGCCATAGCAACAGTACCAACGCCCTAGCAACAGTACCAACGCCCTAGCAACAGTACCAACCCCCCTAGCAACAGTACCAATAGCCACAGCAACAGTACCAATCCCCCTAGCAACAGTATCAACCCCCCTAGCAACAGTACCAATCCCCTTAGCAACAGTACCAATAGCCACAGCAACAGTACCAATCCCCCTAGCAACAGTACCAATCCCCCTAGCAACAGTACCAATCCCCTTAGCAACAGTACCAATAGCCACAGCAACAGTACCAATAGCCACAGCAACAGTACCAATAGCCACAGCAACAGTACCAATAGCTACAGCAACAGTACCAATCCCCCTAGCAACAGTACCAATCCCCTTAGCAACAGTGCCAAGCCCCAGCAACAGTACTAATCCCCTTAGCAACAGGACTAATCCTTGGCCTTAGAAACCATGTAAATTAATAGCATTAACCAACCTCAACCTGCAGCGGCAGTTGATAGTCCACATCAGTAGGCACAATATTATCAAAGATAAACTTTCGTTTGGCGGCATTCTCTGTGAAAGGTGGCAGGTAGCTCCGCTCCTTGTCCGAAGCGGCCTTGATGCAGTGCACCAACAGGTTGTACGCTTCACACTGCATCTGACGGGCCGACTCACGGCAGCGGGGAAAACTCTGAGTGACCAGGTCGTAGCATTGGCTGGGGGATTTAAGAATTGAGCGGATTGTTAATTTAGGGATCAGAATGGATTTGAACAGGTAAATGGGGATCAGAATGGGTTGGAACAGGTAAATGGGGATCAGTATGAATTTGGAACAGGTAAATGGGGATCAGTATGAATTTGGAACAGGTAAATGGGGATCAGAATGGATTGGAACAGGTAAATGGGGATCAGTATTAATTTGGAACAGGTAAATGGGGATCAGATTAGATACGGACAGGTGAATTGGGATCAGATTAGATACGGACAGGTAAATTGGGATCAGATTAGATACGGACAGGTAAATGGGGATCCGATTAGATCCAGACAGGTAAATTAGGATCATATTAGATACGGACAGGTAAATGGGGATCAGATCAGATGTGGACAGGTAAATGGGGATCAGATAAGATACGGACAGGTAAATGGGGATCAGTATGAATTTGAACAGGTAAATGGGGATCAGATTAGATACGGACAGGTAAATGGGGATCAGATTAGATACGGACAGGTAAAAGGGGATCAGATTAGATACGGACAGGTACATGGGGATCAGATTAGATACGGACAGGTAAATGGGGATCAGATTAGATACGGACAGGTAAATTGGGATCAGATTAGATACGGACAGGTAAATTGGGATCAGATTAGATACGGACAGGTAAATTGGGATCAGATCCCATTACTCACACGGAGACCCAGTTGCTCAAACTCCTGTC
>NIVC01000137.1:382500-522500 GCA_002269645.1 Macrostomum lignano
TTGCAGGGGTCATTAGGTGTGGAAAGGGTCATTAGGTGTGGAAAGGGTCATTAGGTGTTGCAGGGGTCATTAGGTGTGGAAAGGGTCATTAGGTGTTGCAGGGGTCATTAGGTGTGGCAGGGGTCATTAGGTGTGGCAGGGGTCATTAGGTGTGGAAAGGGTCATTAGGTGTGAAAGGGTCATTAGGTGTGGCAGGGGTCATTAGGTGTGGAAAGGGTCATTAGGTGTTGCAGGGGTCATTAGGTGTGGAAATGGTCATTAGGTGTTGCAGGGGTCATTAGGTGTGGAAAGGGTCATTAGGTGTTGCAGGGTTCATTAGGTGTGGCAGGGGTCATTAGGTGTGGCAGAGGGTCATTAGGTGTGGAAAGGGTCATTAGGTGTTGCAGGGGTCATTAGGTGTGGAAAGGGTCATTAGGTGTTGCAGGGGTCATTAGGTGTTGCAGGGGTCATTAGGTGTTGCAGGGGTCATTAGGTGTGGAAAGGGTCATTAGGTGTGGAAAGGGTCATTAGGTGTTGCAGGGGTCATTAGGTGTGGAAAGGGTCATTAGGTGTTGCAGGGGTCATTAGGTGTGGCAGGGGTCATTAGGTGTGGCAGGGGTCATTAGGTGTGGAAAGGGTCATTAGGTGTGAAAGGGTCATTAGGTGTTGCAGGGGCCATTAGGTGTGGCAGGGGTCATTAGATTTTTTCAGGGGTCATTAGGAGTGGCAGGGGTCATTAAGTACGGCAGGCAGGGGTCATTAGATATTGCAGGGGTCATTAGGTGTGCAGAGGTCATTAAGTACGGTGTAGAGATCTCCAAATACGATACAAAGTAAACTACTGTAAGTAGTAACATAAAAATGCGGAAAACTTGAATGTTATAAAAATTGCAAATTGGCATACTTTATTTTGACTGTTTAATATTTTAAGAAATAAGAAATTATTTTAAATAAAATAAGAAAATAAGAAAATATTTTAAGACCGTACGACGAAGCATGAGACAAGTTGCAACTATGGTGAAATATGATGAAATAAGTTGAAATCTGATGAAATATGAGTTGCGCTACTAAGTATATGCCAAAATTTCGACTATGAATATAAGCGCAAAATCCGAGCTGAAACCTCAGACTCGGAGCAGCCTCAAAAGATCTTGTGGTTAGTTATAGAAACTAATCGAAGCTATATCTCTGGGAGAGAAGCGTATCAATTGAGAAGTGTTGTTCAAGTCTTCGTTATTTTGATTAATTGAGAGCGATTTTATTGCCGACCGGCCGTTGCTGATCCGTTGACTTCACTGAGACTATTTGAGGCCTCCCATTTTCCTAAGGGATTGGATAGGATCTGCGGACCGATTTCGATACCCTTAGAGGATTATTGACTGTTGATTTGGATTATTCTAGATTAACCGATAGGAGAACACGACTCCGATTCCGTTAGATCTAGAAGAAGACGCCCCCTTTTGGAGGACCTCGCGTTAGAATTTGAGTTTATTAGGGCGCACTGTTGATACTGATTTGGCACTCGAGAAACGTACTGAATCCCGCACTCAAGGAGATATTTCGACGTCGACTTCACTGTTCTGCTCTCACTCTCGGCCGACTTTGGACTTCGAAGACTTCAAGAAGATTCCTCCGGAGAAGAAGATTGGAAGAAGCGAACTCTACAAACGCGCGCAACAAAGAAGAAACAAGGAACGAGCTCGGAGAACCTGCCCGACACAGAAGAAGAGCCCGCCACAGTAAGTGAACACGTTAATTTTGTTCCCAGGCTTAAGTGTCTGGACGTGGGAATTTTCGGGAGACTGATCACCTCCCGAATCAACTCTTCAACGGCAGGCAGGGGTCATTAGATATTGCAGGGGTCATTAGGTGTGGCAGGGGTCATTAGATATTGCAGGGGTCATTAGGTGTGGCAGAGGGTCATTAGGTGTGGCAGGGGTCATTAGGTGTGGCAGATGTCATTAAGTACGGCAGGCAGGGGTCATTAGATATTGCAGGGGTCATTAGGTGTGGCAGATGTCATTAAGTACGGCAGGCAGGGGTCATTAGGTGTGGCAGAGGGTCATTAGGTGTGGCAGGGGTCATTAGGTGTGGCAGGGGTCATTAGGCGTGGCAGAGGGTCATTAGGTGTGGCAGATGTCATTAAGTACGGCAGGCAGGGGTCATTAGGTGTGGCAGAGGGTCATTAGGTGTGGCAGGGGTCATTAGGTGTGGCAGGGGTCATTAGGTGTGGCAGAGGGTCATTAGGTGTGGCAGGGGTCATTAGGTGTGGCAGGGGTCATTAGGTGTGGCAGAGGGTCATTAGGTGTGGCAGGGGTCATTATGCGTGGCAGGGTTCATTAAGTGCGACATTGGGACCCTGAAAGAGACACCAAAAACAAAGAATAGATTGCAGAGCGCTGTCCAAGCACCGATATGTATCGAAAAGAACAATACAGAACCCAATCGGCACACCTGACAGCAGCGGTCCAAAATTTGCCGTTTCTCATCAGCCGTCGAGTCGGCCAGGAGTCCGCAGTCGCGCAGAGCTCGAACTCCTCGAGCGAGACGAACGGCGCCGGCCACGGACGGCGGGTCGCTGGCCAGGCCGCTCTGGGGCAGCAGGCGCTGGACTGTCACGGACTGACCGGCCAGTTCGAGTTCGGCAGCAATTGCTGACACAATCGAGGATCGATAAGACGAACCGACTGGGGCGAGATTTCTGGGTTTAACAAAACGAGTCGGGTTTCGCAGCTTTGAGACGTCACAAGACATCTTTGCAAACCCATTTCAAATACATTAGCAAAACAACTAAAAATCAGGCCCTAGCAACGCACCTATCAATCCCCTTAGAAACTCACATAGCAACCCTCTTAGCAACCACCCTAGCAACCCTCTTAGCAACCACTCTAGCAACACTCTTAGCAACCACTCTAGCAATCCTCTTAGTAACCATCCTAGCAACCCTCTTAGCAACCACTCTAGCAACCCTCTTAGCAACCACCCTAGCAACCCTCTTAGTAACCACCCTAGCAACCTTCTTAGTAACCACTCTAGCAACCCTCTTAGTAACCGTCCTAGCAACCCTCTTAGCAACCACTCTAGCAACCCTCTTAGCAACCACCCTAGCAACCCTCTTAGTAACCATCCTAGCAACCCTCTTAGCAACCACTCTAGCAATCATCTTAGCAAACCACCTAGCAACCACTTTAGAAACCACCCTAGCAACCCTCTAAGCAACCACCCTAGCAACCCTCTAGTAACCACCCTAGCAGCCTTCTAAGCAACCACCCTAGCAACCCACCTAGCAACCGCATGCCACGCGGTGCTCAGGCAGTCGAGCAGCTTGGCCATCAGACTGGGATCTTGAGCATCGAACCCGAGCAGCTGAGGCCTCAGAGTGGCTCGAGCCAAAGCAGTCCAAAGTCCATTAGAATTCTCTTTGCCTTGAAGCAGATCTTTCAAACAATCCGGCTGCTTGCCAGCCAACAGCTGCAGCAGGGCCGCAGTTCGAACAATCAGCTGGCATCGGATAGTAACTGCCGAGGCTCGAATTTCGCTAATCGAATTTGAGTAAGCCGATGAAGCGGAGACGCTGGCAGACAGAGCCAGCCGCCCCGGATCCAGGCTCGGGTCCGTTTCGTTGAAAAAATCCGACAGCCTTTGGCAGAGCCGGCTCCCGCCGCCACAGCCTAGCAACTGCTGCGGGTCTAGCAATCCCCCGCCCAGGGACCACAGGTGGCACTCCAGGCAGGCCAACAGAGCGCGCAGGGGGCCGAGGGGATGCTGCTGCTGATTCTGATGAGGCTGGAATCTGGATTTGCAAAGAAATGGAAATATACCAGGGTAGTTTCATATTTCTATATAAAATATAGAAAGTATGAAAATAACTGCATCCCATCTCAGTGTATCTTTATCTCCCTAGATCTCTATCTCCCCACGTCTCATCTCCCTACATCTTATCTCCCTCCATCTCATCTCCCTACATCTTATCCCCCTAAATCTTATCTCCCTACATCTACGCAACTTTCAGCCACCTTAAACACCTGTATCTATAACTAACCTGACCTGCATTTCATTTTTAAAACCTCAATCCAATGCTAAACCATCAATAAACAATAGAAATCCAGAACCCACCGTTCCCATCTATCGTAGAAATAATTCGCTTTAAACTGTTTCAACAGCGCCTGAAAAAACTGCCTCGGCGAGGCTGCAGTCTGCTGCCGTTTCTCCGGCGACGACGTCAATAGGCAGCGGGCGAGGCCGCCGCGAACCCGACTGCGACGATCTGTCGGCGAGCCGTCGTTCACCAGCAGTCGCATTGCGGCGGCTCGGCAAGCAGATTCGGGTTGGCCGCACTGGCCCACCAGCCAGCGCACCGCCACCTCCAAGGTCGCGCTGGTCCACTTTGAGCCTAGCGGCGTGCGACGGCCCTGAGACTCCACCTGGGGAGGGGGAACGAGTAGCGGGGGAAACTGAGTGCGATTTCTAAGAAACCAACTGACGATTTTTAAGAAACCAAAGATAATTTCTGAGAAAGAACAGGTGATATTTAATAATAGGTGATTTCTAAGAAACCAACTGACGATTTCTAAGAAGAAACCAACTGACGATTTCTAAGAAGAAACCAACTGACGATTTCTAAGAAATCAACTGACGATTTCTAAAAACCATAGATAATTTCTGAGAAAGAACAGGTGATATTTAATAATAGGTGATTTCTAAGAAACCAACTGATGATTTCTAAGAAGAAACCAACTGACGATTTCTAAAAACCATAGATAATTTCTGAGAAAGAACAGGTGATATTTAATAATAGGTGATTTCTAAGATACCAACTGACGATTTCTAAGAAGAAACCAACTGACGATTTCTAAAAACCATAGATAATTTCTGAGAAAGAACAGGTGATATTTAATAATAGGCGATTTCTAAGAAACCCCAGTGACGATTTCTAAAAAACAAAAACTATTTAGAAAATTATAGATGATTTCTAAGAAAACATGGATGATTTCTTAGAGACAGTAAACGATTTCTAAGAAACCTGATAGATTTCCAAAGATCACAGTAGGATTTTAAGAAACACGACGAACAATTCCTGTGTAACCCGACAGACGATTTCTAAGAAACCGGAGAGACAATGTCTAAGGAAACCGAAGGACGATTTCAAGCAATAAAATTGACCTCAAATTAATACTTTTCGAAAAAGCCACAGCGAAAATTCTACTGTTTTTAGAATCAATGCTGGTTTTCTTAAAATCCTCACTTCGATTTCTTAGAATCATGATTCCAATTTCGTAGAATCGTGATTTTGATTTCTGAGAATCGTAGCTCGTATTTCTTTGAATCGTGAGTCGCATTTCTTACAATCGTGACTTAGATTTCTTAGAATAGTGGCTTGCTTTCTTAGAATTGTAACTCGAATTTTATAGAATCGTGATTTGGAGTTCTTAAAATTGTGACTTGGATTTCTTAGAATCATAATTCCGATTTCTTAAAATCGTGACTTGGATTTCTTAGAATCATAATTCGATTTCTTAAAATCGTGACTTGGATTTCTTAGAATCATAATTCGATTTCTTAAAATCGTGACTTGGATTTCTTAGAATCGTTATTATGATTTCTTAGAATCGTGGCTTGCTTTCTTAGAATTTTAAGTCGAATTTCTTAGAATTGTGACTTGGATTTCTTAGAATCATGGCTCTTAATTCTAAGAATAGTGATTCCGATTTCTTAAATCTTGACTTGGATTTCTTAGAATCATGGCTCTTAATTCTTAGAATCGTGATTCCGATTTCTTATATCTTGACTTGGATTTCTTAGAATCATGGCTCTTAATTCTTAGAATCGTGATTCCGATTTCTTAAATCTTGACTTGGATTTCTTAGAATCATGGCTCTTAATTCTTAGAATCGTGATTCTGATTTCTTTGAATCGTGACTCGTGATTTGAATTTCATAGAGCCAGGAACCGCATTAGTCTTATCTCTATTAATCTCTATTGAGGTTGATTAAACCAACCTTCAGCGTAGCGGCCCGCTCAACCATGATCCGTTCCAAATGATCCAATGCCAGGTTGCACTGCTCCACAGTTCCCAAGCTGGCATCGTCTGCATCGGCCAGTTGAATGCTGCGCATGAAGCAGTGCAGCAATTCGAAAGCAAACGCATTGACCAGACTGTCCTCTTCGCGGAACTGAGCGTACACGGCGTTGAAGGCCAGAGCTGCGCCCAGACGTTTAGACGAAGCCGGATGCAGAGCCAGCAGGCAGACTCGCTTCACTATGGATTTCACGTTTCGGCTGTAGAAGCTGGCGGTTGAATCTGCGCCAGACGACGGCATCTGCTGCCGAACTGACCAGGTGAGAAATTCCCGCAAGCTTTGCGCCGCTAAATCTCGAACCGAAGCGTCGCCGCTCGATGCCGTTAATCTGTCGAATAGCGAGTCTAGTAATAGGGCCGTGTAGGGGCCTGGAGAATGGGGGGGGCGGTTTTGGTTGGAAACAGTTGCAAAAAACACAACCGGTTTTATTATATTAATTTAAAGATTTCCACCGGCAAACTTCGACCTGTGGAGCCTCTCTGTCCGGCCCTCGATTCCTTTGAAACTTCACAATAACAATTTGGCAAGCTTCATGACTTATTTGTCTTCTCAGCTCTCTTCTCTTTTCTCTACCTTTCTTTCATTTCCTTGCCTTGCCTTTCTCCCGTTTCTCTTATGTCTTCTCTATTCCCTCTCATCTGTCCCCTCCTCTGGCCCACAGTCATGCGTTAGGTTCTGTCTGGCTTGAAGCACATCAAGGTAAAAAAGTTTGTAAGTAGTGAGTACTGTGGGTAATGTGAGTAGTCTGAGTAGATCTTGAGCAGTCTGCACGAAACTAGATGGTTCTGTGGGCACGGCGTATCTAGAGGGGTCTATGGGTATCTAGAGGGGTCCGTGTGTACTGTACCTTGTATATTCTGTGAATGTATAGAGGGATCCGTGGACATCTTCAGAAGTCTGTGAGTATCTAGAGGAATCTGTAGACATCTTGAGTAGTCTGTGAGTATCTAGAGGAATCTGTAGACATCTTGAGTAGTCTGTGAGTATCTAGAGGAATCTGTAGACATCTTGAGTAGTCTGTGAGTATCTAGAGGAATCTGTAGACATCTTGAGTAGTCTGTGAGTATCTAGAGAAATATATGTAGACATCTTGAGTAGTCTGTGAGTATCTAGAGGAATCTGTAGAAATCTTGAATAGTCTGTGAGTATCTAGAGGAATCTGTAGACATCTCGAGTAGTCTGTGAGTATCTAGAGGAATCTGTAGACATCTTGAGTAGTCTGTGAGTATCTAGAGGAATCTGTAGACATCTTGAGTAGTCTGTGAGTATCTAGAGGAATCTGTAGACATCTTGAGTAGTCTGTAAGTATCTAGAGGAATCTGTAGACATCTTGAGCAGTCTGTGAGTATCTAGAGTAATCTGTAGACATCTTGAGTAGTCTGTGAGTATCTAGAGAAATATATGTAGACATCTTGAGCAGTCTGTGAGTATCTAGAGGAATCTGTAGAAATCTTGAGTAGTCTGTGAGTATCTAGAGGAATCTGTAGACATCTTGAGTAGTCTGTGAGTTTCTAGAGGAATCTGTAGACATCTTGAGTAGTCTGTGAGTATCTAGAGAAATATATGTAGACATCTTGAGCAGTCTGTGAGTATCTAGAGGAATCTGTAGAAATCTTGAGTAGTCTGTGAGTATCTAGAGGAATCTGTAGACATCTTGAGTAGTCTGTGAGTTTCTAGAGGAATCTGTAGACATCTTGAGTAGTCTGTGAGTATCTAGAGGAATCTGTAGACATCTTGAGTAGTCTGTGAGTATCTAGAGGAATCTGTAGACATCTTGAGTAGTCTGTGAGTATCTAGAGGAATCTGTGGACATCTTGAGCGGTCTGTGAGTATCTAGATGGGTCCATGGGTATTTAAAAGCCATCCTCAGCTTCACCTTCAAACTCCCGACTCCTGCTAAACCAATGCACAAGCTGCATGAGCAGTGGTTGAAACAGCTGTTTCACTACAGGATCCTCATCTGCCGCCAACGGCAGCAGGGCTGGCAGCAGCCGGCGCCACAGAGTCAGCAGTTGCTCCCGATCGTTGCCGGATGTTGAAGCAAATGCGCATCTAAAAAATTGCGAACAGTGACTTACAAAAGTTGATACGGAGCCGCAAAACTGCCCATTTAAGGTAAGATTCTTAAAACAAAATTTATTAATAATGATAAATAGATTACGAAGTAGATCACAAACCTACCCAAAGACAACTCATTTATAGTATATAGGACTAGCAATCTGCACCCCCTCCTCCCCCGTTGGGAATGCAACACATACCTACCTGCATTCCTAACTAAATAGATAGAGACAAATCATTTTAGTATAGTAGACTAGCAATCTGCGCCCCCCGTTGGGGGGACAACACATACATACATGCATTTCTAACTAGATAATAGATCGAGACAAATCGTTTTAGTATAGTGGACTAGCAATCTGCGCCCCCGTTGGGGGGACAACACATACCTACATGCATTCCTAACTAGATAATAGATCGAGACAAATCGTTTTAGTATAGTGGACTAGCAATCTGCGCCCCCGTTGGGGGGACAACACATACATACATGCATTCCTAACTAGATAGATAGAGACAAATCATTTTAGTATAGTAGACTAGCAATCTGCGCCCCCGTTGGGGGGACAACACATACCTACATGCATTCCTAACTAGATAGAGACAAATCATTTTAGTATAGTAGACTAGCAATCTGCGCCCCCGTTGGGGGGACAACACATACCTACATGCATTCCTAACTAGATAATAGATCGAGACAAATCGTTTTAGTATAGTGGACTAGCAATCTGCGCCCTCATCGGAGGCAACAAAAACAGGAATATTGGTACAATGATATTTAAAGCAAAAAACATCAGCTCTGAGAGCCAGCTATCTTGCCTAAGACATCAGCATCCCCTGTGGGCTTCGGCCTCAAGTAGCATAACTAGCTTAACCCTAACTTTCCATTGGCTTCCACTAGCTTAACCTTTGGCTTGTCCTACCAACAACTCCCAGTTGACCCTTGGCATCTCAACAATTCTTCTTTGAGTCCTTTATGGTTGAAGGTGGGACTATGTACTGATACTAGTGAACGGGGAGGAACACAGATAGTAAAAGACACTCATGGCCTTCATAGGTGTGAACCACACGACAACCCCTCTCGGACAAAGGAATGTGGTCGCGCATAGACAGAATCGAACCTCACCTGCCAGTCATCAGCAGCACAATAGAGTGCAAGCATTCGGCAGCCGCAACTTTACTCTGCCTACTACTCGATTCGGTTGCCAAGGCGACGCATCTGCTTAGCAACGGATCTAAATAGAGTCGAGGCTTGCTATCGGCGAATGGCAGATCAAAGTACAGCAGCCGGCCGCCGGGACTCCAGGCCGCCAGATCGGCCGTGGCCGCTTTGTCCGAGGCGATTTCGGCCAGCTGGTATTTGAAGCTGGACTGAGCCGAGCCTAGGAATAACAAAACTCGCTTCTGCATTTCGGCCAGTCCGAGTTCGGCGCCGCCGCCTGCTGCGTAGTTTTTGGCGCGAGCTCGGCGCGCCTCGATTGATCGGAGGGCGCGAGCCACCTTAGTGCGGATTGATAGGATGGGGGGCTTGTTACATGGGGAATTAGATATAAAGAGTTAGATGGAGGAATTAGACCGGGTGAATTAGATCGGAAAATAGATGGTAAGTTAGATAGAGAAATATATAGGGAATTAGATAGGGAATTATATAGAGAATTAGATGGGGAATTAGATAGGGAATCGGACATAGAGTTACATGGGGAATTAGATAAGGAATTAAATTCCGACAGACGGAATGACCTAGGGACAGAGATAAAACTGAGAAGTTGTCTTCGTGTATTCTGTACACAGCCACGCACTCATACACACGCTGACACTGGGTGTACAGCGCGCGGCCCTTCGAGTTCGAACCCGACAATACCAGCAGCACCAGCACGCCACAGCTCACCGACTGTCTGGCCAAGCTTCTCCGATCGGCGCCACCACGTTGCGCCTCGGCCTCAGCGTCAGTCAGCCCGGCGCCGCTGCCGCCATCCGACAGCAGTACCGCCAACAGCCCCGCCAGCACGGGCGCCACCCGGTCTGACAGGCCAGCAGACGAGGCCGCCGCAGTCCACCGTTCCAGAGCGGCCAGAGCCGCCTCCAGCAGCGGCGGCCAGAACCGGCCGAGTCGGAGGCCTCGACGCACCGCGGCCAGCGCATCATCCGGACGGTCGACGGCCAGCAGGCTGGCCGGCAGAGACAGCAGGAAGCGGAGGCTGGCAGCCAGGAGGTCGCCGCGTAGCTGCCCGCATCTGAGGAGAGGGGTTGGTGAGTGAAGACTAAGTCAACTAAGACAGACAGACAGACAGACAGACAGACAGACAGACAGACAGACAGACAGACAGACAGACAGACAGAAAGACAGACAGACAGACAGACAGACAGACAGACAGACAGACAGACAGACAGACAGACAGACAGACAGACAGACAGACAGACAGACAGACAGACAGACAGACAGACAGACAGACATACCGACACTAAGACAGGCAGACAGACAGACAGCCAGGCAGACACTAAGACAGGCAGGCAGACACTAAGACAGACAGCCAGGCAGACACTAAGACAGGCAGGCAGACACTAAGACAGACAGCCAGGCAGACACTAAGACAGGCAGGCAGACACTAAGACAGACAGCCAGGCAGACACTAAGACAGGCAGGCAGACAGATTCACCTGGCGGACAGGCTGGCAGCAAAGGAGCCCAGCATAGCGCAGCACTGTATCCGATTCTCCATGGCAACAACTGATTGCCCTTCTTCGTCATTGTCTGTTTGCGAGTCCTGATTGTCCGATTCCATCGTGTTCGTGTCCGCGATCTCCATAACAACTGGGACCGGCTGATCGTTAAAATAGCCGGCGTCCCGAGCTCGAGTCACAAAAGTGGCCAGCAATTTGTAAAAGCCACTAATAAGAGGATTTCTAAAAAGAAAATGTTTGCGCATTTCTACTGTCAGTAGAGTACTGAAAATCGAATAAAAATTAATGTAGAAATTTGCATTTAATTACTCAGCAGATTTCTCAATAAGCGCCTGGCACAGTGGATAAAACCATTTGGCAATGGGCCCGGCTCTGTGATGCTGCAGCAGCTCTCTAGAAACAAAATCAAAGTAAAATTTACGATTGATTTAACTTACTACTAATAGTAGGCACTGAAACTATTTAAATGGGGAACTTGTAAACTGAAAGCGAGGGGTTAACCTATGGAGAAGAACAATAAGAACAATAACCTATGGAATCTTCTATGGGAATTAAAAAACCGGAAGTAGGGGAGCAAATATCAGAACTAACTGAGCATAATAATGGGAGATTTAATAAACCGGTTAGCTGGTAATCTATCCACATTGTCTATACCCAAAGAAATTGCTACTGAAAAGATTGTTTAAAAATCAAAAAGTTTCTTCATAGATGCTTGCTTGATGCAAGTAGTGGATCAAGTGTAAAAGGGATCTGACGATAATGAAAGGAGATTAAATTAACCGGAAGTAGTGGATCAGGCGTAAAAGGGATCTGAGGATAATTCTGGGAGATTTTATAAACCGGAAGGAGTGGATCAGGTGTAAAAGGGATCTGAGGAGATTCTGAGGAGATTAAGGAGATTAAATTAACCGGAAGTAGTGGATCAGGTGTAAAAGGGATCTGAGGATAATGAAAGAAGATTAAATAAACCGGAAGTAGTGGATCAGGTGTAAAAGGGATCTGAGGATAATGAAAGAAGATTAAATAAACCGGAAGTAGTGGATCAGGTGTAAAAGGGATCTGAGGATCATTGTGAGAGAGATTTAATAAACCGGAAGTAGTGGATTCAGTTTAAAAGGATCTGAGGATCATTGTGAGAGAGATTTAATAAACCGGAAGCAGTGGATTCAGTTTAAAAGGATCTGAGGATCATTGTGAGAGAGATTTAATCAACCGGAAGTAGGGGAGCAGATATACAGTTACCCTGAAAAAGATCGAATTTAACGAATTAACAGGCGATAACACTAACTCAACAAAGTCGACCAGATTAACAAAGATCACAATATCCTTAGGCGTGCTAGCAACCATGCCCTGCAAAGTGTCCGTAATTGGGGCTGCAGAATCCTCATCTGTCGTAGCCGATGATGAAGAGGCCTCAGATGCGGCTGTCACGGGCGGCTCCAGGTCCGACAGGCGGCAAGCAGACAGATCCAGTCGTTCGATAATCGCCAGCACAGATGACAGGAAAGCGTCGAAAATTCCGCCGGAAATGGAGCGCGCCTCTGCGGCTGACATGCCGACGTAATCGCACAGCTTCTGTTGGGATAAAAATTAGCGCAGGGATTGATTAGGGAGTGGGGATCAGATAGTGGGATTGATTAGGGAGTGGGGATCAGATAGTGGGATTGATTAGGGAGTGGGGATCAGATAGTGGGATTGATTAGGGAGTGGAATCAGATAGTGGGACTGATCAGGGAGTGGGGATCAGATATTGGGACTGATCAGGGAGTGGGGATCAAATATTGGGACTGATCAGGGAGTGGGGATCAAATATTGGGACTGATCAGGGAGTGAGGATCAGGCATTGGGATTGATTAGGGAGCGGGGATCAGGCATTGGGATTGATTAGAGAGTGGGGATCAGGCATTGGGATTGATTAGGGAGTGGGGATCAGGCATTGGGATTGATTAGGGAGTGGGGATCAGGCATTGGGATTGATTAGGGAGTGGGGATCAGGCATTGGGATTGATTAGGGAGTGGGGATCAGATAGTGGGATTGACTAGGGAGTGGGGATCAGATATTGGGACTGATCAGGGAGTGGGGATCAAATATTGGGATTGATTAGAGAGTGGGGATCAGGCATTGGGATTGATTAGGGAGTGGGGATCAGGCATTGGGATTGATTAGGGAGTGGGGATCAGGCATTGGGATTGATTAGGGAGTGGGGATCAGATAGTGGGATTGACTAGGGAGTGGGGATCAGATATTGGGACTGATCAGGGAGTGGGGATCAAATATTGGGATTGATTAGAGAGTGGGGATCAGGCATTGGGATTGATTAGGGAGCGGGGATCAGATAGTGGGATTGACTAGGGAGTGGGGATCAGATATTGGGACTGATCAGGGAGTGGGGATCAAATATTGGGATTGATTAGAGAGTGGGAATCAGGCATTGGGATTGATTAGGGAGCGGGGACCAGATAGTGGGATTGGTAGGGAGTGGGGATCAGACATTGGGATTGATTAGGGAGTGGGTATTAGGCATTGGGATTGATTAGGGAGTGGGGATCAGACATTGGGATTGATTAGGGAGTGGGTATTAGGCATTGGGATTGATTAGAGAGTGGGGATCAGGCATTAGGATTGATTAGGGAGCGGGGACCAGATAGTGGGATTGATTAGGGAGTGGGGATCAGGCATTAGGATTGATTAGGGAGCGGGAACCAGATAGTGGGATTGGTAGGGAGTGGGGATCAGGCATTGGGATTGATTAGGGAGTGGGGATCAGACATTGGGATTGATTAGGGAGTGGGTATTAGGCATTGGGATTGATTAGGGAGTGGGGATCAGACATTGGGATTGATAAGGGAGTGGGGATCAGAGATTGGGATTGATTAGAGAGTGAGTATTAGGCATTGGGATTGATTAGGGAGTGGGTATTAGGCATTGGGATTGATTAGGGAGCGGGGACCAGATAGTGGGATTGGTAGGGAGTGGGGATCAGGCATTGGGATTGATTAGGGAGTGGGGATCAGACATTGGGATTGATTAGGGAGTGGGTATTAGGCATTGGGATTGATTAGGGAGTGGGGATCAGACATTGGGATTGATTAGGGAGTGGGGATCAGGCATCGGGATTGATTAGGGAGCGGGGATCAGGCATTGGGATTGATTAGGGAGCGGGGATCAGGCATTGGGATTGATTAGGGAGTGGGGATCAGGCATCGGGATTGATTAGGGAGTGGGGATCAGGCATTGGGATTGATTAAGGAGTGGGAATCAGGCATTGGGATTGATTAGGGAGTGGGGATCAGGCATCGGGATTGATTAGGGAGCGGGGATCAGGCATTGGGATTGATTAGGGAGTGGGGATCAGGCATCGGGATTGATTAGGGAGTGGGGATCAGGCATCGGGATTGATTAGGGAGCGGGGATCAGGCATTGGGATTGATTAGGGAGTGGGAATCAGGCATTGGGATTGATTAGGGAGTGAGGATCAGGCATTGGGATTGATTAGGGAGTGAGGATCAGGCATTGGGATTGATTAGGGAGCGGGGATCAGGCATTGGGATTGATTAGGGAGTGGGAATCAGGCATTGGGATTCATTAGGGAGTGAGGATTAGGGAGCGGGGATCAGGCATTGGGATTGATTAGGGAGTGGGAATCAGGCATTGGGATTGATTAGGGAGTGGGAATCAGGCATTGGGATTGATTAGGGAGTGGGGATCAGGCATTGGGATTGATTAGGGAGTGGGGATCAGGCATCGGGATTGATTAGGGAGCGGGGATCAGGCATTGGGATTGATTAGGGAGTGGGGATCAGGCATCGGGATTGATTAGGGAGTGGGGATCAGGCATCGGGATTGATTAGGGAGTGGGAATCAGGCATTGGGATTGATTAGGGAGTGAGGATCAGGCATTGGGATTGATTAGGGAGTGAGGATCAGGCATTGGGATTGATTAGGGAGTGGGGATCAGGAATTGGGATTGATTAGGGAGTGGTGATCAGGTTGGGGACAACTTTAAAACGACAAGACTTCACGGTACAAGTCGCCAAATAGTCGTCAGAGTCGTTGCCTACGAGTCAATTTGAGACATTTTATTGTCAGTGACTCTGGGGCCGAAGAGTCCCATCTGAGACCCATCAGAGTCGCTAGAGTCCTTATTGAGCTGTTTGCAATGACTCTTTAGCGATTCTTGCCCACAGTAACGTTTTCACCGGGAATTACATTGCCTCTCTTACCTTCTCTTTTTCCAAGGAAAACAGACACAGCCAGAGCCGCAGGTAGTCTTTGTAACTGATCTTTCTAACGCTATTCGATGCGTCACCTTGAACTGGATCAGCTGCGGAGTCGCTGGCGGAGCCTGGAGAGCTGCCAGCCTCGGTGTCTGACTGGTACACCGGGTGCTCGTGCGAGCAGGTGCGGACGAGGCTCTGGTAAACTGGAGCGGCGGGTGTAATGTGAGAGCTTCATGAATGCGAGATGTATGAGGTAAACTAAGTGGCAGAAATGGGTTATACAATAGCAACAGACAGACAGAGGCATGGGCAGACACAGACAGGGGCAGACACAGGCAGGAGCAGACGCAGACAAGAGCAGACACAGACAGGGGCAGACACAGGCAGGGGCAGACACAGGCAGGGGCAGACACAGGCAGGGGCAGACACAGGCAGGGGCAGACACAGGCAGGGGCAGACACAGACAGGGGCAGACACAAACACAGACACACAGGCTGACACAAACATACACACAGACACACAGGCAGACACACAGGCAGACACACAGGCAGACACAAACACAGACACACAGACAGACACAAATACAGACACACAGTCAGTAGACACAGGCACACAGGCAGACACAAACACAGACAGGCAGACACACGGGCAGACACACAGACAGACACAGATACAGACACACAGGCAGTAGACACAGGCACACAGGCAGACACAAACACAGACACACAGACAGACACACAGACACAAAGGCAGACACAAACACACAGGCAGACACAAACAGACACACAGGCAGACACAAATAGACATACAGACAGACACAGACACACAGGCAGACACACACACAGACACACAGGCAGCAGACACACACACAGACACACACAGCCGCACTGCTCACCAACTTGAGCGGCAAACGCCTTGGCCAGGCCCGGCCTCCTGGACCGCAGCCGGTGCAGCGCGTGCGCCACCGCCCGCAGGCCCACGCGGCCCATGCGCTCGGACACCCGCGGGTACATGTGGCAGACTGTGACAGACAGGCGGGCCAGCAGAGACAGAAACACGCCAGTGAGCTCGTCCAGATGCAGCGCCAGATTCGACAGGGACTCAACAAAGCTTGGCAGATTGGACAGTCGCTCATCTGAGCTGTCGCTCTCCGCAGTGAACAGATCCTCGGCCCGTTGAACCACATCGGCGTACACCTGCCGCATGTCTGGCGGCGCCAGCAGCTTCTTGGCGGCCTCGGCGAAATAACCGAATCCGCGAACAGCCACTGACACGGTCTTCCAGCTGGAGCCGTCCGAGTCCAGGATCTGGCGGAATTGTTGCAGAAAGAACAGGAACAACTTCTTCTGGGCTGGCGTGGCCGACTCGGCGCTGGCAGCCGAGGTTGCCGCGGTGGACACGGATTTGACGAAGGCATCGAATGCCAGCATGCCCACGTGCATCAGGTCGCGATTGTGGTGCGTGCTCCAGCGAAAGAACTGCTCGAATAGTACCTGGCAGTTTTATTTAGAGCGGCTCTTATTTGAATTTTGCTGACATGTCAAGGCTGAGTGGTCAGGGGCTACATGTAGTTTATCCAAAAAATTTACTCCATTTTTGTTGTCTTGCCAACGGGGGGCGCTAATTGCTAGTCAAGAACTAGCTAGAAATCCAAAAATAAATCTGGAATCCCCCTAAACAAAAACCTAGAATTCCCCTAGAAACAAACTTAGAATTCCACAAATCATAAACCTATAGAATTCCCCTAATCGTAAACCTAGAATTCTCCAAATCATAAACCTATAGAATTCCCCTAGCCACAAACCTAGAATTCCGCAAATCATAAACCTATAGAATTCCGCAAATCATAAACCTATAGAATTCCCCTAATCGTAAACCTAGAATTCCGCTAGTCATAAACCTAGAATCGGTCATACAGCATCTGAAATTAGATAAAAAATTCACTAGTCAAACCTCATAGTTATCAGCCAGGAATGCAGAAAACACGGGGCAGTGGTTGGCAAACAGCAGCAATGCCTGCTTTGGAGCCTCGTATCGCTGATAATTCTTGCCTGCAATCACCTTCACTGCCAGGTGATACACCTGCTTCAGATCCGGCTCTAAAAAGGCCAAAGACACAACATAAAAATTGATGCTTAATGCAGAACAAACAAATCTAGTTAATTAAACTACAAACCTTCCAACGAAAAGTGGCAAAAATAATTAGACAGAAACTCGAACAGGCTGGCAATCACGGCAAATTGTACTTTAGTATGGTCCGATTTAATCTGGAAAAACAAAATTATAGTAAACCAGTTTTTAAACTACTAATTTAGCTACTATAAGTAGCAATACGAACAAAAACTAATCGAATTGATTTAAGAAAGAAATATTACTTTCTGAACCAAGGATTTGACAACGTTGACGGAAATTTTTACAGCAACCGGTTGGAATTCTTCGGGATAGTGCTTGCAGATGCTGCCCAGTGCGCGGTAGAGGCCTTGTGTCACTGAAATTTATTTGAGCTCAACTTTACTTATAAAGAAGCATTACAATTTATTTTCGAATTCTTGAAAGTTGATCAGTCAGAATTTGATCAGATGACTCTCCCTGAAGTGAACCAGTCCCTTCAGACACACTCTCCCTGAAGTGAACCAGTCCCTTCAGACACACTCTCCCTGAAGTGAACCAGTGCCCTCAGACACACTCTCCCTGAAGTGAACCAGGCCCCTCAGACACACTCTCCCTGAAGTGAACCAGTGCCCTCAGACACACTCTCCCTGGAGTGAACCAGTGCCCTCAGACACACTCTCCCTGGAGTGAACCAGTGCCCTCAGACACACTCTCCCTGAAGTGAACCAGTGCCCTCAGACACACTCTCCCTGAAGTGAACCAGTGCCCTCAGACACACTCTCCCTGAAGTCCGCCAGTGCCCTCAGACACACTCTCCCTGAAGTGAACCAGGCCCCTCAGACACACTCTCCCTGAAGTCCGCCAGTGCCCTCAGACACACTCTCCCTGAAGTGAACCAGGCCCCTCAGACACACTCTCCCTGAAGTGAACCAGTGCCCTCAGACACACTCTCCCTGAAGTGAACCAGGCCCTTCAGACACACTCTCCCTGAAGTGAACCAGGCCCCTCAGACACACTCTCCCTGAAGTGAACCAGTGCCCTCAGACACACTCTCCCTGAAGTGAACCAGTGCCCTCAGACACACTCTCCCTGAAGTGAACCAGTGCCCTCAGACACACTCTCCCTGGAGTGAACCAGTGCCCTCAGACACACTCTCCCTGGAGTGAACCAGTGCCCTCAGACACACTCTCCCTGAAGTGAACCAGGCCCCTCAGACACACTCTCCCTGAAGTCCGCCAGTGCCCTCAGACACACTCTCCCTGAAGTGAACCAGGCCCCTCAGACACACTCTCCCTGAAGTCCGCCAGTGCCCTCAGACACACTCTCCCTGAAGTGAACCAGGCCCCTCAGACACACTCTCCCTGAAGTGAACCAGTGCCCTCAGACACACTCTCCCTGAAGTGAACCAGGCCCTTCAGACACACTCTCCCTGAAGTGAACCAGGCCCCTCAGACACACTCTCCCTGAAGTGAACCAGTGCCCTCAGACACACTCTCCCTGAAGTGAACCAGTGCCCTCAGACACACTCTCCCTGAAGTGAACCAGGCCCCTCAGACACACTCTCCCTGAAGTCCGCCAGTGCCCTCAGACACACTCTCCCTGAAGTCCGCCAGTGCCCTCAGACACACTCTCCCTGAAGTCCGCCAGTGCCTTCAGACACACTCTCCCTGAAGTCAACCAGTGCCCTCAGACACACTCTCCCTGAAGTCCGCCAGTGCCCTCAGACACACTCTCCCTGAAGTGAACCAGGCCCCTCAGACACACTCTCCCTGAAGTCCGCCAGTGCCCTCAGACACACTCTCCCTGAAGTCCGCCAGTGCCCTCAGACACACTCTCCCTGAAGTCCGCCAGCGTCCTCAGACACTGTCTGCAAAACACTCCAGATCATACAAAAAACAGAACTGAGTCAAACTAATTCAAACCGGTACCCACCGCCTTCGCTAGTCTGCCGCTGGCCAACTTCCAGGCGCAGTCTCTCGCAGAGCTGTCCAACATTCAACTGATTGCCGTCCACTGAGGAGCCGACTGCGTGCTTGAAACAAATCGACAGGCAGTTCAAAGAGGCGATGCGAACTTTTGCGCTGCTGATACTCGAGAATAGCAGCGACTCTGCCAAGCACTGCAGTTGGGGTTGAGAATGCGTCCTTCACTGACTGCTGCTACCCTCCCCTGTGTCCTTCACTGACTGCTGCTACCCTCCCATGTGTCCTTCACTGACTGCTGCTACCCTCCCATGTGTCCTTCACTGACTGCTGCTACCCTCCCCTGTGTCCTTCACTGACTGCTGCTACCCTCCCATGTGTCCTTCACTGACTGCTGCTACCCTCCCATGTGTCCTTCACTGACTGCTGCTACCCTCCCCTGTGTCCTTCACTGACTGCTGCTACCCTCCCATGTGTCCTTCACTGACTGCTGCTACCCTCCCATGTGTCCTTCACTGACTGCTGCTACCCTCCCATGTGTCCTTCACTGACTGCTGCTACCCTCCCCTGTGTCCTTCACTGACTGCTGCTACCCTCCCCTGTGTCCTTCACTGACTGCTGCTACCCTCCCCTGTGTCCTTCACTGACTGCTGCTACCCTCCCCTGCGTCCTTCACTGACTGCTGCTACCCTCCCCTGCGTCCTTTACTGACTGCTGCTACCCTCCCCTGTGTCCTTCACTGACTGCTGCTACCCTCCCCTGCGTCCTTCACTGACTGCTGCTACCCTCCCCTGTGTCCTTCACTGACTGCTGCTACCCTCCCCTGTGTCCTTCACTGACTGCTGCTACCCTCCCCTGCGTCCTTCACTGACTGCTGCTACCCTCCCCTGCGTCCTTTACTGACTGCTGCTACCCTCCCCTGCGTCCTTTACTGACTGCTGCTACCCTCCCCTGTGTCCTTCACTGACTGCTGCTACCCTCCCCTGTGTCCTTCACTGACTGCTGCTACCCTCCCCTGCGTCCTTCACTGACTGCTGCTACCCTCCCCTGCGTCCTTTACTGACTGCTGCTACCCTCCGTGTGTCCTTCACTGACTGCTGCTACCCTCCCCTGCGTCCTTCACTGACTGCTGCTACCTGCTACCCTCCCTTGTGTCCTTCACTGACTGCTGCTACCCTCCCCTGCGTCCTTCACTGACTGCTGCTACCCTCCCCTGCGTCCTTTACTGACTGCTGCTACCCTCCCGTGTGTCCTTCACTGACTGCTGCTACCCTCCCCTGCGTCCTTCACTGACTGCTGCTACCTGCTACCCTCCCTTGTGTCCTTCACTGACTGCTGCTACCCTCCCCTGTGTCCTTCACTGACTGCTGCTACCCTCCCCTGCGTCGTTTACTGACTGCTGCTACCCTCCCCTGTGTCCTTCACTGACTGCTGCTACCCTCCCCTGTGTCCTTCACTGACTGCTGCTACCCTCCCCTGTGTCCTTCAGTGACTCCTGCAATACAACCAGTTAGGCAACCCCATAACCCTACCTTGACTTTAGGCAGCGACGTAGCCAAGAGTGCAGGCGACTGGGCAATAAGTTTTGTAAGAAAATCCAATCCATCTTTTTTGGCATCTTCAGACTATAAATTACAAAATGAAAAGCTATTCTTGTATTAAAAGAATGAATTAGCAAATATTTTTTGTTGAATTTATCTGCATAAACAAAATTCTTACCACTTCTTTGGACTGAAGTCTATATACCAGGCCTTCTGGTTCATCAAAAAGAATCGCTAGGTCTGTAGGAAGATATAGATGGGAGCTATTAGTTAGCATTTAATAGGAAAATAATTCACCTTGATTCAATACACCATTAAATACGAGTATTGAACTGTACAGTATAAAGGTGGGTCAAGACAGTCTGGTAGAATTTCAAAAGAGCCTAAGTACAAAACGAAGGGAGAGAGAGAATGGGCACAGCACTGCTCACAGCTCTCTTAGCTCACACTCCACCCCATTGCCAGCAAGCTGCACATTCAAGTTGGGTTTGTGCATTCCGATATGCTCGGCGACCTGCTGCCATCGGCGCTCTGCTGCCTTCGGCGCCCGCCTCGCGCCCCCGCCGCCTTCGGCGCCCGCTCCTCGGCGCTCTCGCAGCCTCGGCTACCACCCGACGTTCGGGGCCTAGCTCGGTGCTGGGGGGAGCTGTATGGCGGTCAGACTACGCGACCGGCAGCACCAGTGCAGCCGCACTGGAAACCCCCCCCCGCCTCTGTCTAGCTGAGGTGGGGTGGGTGCGCGCCAAGCTAGCCGGCTCGCTAAGCCGGGGGGGTTGGCGTAGCCAATCACGCCACGCCACCTTTTCGCACCTCCCTTGGCCCCTCAATCTCGCACTGTTTGTTATAATCATATAAATACACGCGCAACGCAGTGCAGAATCTTCGCTGCCATTCCATCTTTTGAAACTATAAGGCCTTCCGCCTCAAGCTTCAATAATCTTAAGCTTATGGTCGAACTTGCACCCATCAAGCACTTCAAAGAGCTGAATTGGTTCACTGTCACAACATTTTTTACAAACAAGCAGGTGGTTATTGATCGCAGAGCTTTTTATCCAGTGTTCCCTAGAGAAACACTCTGATCCTTAGAGCAGAGAAATTGGTAAACAACACCAGCCCTTAGAGCAAGTGGAACAGCTGACTTGAGCCTGCTAGCATAGTGACCAATCTTTTCAATCCTAATGGTGCATTTAAGTTATTTGCTAAACATTGTTTTCAAGTTTTTTCCCTAAATTCAAACGAAATGTTACAAAAAATGGGAGAACCAACAGAGCATCCCAGGAATCCATTTCTTGTTGCTTAGGTGCCACATATTTGGAATTTTCTTGGTGACAAACGGATTGATAACATGGCTGACAAAACTAAGAGGGTAACCATTGGATCTGAGGATTTTAGTCAGGGCACAAACCTTTGTGGAATAAACTCCAAGAACTACTCAACTACTAAGCAGTCAACCTCAATATCAAGAAAAGCAAGATTCTTCCCTCCACCCTCAATGGTGAACTTGATGTTTGGGTGGGTAGAGTTGATAGTGGTTATGGCTATGGGATCTTATGGCAAATATGGTAAAATAGGTGCTTATGGCAACTATAGATATGCCTATGGTAGATGGCTGCTGCTACATCTACAACTATGGAAATATAGTAGTTGCTATCACATTACATAGATTCCCATAGCCATAGTTATAAACTTGAAAATGAAAAAAATTTAGAAACAGGTAGAGTAAAACAAAGATACTTCAGTAAATTCTATCATAGATTCAAAAATTATAAATTATACCTAATAGAGTACAATAAAAGACTAGCAAATTTTAACTTTAATTAATGCAAAAGAGTTCTGTTGATCTTTCATCTAATTAAGTAGAAATGTGAATATATTAACAAATACACTATACTTTACTATAGAAAAAAGTTTACTAGGTGCTACTTTGCTCTGATTGTATTGTATATATATTTTTATTTTATTAAAAACTTTCTTTCATTAGATTAAGGTTATATAATTTAGAATTGTGATTTTTTTACAATGCAAACAAACAAATATGGCCAATAAATGCTTTCTTAGTGTTTCCTCTACTTTTATACATGTTTTGCAATATTAGTAACACAACTCCTATGTTTAACACTATTAGTTTGATTATTTGTTTTGCAAAAAAAAATTTTTGCAGTCCTAAAGACCCCTGTAGTCATTTAAATACCAGGATATATCTTCTTGATTCAAAGTACTTTATTTCTGAGAATTTTTGTCAAAAATACAGCTATATTAAGGCTACAGGAATATTGTAATATTGGAGTCCCTATGGCTATAGAATATTGAGAATTAGAATAAGCTATAGTTTTGCTTATGGCTAGGCCTATGGCTATAGTAGATGGACCCCCTTTGTGGTGGAACACTATTTAGTATAGGCCTAAATAGTGTTAAATAGTGTGTAAAACCTTACACTACCAATTACCACTGTTTCTGATAGAAAAAAAATATTTTGGTTGCACTTTCTTTCCATCATATCTAAGATCTTTAGGCCTATTTGAGGCAAGAAAAATATTTATTATTAATTTTGAAGCTTAATAGAAATTTGAAATTTATATAGGCTTATGATCTACATATAGGCCTACTAAATTTCCTAGCATTACGGCCTAATATGGACAAAACTAGGCCTGAGCGATATATTGCACAAATAGTCTATGTGATGACTAGGCAAGGCTAAGTTATTAACTATGACTTAATAATAGACATATACAATTATAATATAAATAAGCATGTATAGTAGACTTACATTTATTATGTTTGAAATTTTCATTTGAGCTTGCGAACTCGTTGAAAATAACATTGAATAAAGCTTTAGATTCTTTTAGCTCTGGGTCTTTTAAAAATTTGTCAATGACAAATCTGATATCATCTGAACTCATTGAAGTGGTAGGTCTAGACCGATACAACGGTCCAGTTGATTGTATAAGTCAACTATAAACAGACAAATTTATCAGGGTTAGACAGCAACAATTAATGAAGAGGGTCGGCCCAGTCCAGTTTAAACTACCCTATAGATTTAAATCGATGACGATTTTAAACTGTCTGAAATAATATTAGGGTCGGTTAGTTAGTCAGTTAGTAGAGCTATTTAAAAAGCTATCCACTAATTTTGACATTTGTTACACTTTTCTGTCAGCTGCTAGCAATATAAAAGTACAGCAAGGTTTTAAAATGCGATAGATTTAATGCACCGTGTAAGCGTAAAGGCGCACGGACAAACTGACTAAAGAAAAAATTGCCGGCTGATTAACAATATTAAATTTCGTAAAAAAGTTCATCCAATAAAGCTAATAAGTAACAATTCATATCCATCAAGTGCTTTTAATAAATATAAAAATTTCTACTAGAAGCAGCACACATAGTCCTAATAGCAAGACTTATTAAATTAAGTACCTTTTGTTAGTCATTGCGCGAAAATTTATAGGTCAGATAAGTTCTAACATGTATGCGTATTCAGCTAAAACAGCCCGTGTTGTTTAATAGTATTGATTTTAAATAATTAAGCTTGTATTCTCAAAATTTTGCTTGCGCACATGGCACAAACAATGAAAAACGCTTTCAATTTTTAGGGCCTTGTAGGTGGGGTTTTTGTGGCGCACATATATTCACATATCACTCTCGCGATCATGGCCGCATTTTGTTTCATCTCACAATCATCTGTAAACATACATGGTTAGAAAAAAGTGGAAAAAAAGAAACGAAATTTCGTTCTTTCTTTCGTTGCTCAAATCAATTATTTAATACATGTATACGTGAAATTTATGAAGCCAGTCAACTTTACGTGCGTAGGACACAACTCTCAACGTCTTTTTCAGCCTTCTGCTGAGAATTTTATGGCTTTAATCAAAAAAGTTGCCACAGTCCAAGGGAGAAATTCAAGCTACATTTTTCGTGTGGGTTTTTAAGTCACTCGCGTTCAGGAAAAGAGAAAGCTGTACATGTCCCATGGCTTCTGCATGTTAAAAGTCTTCGACTTTTCTCGCAGCAGAAGCCAAATTGCTTTTCTGCAAGTTTGGATTAAATAAAATTTGCCATAAAATCTTTTCGACTTTTGACATTTTAAAATAACCGAGCTAAAGCACTTACAAACCTTCTCAAAACAAAAATATTGCGCAAACGCTGTATTGAAGCTAATACGCTCGTAATTAATCAATCATATATGCATACAACCATACAACAAAAGCATATACCGACTTATTAAAGTGATATTTTGGTGTACAAAGAAAATGAAAGGAAAAAGTAACTCAAAATAAATTTGTGACCAAAACAATTTTGGCCTTCAATACGTACGTAACATTTTGAGAAATGCAAAATTTCTCAATATAAATATATTTCTCTTTAATTTAATTTACGATTTATTGAATATGAATTTAATGTGGTTTAGACGCTTAGTATCAATTGTGGCCCCAAATAGTAGGGGTCGGTGATGGAGGGATTGTTTAATTTCTCCTCAGGAAAATGCAGCAGTTATTTTTCATTCATAACTATTAAGGCAATCTGGCTTTAGAATGAAAAGAACGACCTCTAATAACAGCAGACACGAGCGTCACAGCTAAATCCCGACACCCTGATCAGCTTCGGGTGGGGAAAACCAGCAGTACGATCCTTTTTTCCGTGCCTGTGTGGAATACTGCTTACTAATTACGTCCTCTTCTGGGCATTCATCAAAGAATTTTCGACAGCCAGCTTCTGTCGTTTACCAAACTGTCCCACGGTTCTCTATCCTGAAATGCTCCAGCCGTCTCAGATCGTCAGCGAGCTCTTATATCGCGAGGCAGCTAGAGAGCGGCGTGGGCTGGGCTGCGACTAAATTTTAGGATGGACTCTCCAGACTCCCTATTTAGAAGCAACAGCCACCCTGTGCGCACGCTCTTCTTTCTCAACCTCCCTTCTTTCTGTCCATCAGCCGTCAAGCAGCTCGTTCACATAGAGGAGCGAGCCTGCAGCAGGCGAGAGGACGGGGCTTCCCATCGGCTCTCGCTCTGCGCGCACCTACAGTATAACAGTGCTGCTGCTGTTGCTGCTCAAATACTAGAGGAGATCGGCCTGAGCGAGCTAGTTGCCAGGAGATGGCGAGCAAGAAAGAGAAAGGGGAACACTAGGACGTTACTAGCTGAAATTCTCCTCTTCCTACTGTCCTTCCCACGAAGCAGCCCTGGCTCTACTCTATCTCACTCCTCCTCTCCCTTTCTGTCCCTCTCGTCATTCGCTCAGCCTATTGGCTTGCACAGGTTTCTAACGTGCGATGGCTCGCAGATTTTGTCTTTAAATATCGCTCAGCGCTTAGTCGCGCGCGCAGCTTCTCTAGCAATCGTCATCAAAGACGGACGGCCTTTTAAATTAGAGCACAATTTAGCTAGTCAGCCTTCGTTGGAGCCGAACTACAAAGCCCAACAAAGCATGTCACACCGGCCCGAACAGGAGCATCGCTTGCTGGCCTCTCCAAGTCTCGATGCTGACGGCAGGTTGTCGCAACAATCCGGACCGCTGTCGCGGCTACTTGGCTGCTTCACGCACAGCTGGGACCTGGCCGAATCAGTGGCCGACAGTCTCGCCCAGTGCATCCAGTGCGGCAACACGAGCGGCTTAGAGCGGATTCTGCAGAAACTGCCAGTACCGCCAGCGCAGGTCAGGTTAACAGTGAAACGTCGTCATCTAAGTCCAGATTTCGTCACTTGGACCAATCGGAATCAGGATCCGTTTCTGCACTTCCACCAGGAGTGCTCGCCGGTGGTGTGGGCGGTGGATAATGAGCAGTGGCAGATGCTGCCAGTGCTGGCCCGCTACGGCTTCGATCCCAACCGACCAACCAACTGCCGGCGCTGGTGCTTCCCGAACTCGTCCAGCAATCGCGCCCCGATTGTGCCCTACAAGAAGTTCTGGACAAGAGGCCGGTACACCTATCAGTCTGCGCTGGACTATTACTTCGGCTCCATCTACGAGTTCTTAGACGAGGAGGCGCAGAGCGCAACAGCGCCCCGCGCCAGCTGCTCCGCGCCGTCCTCGTTCCACCACTTCTTCCAGCAGCTGCCGCAGCTGCTGCTCCGCGGACTCGACGTTCACCGCATCGACTCCATCATGCTGTTCAACTCGCTCGGCTTCTCCCTCAACCGGTATCTCACCCGGTACACGAATCCGAACAACACTGTGCCGGATCTGCCGGAGCTCAGGAACAGCTGCGCCGAGTTGTACACGGTTCAAGCCCTGACTCGATCCGGTTTCTCCCAGTTCGAATGCCTCGAATTCTTGTCGTCTTCGCACAGTCTGCTCGGAACTCTGATCTGCCTACTGTGCCATCCGCGTCTCGACTCGTTTGCCGACTGCGAACTGCCGCCAATTATCCGCGAGGCCGCTCTGCTGCTCATCAACCTGCTCAGCCTGCGCCCGCTGCATCCGACTTGCGACGAGATTCGCGACAGTCTGGAGAACCAATCGCTGCGCAAGCTGTACGCCAAGCGCTACTGGGAGCGCCGACAGCAGTTCAGAGCCAACCTGGGCCAGCTGACGGCCGCCTGCAAGGAAATGTCGGCCGATAAGCAGCCGATGTCGCTGTGCCTGCTGGCCAGGAACGCCGTTCGGCGTCGGATCGGCGGCGCCAACTTCCTGACGCGGGTTCGCCGCCTGCCCGACTGTCCGGCCGAGGTGGCCGCCTTCATCTCCTACTTGGACGACGACTGCCTCCGGATGCTGCACCGAATCCCGTCCACCCTTCTGATGCTGGCCAAAGGCGTGAATCCGTTCGGACGACTGCGCGAAGATCGGAACGACGCCAACGGCGATGACACTAAAGATCGCTGCGCTGACAATGGCGGAGTGCCGGAACCGAGGCAATAAAACTGCACCCGGCTTGTCCTCGGCCTGACGAACCATTTGAGCGTAAAGCGAATTTTTTCGCGATGTCTCTTTTTGTCTGTCCGCCCCAGGTGTGTTTTTGCTTGTCTGTTTATCTCTGTATTGTTCGTCTGTCTGCACTTCTGATTCTCTGTCCGTATAATTTTCGCCAATCTAACAGTAGGCTTATATCGAATTAACCCAGCAACCGTGTCTTTAAATCATTTTGCTTTGTAACAACCCTGCGAATAACTAGTGTAACTGTTAATTTTAAGGCCACGCGTTACACGTATTTTCACAAAGACATGAAGTTTCGGGTGGTCAAAAAACATTTTAATTATTCATAATTTTTGGCTTGTGTCACACAGACTGTGTCATCAATGTAATGCGATGTTTTTGTCTGTTTTTTGGCCATGAAAGTTATAGCTAACTTTTCTCCCGATTTATAAAGTACACATCTATTTTTTCTGTCCTGTGCATACCCGAACCAAATACAAAACCGATGCGATGGCTAAAGTCAAAGTAAGTTGGATGTTACAATAAGGTAATAAATTAAATTATTTTAATGTCTTATTAAAATAATAAGACAGGTGTCAGATGTTAGATGCAGTGGACTGGGGTGTCATCTCAGATGCAGTGGACTGGGGTGTCATCTCAGATGCAGTGGACTGGGGTGTCAGATGTCAGATGCAGTGAACTGGGGTGTCGGATGTCAGATGCAGTGGACTGGGGTGTCAGATGTCAGATGCAGTGGACTGGGGTGTCAGATGTCAGATGCAGTGGACTGGGGTATTGGATGTCAGATGCAGTGGACTGGGGTGTCAGATGTCAGATGCAGTGAACTGGGGTGTCGGATGTCAGATGCAGTGGACTGGGGTGTCAGATGTCAGATGCAGTGGACTGGGGTGTCAGATGTCAGATGCAGTGGACTGGGGTATTGGATGTCAGATACAGTGGACTGGGGTGTCAGATGTCAGATGCAGTGGACTGGGGTGTCAGATGTCAGATGCAATGGACTGGGGTGTCAGATGTCAGATGCAGTGGACTGGGGTGTCATGCCAGATGCAGTGGACTAGGGTGTCAGACTCAGATGTCACATGCAGTGACATGGTGTCATGGTGTCATGTACATAACGCATGTTAGGAACTCAGAATATCAGGTAAAGCTGTACAAACAGCTAATTCAAGGGTCGTTCATTTGACCATTAATCTAAGAGTAGCTATATAAAGCCTAAAAAGAGCAGAGAGCAATAATAGAAGATCGCGACACGCGAATTGCGGAGCAAAATGAGTTCACACGTCATTCGTTCATACCCACCCGCAAGCTGCTCAAATGCTTGACATTACAGAGCATTGAGTTACAAATACTCGCATTAGCGCTCTCTAATTATCGTGCCTTGGTCGTTAAAACATGTTAGCTATTCATTATCGATATGCTACTTGCAATATAGCTGCTACAAAACTAAACAATGGTTCAAACTCGTAACTGTCAACTAAAAAATTAAGGACACACTTCAGATACTTGAAGAACTTTGGCTTTCTAAATAATACATGTACATTACAAAGATCTGCACCACATTTTCAGACAAAGCAACCGAAGGATCTAGGACGCTGGCCCAGCAACTGGGAATCTGGGAGGCCTGGCCTAGCAACTAAGGATCTGGGAGGCTGACCCAGCAACAGGATCTGGGAGGCTGGCCCAGTAACTGAGGATCTGGGAGGCTGGCCCAGCAACTGAGGATCTGGGAGGCTGACCCAGTAACAGGATCTGGGAGGCTGACCCAGTAACTGAGGATCTGGGGGGCTGGCCCAGCAACTGAGGATCTGGGAGGCTGGCCCAGTAACTGAGGATCTGGGAGGCTGACCCAGTAACTGAGGATCTGGGGGGCTGGCCCAGCAACTGAGGATCTGGGAGGCTGGCCCAGTAACTGAGGATCTGGGGGGCTGGCCTAGCAACTGAGGATCTGGGAGGCTGACCCAGTAACAGGATCTGGGAGGCTGGCCCAGTAACTGAGGATCTGGGAGGCTGGCCCAGTAACTGAGGATCTGGGGGGCTGGCCCAGCAACTGAGGATCTGGGAGGCTGACCCAGTAACAGGATCTGGGAGGCTGACCCAGTAACTGAGGATCTGGGAGGCTGACCCAGTAACTGAGGATCTGGGAGGCTGACCCAGTAACTGAGGATCTGGGGGGCTGGCCCAGCAACTGAGGATCTGGGAGGCTGGCCCAGTAACTGAGGATCTGGGGGGCTGGCCTAGCAACTGAGGATCTGGGAGGCTGACCCAGTAACAGGATCTGGGAGGCTGGCCCAGTAACTGAGGATCTGGGAGGCTGGCCCAGTAACTGAGGATCTGGGGGCTGGCCCAGCAACTGAGGATCTGGGAGGCTGACCCAGTAACAGGATCTGGGAGGCTGACCCAGTAACTGAGGATCTGGGAGGCTGACCCAGTAACTGAGGATCTGGGAGGCTGACCCAGTAACTGAGGATCTGGGGGGCTGGCCCAGCAACTGAGGATCTGGGAGGCTGGCCCAGTAACTGAGGATCTGGGAGGCTGACCCAGCAACTGGGGATCTGGGAGGCTGGCGAGTGACTTTCCTGCAGTGCTTTGTGTCTTTCACTGCCGAGTGACTTTCCTACAGTGCTTGGTGTCTTTCACTGCCGAGTGACTTTCCTGCAGTGCTTGGTGTCTTTCACTGCCGAGTGACTTTCCTGCAGTGCTTGGTGTCTTTCACTGGCGAGTGACTTTCCTGCAGTGCTTGGTGTCTTTCACTGCCGAGTGACTTTCCTGCAGTGCTTGTGTATAACGCAGTTCCTACATGTAGCTTGTCAGTATAACATGTTTCTAAAAATCCAGAAGCTTTTCTAGACAGCCTTCAACTCTTTATTATTGATCTGAATTTGAGGTCAATTGAGGGTGTTTGTGGCGACCCCCCAATCCTTGGACTGAACAGCCGTACGCAGCCTTCAGATACGCCGCGAAAATAGCCGCGGCTGAGCTGTCGGTTGCACAACTCTCGATTAGGGCAGGTGTACATGTAAGCAATTATAATTATTATATTATTGATTGACGTCAGGGTGTATAATATGTTAACACATGAACTCATTAGCAAGCTTTAGAGTATTGCACTTAACCCCAAAGTTGACTGTTTTTATGTCAGTGAGTTAGACAAAATACTATTGTACCTTGGCCCCGCGTGCTTGACCATGTTAATATGTGCTTTATTGCCAGTGCGTGCCTCAGCCATTATGCACTAGAATACTAAGATGAAAAATGCTATAATGCGGCATGTGACAGACACAAGACACTGTAGGAAAGTCACTCGGCAGTGACAGACACAAGACACTGCAGGAAAGTCACTCGGCAGTGACAGACACAAGACACTGCAGGAAAGTCACTCGGCAGTGACAGACACAAGACACTGCAGGAAAGTTACTCGGCAGTGACAGACACAAGACACTGCAGGAAAGTCACTCGGCAGTGACAGACACAAGACACTGCAGGAAAGTCACTCGGCAGTGACAGACACAAGACACTGCAGGAAAGTTACTCGGCAGTGACAGACACAAGACACTGCAGGAAAGTCACTCGGCAGTGACAGACACAAGACACTGCAGGAAAGTCACTCGGCAGTGACAGACACAAGACACTGTAGGAAAGTCACTCGGCAGTGACAGACACAAGACACTGCAGGAAAGTCACTCGGCAGTGACAGACACAAGACACTGCAGGAAAGTCACTCGGCAGTGACAGACACAAGACACTGTAGGAAAGTCACTCGGCAGTGACAGACACAAGACACTGCAGGAAAGTCACTCGGCAGTGACAGACACAAGACACTGCAGGAAAGTCACTCGGCAGTGACAGACACAAGACACTGTAGGAAAGTCACTCGGCAGTGACAGACACAAGACACTGTAGGAAAGTCACTCGGCAATGACAGACACAAGACACTGCAGGAAAGTTACTCGGCAGTGACAGACACAAGACACTGCAGGAAAGTCACTCGGCAGTGACAGACACAAGACACTGCAGGAAAGTCACTCGGCAGTGACAGACACAAGACACTGCAGGAAAGTCACTCGGCAGTGACAGACACAAGACACTGCAGGAAAGTTACTCGGCAGTGACAGACACAAGACACTGCAGGAAAGTCACTCGGCAGTGACAGACACAAGACACTGCAGGAAAGTCACTCGGCAGTGACAGACACAAGACACTGTAGGAAAGTCACTCGGCAGTGACAGACACAAGACACTGCAGGAAAGTCACTCGGCAGTGACAGACACAAGACACTGCAGGAAAGTCACTCGGCAGTGACAGACACAAGACACTGTAGGAAAGTCACTCGGCAGTGACAGACACAAGACACTGTAGGAAAGTCACTCGGCAGTGACAGACACAAGACACTGCAGGAAAGTTACTCGGCAGTGACAGACACAAGACACTGCAGGAAAGTCACTCGGCAGTGACAGACACAAGACACTGCAGGAAAGTTACTCGCAGTGACAGACACAAGACACTGCAGGAAAGTCACTCGGCAGTGACAGACACAAGACACTGCAGGAAAGTCACTCGGCAGTGACAGACACAAGACACTGCAGGAAAGTCACTCGGCAGTGACAGACACAAGACACTGCAGGAAAGTCACTCGGCAGTGACAGACACAAGACACTGTAGGAAAGTCACTCGGCAGTGACAGACACAAGACACTGCAGGAAAGTCACTCGGCAGTGACAGACACAAGACACTGCAGGAAAGTCACTCGGCAGTGACAGACACAAGACACTGCAGGAAAGTCACTCGGCAGTGACAGACACAAGACACTGCAGGAAAGTCACTCGGCAGTGACAGACACAAGACACTGTAGGAAAGTCACTCGTCTTCTCATCCCACTAAATTATCACTCTGCTGTTTGATAAACCTAAAAAAAGCGAAACATTTAGCAAGTCAGTGATGTTTAGTAATCAAAATTAGGCAGTAAAATTGGCAGACAGGTAATTTTACACAAATTTATTTTCTAAAATTTCAGAATACCTATAGAGAGCATTGCTAGTGTTATTTAACAGGTGTTGTTTTGTTTGTTAAAATTCTCCAATGAACATTAGCAGAGCTGAATAAAGAAATGCTGCATCACTACACAAGAAAACATAACTAAAAAACCGATTAATGCAGTCACAGAAGACGCACCCATGCCCATCAACTAGCAGGCGTCTCGGGGCTGCCGTCACTCCGCAGTCCATCGCTGACATCATTCTGTTGCTGACCAAACGATTCCAGTTCCATTTTAACCAGCTTATTTCCCGGGATCATGGCCAAACCGAGGGAGCGGCAATCCCGCGGATCAGCCAAGCAATCCGCCAAGCTCTGGTACTCCAAACAGCCAGCCAGGATGATGTTGGAGTCGCGGTCTGTGCAAGCAAACGTGCCAACCAGTACGCGACCGTCAATCATTGTGCAGCGAAGCAGCCGGCCCAGACAGTCGGTTAGAAACTTCAAGGCGGTCATCCTTTCTGGTGAGCATTCTGCCTGAGCTTGTTGGTGGCCTTCTGACAGGCTCAGGGAATCAATGCTGACTGCGACAGCGTCTGCGCCATCTGCACAGCCTGCAGCTGTGTGGTGATTCATGATAATAAAAGTGCAACACAAAAATGCCTTAAACAATTCTTGGATTTATGTAATGTAAAAAACAGTTGGATGATTTTTTTAACTACCTATTAACTACTACCATATAGCCAGTTCTGTATTGCCTCAATGCAATAAAGTCCTTTATAAATTGAATACCTTTCTGATAGTGTCACAGTATATATATCATGAGTAAATTTGTTTTTCTGACATAAACTTTAATTTATAGAGTAGGGGGTCACTTTTTCTGGCGTACTGTATAACAAATTTGAGAGTGTGGTTATAGATAGAACTTAAATTTTCAAGTGCACTAGGCTTAAACAAATTGCAAAATCAAGCCATACAAAGCCAATGTCTTTTTGCCATTAACACTTGGACCTAAGTGGATATGTATACTGAAAATTTTTCTTTTTTGATCAACTAATAACAAAATTCTTTCTTAGAAACATTTAATATGCATTAGGTCTTAAAACTGCATAATCTAGACTAGGCTGAATGCTTTAATTAAGCAAATTAAAGTTTTACAGTTTATTCATAAAATAAAAATGACTTAAACCAATGAAACTTATAACTTAGACTTCTTGAACTTAAGGAAAGACCTATACTCTATAGGCTATCAAATATTTTTAGTTTTCTAATTTTTATAAACTTTTTGAAAGACTAATTAATTGGATATAATTAATTAAAGACTATTAAAAAAGTACACTAAATACCTTTGGCTTTAGTGTTATATAGGTTAGGGTGTAGGACCAAGATCGCCATACACCAAGACTGCCATACTTGAGGAGCTGGGGGAGGAATTTGGCACAATTGTTATTAGATAGTGCTAAAGAAAAGATGATTAGGTAGGAGAGCCGGTAGGATGAGGCTGCAAGAGAGGAACCTATGAGAGGAATACCAATGCTAGAAGATTGGTAGCTCCCCCTGAATACCAATAGCCAGTAATAGTTGTGGCAGTCTTGGTGTGTGGTGGTCTTAGTCATGCACCTAGGTCAGTTAGTTTTTTTAATGTTTTATTAATGACAAGCTGTTGAAACTCGCAGATTTTGAACCCGTGGAATTCCTATCCCCGGAACTATTTTTGCATGTATTCTACCATCTGAAGTCACACTCAAACAAAAACTTGTTGATAGTTAGGATAGAGGTAAACATAAAATAGAGTAAATTTGTGTAAAATTAAGATTTGAGGCAAGTATTTATCTTGCTGGTTGGGGTGCTGTGCAGAATGTCAGGCAATGTCTGTCTGACTCTTAAACATGTATTGGCAAACTCTAACCTCTGCCTCTTCCTACATCCCTTGGATCCTTTGAAACTTCTATCTTCTTTTCTTCTTTCTTCTCTCTCGTCTATTGTCTCTCCTCTCCTCTCTTCTCTCTCATCTACTCCTTTTATCTCTTCTCTCTATCCTCTTCTCACTCCTCACTCTCCCTCTCTTAACACTTCCCTCTTCTCTCTTCTCTCAACTCTCTCCTCTACTCTCGCATCCCTTCTCTCTACTCTTTCCTTTCTCTCTCTCCTCTCATCTCTTCTCTTCTTTCCTCTTTCCTCTCTCCTCGCTTCTCGTCTCTTCCCTCACCTCTCTTCTCGTCTTTGATCTCTCATTTCTCATTTCTCTTCTTTTATATTTTCTCATTTTTCTACGTTCTCTCTCTCTCTTTCTCTCTTTCCCTCTCTCTCTCCCCAACTTTCTCCCTCTCTCTTACATGTATCTCTTCTCTTCCATCTCTCTTCTCCTCTCTACTCTCTCTCCATTCTCTATTCTCATTTTTCCTCTCCTCTCTCCTGACTCACTTCTCTCTCCCTTTGTCTCTGCTCTCTCGTCTGGTATCTGTAATCTCATCTCTCCTTTTCTTCTCTACTCTCCCATCTCTCGTCTGTTCACTCTCGTCTCTGCTCTCTTATCTCCCCTTTCTCATATGTAATCTTTTACTTTCTTATATGTTCTCTAACCTCTCTCTGTACTCTTTCTTTTCCCTCTTTTGACTCCTCACTTTTCTTTCTCCTTTATTCTCTTCTCTTCTCTTCTCTTCCTTCTTCTGTACTCTACATCTCTTGTCTCATGTCTTCTCTCTCCACTTTCCTTTCTCCTCCTTCATCTCTCATTTCTCATCTCTCCTTACACATCTCTTATCTCTACAACCTTATCTCTTTCCTCTTCCCTTAACTCTCTATCTCTCCTTTCACCTCTCACCTCTCTCCACTCATCTGCAGCTCTCTGCTCTCTCTTCTCTACTCTCTTCTCTCTCCTCTCATCTCCTCTCAATCGCTTCACATGGAGCAAACTTATGGCAGCCGAAAGTTAGTCAATTTTGAAACCCTTTTACACATCTGGGCCCAGATCGGGAAAGAGAGGCAGGCGGGCGAAGGTTGGGGTGGCTGTTTCGCTGAAAAAACAGCCTAACTTTAAAAGTGCACAGCGCCGTTTAGGATTAACTTTGAGACTCGAAATTTTACACGATTGTGCCAAAATAGTTGAAGATTGTCTGTGTCTAATTTGAAGAGAATCGGTAGAAGTGGAGCGGCGCTATGAAGGATTTTGTGAAAAAATCGCGCATTTTGAGCAGTTTTTTGTACTTTTAGATAGGAAGACTTGAGTCTAGGAAATTTAAAGGTAGCCTAAGACATTCTCTGTAGGGGTCACAAAATCCGGGATTCTATCAATCCAGGGATTGATATTTTTCCAGTACCATCCTTGTCATAACATTGTTATAATGTTATAACAATGCTGCCAATTACTTTTTTTATCACATGACTAATGTGAGAACATTACTATGCAAAGCAATATGAATGTATATACATGTATTACATACTATGTAGTAGCACTAGCAGTATGCACGCACATTGCAAAACAAACGCACATGACTTGTGGACTTGGTTGTGGAGTCATTGGCCCATGGCATGAGGCACACTCACAAGGAGTCACAAGGACTCACAGTCACAATGCAAGTCACAACCTACTACTACCTGGGCATTCACGTTGTCACTTGTCAGTCTGGAGTCTGACTCATGACTACAAGTTCAAACTTTAAAATCAAATCTCAATGTTAGATGATTTAAACAAGACTCAACTCAAACAACATTAAAGACCTGAAAAAGTGGGCAATGGAAATGACATGTATACATGTATGTTCCATATTTGAACTAACTGCCATTTTATGGTAAAATACTTGCTATTATATCAGACATTATAAAAACATAGCATTAACATTCCGGGATTGAATCCTGACCCTGTGAATCCTGGGATCCTAGAAAAGCCCTCTTTTTTCTACTTCATAATAATTTTTACACGTGATTCTATAAAGTGCACACCAGGTGTGCACACACACTATCTTCTCAGGAGTGATGCATGCCAACTTTGCATGCCTAATTTTGGCATGCAAGGCCAATGCACACTCGAATTTTTGAGCGTATACTATATGATTAGCAGTGTGGCAGATCCAGTGTTCATCTTTTGATATGTTGTGCCTTTCTTATTGCTCTATTGATATTCATAAAGCTTTTTGTTCAGAAATAGTTTTAAAGGCAGGTTTCACCAGAAAAATACACTACAGACATAGGAAATTTCACAATTTTCAATACTAAACAGTGATTGGGTCTCTTAACAGTGTCAAAGAAAGTTCTAATCACATTATTTTGTGTCTCACATGTTGCTATACCAATGCATTAATCCTTTTTTCATGTTAAATTAGTTTTATTGGAAAAAACATTTAAAATAATGATTAGACTAGGCCCTAATTTAACATGAAGAATTGATTAATGCATCATTTAAAACTAAAACTTTAAAACTAATTCTGAACAAAAAGCTTCATGAATATCAATAGAGAATAGTTACCTTCAAAACATTTACCATAGATTTTGAGTGTAGTGTCCTATATATATATATATATATGTTATTTGAATATTCCTTGGTTAAAAATTGGGGCCTGACTAGATTTTCTAAGCCTGTGCTTCATTATATTAATTGGATATTGAAGATTAGATATAGGCCTATATAAATCAATCTCAACTCACTATAAAAAATCTGACAACCCTAAAACCTTTCCTTATTCAGTATGCCTCAATGATTAGGCTTAATCTAAAGACAAATTAATTTGGGTTGAAGTTAAATAGAAACAGAGCTTAAATTAAAAAATAGCACCTTGAAACTGTTTTGGCCAGGCCTTAGAGACAAAATTACAATCCTATTTGAAACTGAAAGTATTACTAGGGGCCTATATCTAAGTTGAAGAAGTCCTAAAAGCTAATGGTTTAAGTTTAAGCATAAGAATTTTTGGACAGCTATTGCTAGGTCTACTACCTACCTACTACTTTCCCTTATTATAATAGGCCTAGATATATACATAGGCCTACCCGCCTACCTAATTTATAATTGAGTCACCAACAACAGACTGGTGAGGCTGACTGGATGCCATCGTGTGGATGGTCTGGACCAAATATTAATAAGAAGGCATTAAAGAAGATATTATAAAGACAGATGGCAATTTAGACCTCAATAAGTCATAAGCTGTGGATTAGAATCGTAGAAAATTTTTTATTTGAAAAGAAACTTATGAAAAAACAAATTCGTGTTAAATCAAGTCCAACTATGTTTTTATTTAATTTATGAAAAGAGTATGCTTAATTGAAAATCACTATGAACTTTCAACTGTTTAAAAATTATGCTACAGATATATTCAAACGAAGAATAAAGACACACACATACTAAATTACAGCTTGGTAATAATTCAGCTAGTGTGCCGACAGCTGGCTGGAGTCTAGACCAGGCATTATAAGTAGCATAGAATTGAAATTATTGCTTGTAAAAGAGTCTTTATTTTCAAATTTTTTTATTTGTGCTCTAAATGAGAGGAAAATATAAAAGATGCTTATTGTAGAGATCATTGTGTTTTCATGAAGACTAATGATGTTACTAGGCCCTAATACAGGTTGCCATTCTGGTTTACTGTTAAAACTAATACATACAGTTCAATTGCCCGCTGTACCAATGTGATAAATGTACAAAATTGGTTTCAAGCGTCATTTGCGAAAAACCGTTTTAGTATACTACGAGTAATGACAAGAGGTGGTGTTGCATTTGGTATACATTACTAATTTCTTCAGAGAATGTGACTCTAAACAGTTCTACAGCAAGGGGCTTAAGTTCAAGTTCATTTGCAATCCAGTTACAATATATATGCAACTGGTTTGCGCTAAAAATCTATATTCTCACAATGCAGAGCCTGCATGGCTTTCGCGAAGCCACGTACAGTAGCGGTCCATACGAGATCGCGTGCAAGTATGTCTTAATGAAAACAACTATAAATTTCGTGCCAGTTCCAAAGTCCAGCGCACTACTGTACTGTAGCTGAAGGCTGCATAACTTAGCACGGTTAAATTACTGCTGGCAGATATGGTGACTGAGTATAGTTGAGGGTCAGCTAAAAGAAACAGCAAAATGTAGAGCTCCGGAGCGCAGCGCAGTAAGCATTATTCTATATCAATAAGTACTAAGAGCTAAAAGAAACAGTTTAAGAACTGCGAGTTACTGTCGGAGCATTTCTGCATTTTGTCAAGCATGCTTCCGTGCTAGCTCAGAAGACCAGAGCGAGTCTCTTCTATAGGTTTGCAGAAGCCAGTTTTTTGATCCAGATATATTTTCTGCACAGCAAATAAAATTGTTTGACATTTGCCAAAAAATTTTGGTACATAAAATAGCGCAGATAAAAAACACAAAAAAGCAAAGAGCGGCAACTCAAAGTGAGACAAACAGCATTGGAGGGAGGGGGGCGACCTTCTCTTGACGGCCGTTGGGAGTGAATTTTGAAAATTAGTCTGGCAATTGCATGAACAAAAATTGCTTATGAAATATGTTTATAACTCAAATCTGTTTATTGTGCCAATGTGTGCCAAGCATAATTTAATTAAGTCAAATTAATAAATTAATAAATTTCTGTTTATATATTATTTCTATAGCCGTGGCGCACTAAACAAGGCGAAAACATTTTAAAAAATCTTAGCATAATAATAAAAACTGAACAATGTTATTGTTAGTGCAATAAAATCAGTTTAGCATCGCATTTTGCTGGAGGCAATAGAGATCGGAGCTCAGAAGCAAGCAAAGTTGAGAGGCATCGATAATTAGTTAAGTTAGTTAAATTATATAATAAAATTAATGTCACTCCATAGTATCAAATGCGTACACAAAATTAACAGTAAATTTTCTTATAATTTCCCAAGTCTCATCTAAAATGAATTAACAAAACTAGAGTTATTAAAAAGAGTTGGCAATAAATAAAATACACAAATCTAACACACTGCAAAAGTCCACACCAACGAAAACAAAAATTAGAAGAGTTGAGATGTCAGAGAGAAAGGCTAATTAAAACAACTAGAAATTATCAAGTGGTGACACAAATAAAGTTATTTAAATTAAAGTCAGAAAACGCATCAATGAAAATTAGTTAGGGTGTAAAAGTTGAACTTTTTATGCCTACAGATTTTAATTACATTATATCACTTGGACGCAAAAATAGACAGTTTTATTAACGTTAAAATGACAAAATCCCTCTATCAGTTTCGAATTATTATTATTATCGAATATTTATGCCCATTCGCTTATCAGTTTTAGCAATCAGGAAAACCCCTTGTATAATAATACTTATAATAATATTTGATTACACCTGCCCAATGGGCAGATGTGCAACCGACAGCTCAGCCGCAGCTATTGCACGGCGCATCTGAAGGCTGCGTACGGCTGTTCAGTCCAAGGACTGGGGAGTCGCCACACACACCCAATTACCCCAGCTAATGCTGGCACCCATTATACAACTGGGTGAACTGAAGCAATGCAGAGTTAAGTGTCTTGCTCAAGGACGCAAATTGTTCCAGTGGTATTGGGAATCGAACCCCCGACCTTCAAGTCGTGAGTCCGACGCTCTGACCCCTAGGCTACAACCCCCCTTGTATAAAAAAGATTGAATAAACAATAAGGTCACTCCCTCTTACTGGCCCAATTCATATCGTCACTCCTCGGCTTGGCTCCCGTAGTCTTCTCAATCCAGTACTCCAGCGTGGTCCAGAAGCCGATCAACTCCAGCGGATAGTTCAGCCAGCCAGTGGTGATGCAGAAGTAGGTCTCGTGAGGCGACACGTGGTGAATCCGGTGATGACGCTTAGGCAGAATCAGATGCATCGCTTGCAAAGCGTTGATGTACCATGGCAAACCGAAATAGGTGTGCGACCACTTGTGAAACTGGTTGGTCAGGCTCACAAATAGGATGAGCATGTACAGATAGGCTAGCCAATTGTATTCCGCCTGGATAGCGGCTTGGTCAGCTGACATGAGGCGAGCCGTCATGTAGGCCAGCACTGGCACGCATACGGCGAAGTTGTCCCCGTTAGTCTCGATGAAGTCGTGCCTAAAGTACACGCATGGTTGGGTAATGCAATATTTTTTAATAACTATTAACTCATAATAACAGTAACAATAGTGTTGGTAGATACAAACATGTTTTATTAGAGATAAAACTGGATGCCAACAGAGACAAACTGGACCCCCATCAGAGATAAACTGTACAGCCATTAGATATAAACTGGACCCCCATCAGAGATAAACTGTACCCCCATCAGAGATAAACTGTACCCCCATCAGAGATAAACTGTACCACCATCAGAGATAAACTGTACAGCCATTAGATATAAACTGGACCCCCATCAGAGATAAACTGTACCCCCATCAGAGATAAACTGTACCACCATCAGAGATAAACTGTACCCCCATCAGAGATAAACTGTACCCCCATCAGAGATAAACTGTACCACCATCAGAGATAAACTGTACCCCCATCAGAGATAAACTGTACCACCATCAGAGATAAACTGTACAGCCATTAGATATAAACTGTACAGCCATTAGATATAAACTGTACCCCCAGAGATAAACTGGATGCCATCAGAGATAAACTGGATGCCATCAGAGATAAACTGGATGCCATCAGAGACAAACTGGATGCCATCAGAGATAAACTGGATGCCATCAGAGATAAACTGGATGCCATCAGAGACAAACTGGATGCCATCAGAGACAAACTGGATGTTATCAGAGATAAACTGGATGCCATCAGAGATAAACTGGATGCCATCAGAGACAAACTGGATGCCATCAGAGATAAACTGGATGCCATCAGAGACAAACTGGATGCCATCAGAGATAAACTGGATGCCATCAGAGATAAACTGGATCCCATTAGGGATAAACTGGATCCCATTAGAGATAAACTGGATCCCATTAGGGATAAACTGGATCCCATTAGAGATAAACTGGATCCCATTAGAGATAAACAGGATCCCATCAGAGATAAACTGGATCCCATTAGAGATAAACAGGATCCCATTACACTAAGAACCGGAGAGAGAATTCTCACCTAGTGATGGCAGTGGGATCAATATGATGCTCGCGAAACGGTCGCAGGAAGGCCTTCCCAAGCACCGGGATATCCACCGAGCCCCAGGTGTCGGCGCCCCAGTGAACCAGGCCGGAGAAGAAGTCCGCAGTGAGAATGCCTGCCAGAGCTCCAACCAGCACGCCAAACCAATTAGATGGATCGAAGCGGGCAGCCAGATAGGCACCGTTGACAGCCATGAGGCAGATGGCAGCGGCCAGACACAGTGTCTCCTGCACCCGCTTGGCCGGGGTGTAGCCAGCGGCCAGCTCCTTGGCACCGGCATGCTGGGAACCCCATCTGGGAGCTGAGTCAGTCTGCTCAGCCTGACTTAAGCTGTTCCCATTGGGATCTTCTTCGCACATTGAGCGCTCAATGATTGCCGAGTCATCTTTAGTCATTTTTAGTGTTTTTAATATAAGTATGTTTATTGTAATATTTTTGGCTCTGGTCTAGCAGATCAGGCAAAGATAGCTGCAGAAGAATTTGTTTATATTTCTAATTATTTAATAATAAGGATAATCAAACCAGAAAAGTATAAGGTGCAAAAATTATAGTAGCTCGAAGATACAAGAAGATCGATTCCAAGTGCAGTTTTCCAAGTGCATTTGGGGCTGAATTGGAATCTCGGCTTGGCTCTGCTTGTGCAATTAATGCCCTTGAGGGAACATGCCTAATGAGAAGTTGTAGCCAAGTGGATAGAGTGTCGGACTCATTACTGAAAGGTCGAGGGTTCGATTCCTGATCCCACTGGAACAATTAGTGTCCTTGAGCAAGACGTTTAAGTCTGCATTGCTTCAGATCACCCAGCTGTAAAATGGGTGCCAGCATTAGCTGGGGTAATTGAGGGTGTGTGTGGCGACTCCCATCCTTGGACTGATTCATAGACTCATAGCAAACATTTATCCATGACAAAATTGCTTTAATAAGGTGATTTATAAAACTGAAGAAGGAATTGACTCTTAAGAAAGGAAAATATGCTTTTTAATGGGGATTTGCATGAATAATTTATGCTCCTTGCTTATTGGGTAGCCCAAAGGGGGGCACTAATAGATTGCTAGTTATTAAACAAATCCTATCTCTGCTATATAAACTTTTACTCTCCCTATATCTCTCTATCTCTCTAAACTTCTATCTAATTTGCTCATTTTAACAAATACTGTTAACCTAGAAATTTTATACTAGATTTTTAGCTATCTTCAATGTCTTATTAGACTTTTAGAGGATATATACCAGGTATCTAGCAGAAAGCTTATTTTATAATGTTCAAATAGATACTATTTGAATAGCTTATTAATACCCAGGCTTTAAAGGCATAAATGTGAAATCAGAAGGTGCTATTATTGCCTAAGGATTTGCCATTTATGCCTATAAGCATGGGTATTACTATTATTGTGTTAGACATTTTTTACTTAATAAGGCAACAAGCAAAAGAATGAGAATTGGATATGAAGGCTAAGCCCTCATATTTCAACTGTAGACAATTTATATTAAAACAAAGCTTGTCATAGAGTTGTTAAATAATGTAAAGAAGTCTAGAAAGTCTGACTATAGTCTAGAAAAAAATTGTAGCATGGTATAAGAAAGAGAATATTTAAACTATGAAAAAATTAAATGATAAACTTTAATGGCATTACTGAAGGAGAGATAGCTAGATTAGGCACCAATGAACCAGAGTTTGTGATACACATCTATTGGATACAAAATGGAATTAGCAATTTTGCAATTTAATAGACTTCTAGCCATCAAGTCAAGCATCATCAAAGACTTCATTATTAGTGCAACTGATTATCCTCAATTGGACAAGATAGACTTGTAGGAGATAACTAATTTGAAGAAAGCCTCTGCTATATAGTCAACTGAAAAGCAGTGGAAATTTAAGCTAGAAGAGTAAAAAAAATTGACAGAGAGTTTGTCCCTTGACCTAGATTCAATACCAATGAGGTTTTTATGCCAGTATTTGAGGCTCTGACTTTCAACAATACAAAAGGCTAATGGTTCCATCTATAGTTGCAGCATGCTATTATCTTTGGAGGCTGCCCTTTGTTGCCTTTTTGCTTATTAAATAGGGCCTGCCATTATTGAAAATCTCAAATTTATTGAGTTAGACAAGCATACATGCACAACCTTGGGAATCACCTGGCCATTTCTATTGGCAACATATACATGTAAGTTGCTATTGGCTGAGAGCAGTCATGTGACTACTATTTTTCCAATAGCCACTTACATGTGTGTGTTGCCAATAGAAATGACCAGGTGAATCCTTAGGTTGCACCCAAGCATGTGGACAAGACTTTCAAGCCTGCTTTCAAATTTTCACTAAAGTAGCCTACTTTGATGGTTAACAGGGATAATGGACTAATTAATTTATAATAGAAACTTAACCAAGCTATCTATGTACTTTGACTAGGCTAAAATAAATAAGTTGCAACATGAGATATTTAGTCTGATTTTTTTATCATTTTAGATATAAGGGATATGAGAGGATTAGATCTTTAAGAAAAAAGTTGTCATAAGGTGCCACAATGGAAAAGTAGAATATATTGAACTCAAAAGAAAAAAGAAAAATAATTTAGACAAAAAAATTTTCTTAGCAAAGAGTATCATATATGTGCAACAGTTGACTGATCTGGCTGACTGATTTGGTGGCCAACCAAGGTAAGTTGCAAAAATGCCCACCCAAATAAATACCAAAGTAGTACTAAGTAGATGATGAGGCATTTTGCTTTGATAAGACAATCATAGTTACTCCTGCCATTTACCCAAAGTTGCATTAATTTTGCTTTAGGACTTCTTTTATATGAGAGTCACATTTTTGGCCAAAAACTATGTCACATTTTTTGTTAAAACTAAGTTGCACAGCCAACCAAATTTTGGAGATTGGGGATGTATGAAGAGTACAAGTACAAAGAAGCAGGTAGGCATATAACCATGATAACAATGATCATAATCTTATCAGAATAGGGATTTAATACTAAGCAGATTTAGGCTATTTTTAATTACTTGCCTCATAGCAACTGATTTTCTTATTTTCTTGCACTAGGATTAAATTCTTGAAAAATCTAAATATAGCATAAAAATGATAAACAAATAAAAACTGAGGTAAAGTACAATAGCCACCAAGACTTGTAGAGTTTACTAGGCCTATATAATTATACAAGGCATGAACCTATATGTCTCTGCTTTGAAAAAGCTGCATCTTCCAATATCTAGCTAAGCTGATCCTAGACCCCATTTTATAGTACCAACCCTTGAATTGTGTATTGTGGCATAGCAATCTAATATAAAAGAAAACACAATTGCTTATCTTTCTACCATGTTTTTCCACATATTTTTTTTATTATATCTATAATTATTTTTGCATTTTTGCCTAAATAGTAGGCAAGCCTAGCAAAACTATTTAAATCTCTTAACCATTAAGACAGTAGATAGGCCTAACAACTGCTAGGCAACTTTGCCCTTTCTTGGCTACATCAACAAGTATCAAAATTTTTTTAGTCTCACTCATAAGCTTGCATAGCTATTGGATTAGATAGATATGAATAGGCTTACCATCTATCAAAAGGTACAAAACTTTTTAGGAAAAAAGTTGTATAGTTTCCAAAACAGTAGAATTAGGGAACATTCTTTAAAAAAGTTCTGCAATATAAGATATTTACTTTAAAATATAGTATATAGTATTCTTGACAATGTGAAGAACCAATAAAATCTCAAGTTAAATTATATAATAATAATGGGAAAACTTGACTTCACTAGATTTATTTTAAAATTCCTGCAAATTTTCAAAAAACTATTTTCCTGCTTCTCTGCAATAATACCCAGAATTCCCATAGTGCTACAGTCTTTGCAGCTATAAGAAAGCAGAAAGAATGGTTTTTTATACTAAGCAAGTCTTTAGAAAAAGACTATATATTTTCAATTGCAATGATATTTGGCTTGTATAAAACCAAGAGACTAGATGCTATAGTCCTATTAAAACAAGTGGCTTTGGACTTGGAGTTGGTACCTGCTTCTATTGCTATTGAACCATTTGTTTCTACTTGACATGGAATACTTGATGGAAAAGTTGATGGAAAAGTTAATGGAAAAGTTGATGGAAAAGTTGATGGCCAAAGTTATACTCGTCAATTATAGCCCCCCTCTATCTTATCTATGACTATATTAACTAAGTATTAATACGAGGGGCGTCCAGAAAGTAGTGTTACTTTTGCTTGGTGTGGACGTATGGACAGTCACACTTGCATGTGCTTGGTGTCATTTGAAAGCGGCAAGTCTCTTCTTTAAAATGACACCAGTTGCAAGAGATTTGAATCTGTGCTTCAAGAGATATGGACGATTAAGTAGAGAAAGGTCAGTCATAGACTTACAGAACCTCAAAAATGTCAACAGAAAACTTTTACGATTTTTTCGATTTTTCGTAATCATGGGCTGTCTATGGCCAAATGTGATGCAGTGAACGAGAGGGGCTGTCTCATAAAACTACGAGACTTGTAAAACTGCTTCTGCTGCGCCTGCAAAGTTTATTGACATTCAATTTTCAATTGTGAACTGCAAATGGATGTGCATTCAAAGACTGGGCAGCGACATGCCATCTTTACACTTTGGAGCTCCGGAACCAAATCGGCTGATATCCACAGGCAACTTTGCACAGCTCATGGCGACCATGCTGTCAGCAAGATGACAAGTCTGCCAACCGATGAATGATTTTAATGTTGTTCGCTTGTGTGATAATTTGCTTGTTATCTGTTTCACCTGCTTCTGTACTGTACTGTTGTGTTTTTTGTTTTTTCTGGAGTAATTACGCTCGTGATAAAAGTTTTCTGTTGACACCTTTGAGGTTCTATAAGTCTTTGACTGACCTTTCTCTACTTAATCGTCCATATCTCTTGAAGCACAGATTCAAATCTCTTGCAATTGGTATCATTTTAAAGAAGAGACTTGCCGCTTTCAAATGACACCAAGCACATGCAAGTGTGACTGTCCATACGTCCACACCAAGCAAAAGTAACACTACTTTCCAGACGCCCCTCGTACCACTAACACTAATAGAAGCTAATTGTTGTATTAAAAACAGAAACAATCAAATGTTTTAGCTATATATAAGTATGTAATATCAGTAAAATAACTAAATAGGTTTAAATAACTTGCAAAGATTTTTAGGACAGAATTTCTAAGAATGGTGATCCTCAAAGAATGGAAGTCCTCTTTGATTTTTCTTTAGCTATAACTAGATTTGGCCCGCCTAGTCGATTACAGTGAGTTTATATTATAGGGCCTAATTAAGGCTAATTTATATTGATTAGGGCCAGGCCAGGGGCAGGAGCCTAATTGTTATTATAATATATAAGTAGCTATTCAGTACAGTACAGCGAACTTTCAAAAAATTAGAAAAATTAGAGATAGGATTGAAAATTTATGACCCTGTGCGCTTATATTCATTTAATATTACTATTAATATCTACCGATATCTCAGCTACACAGACATAAACGATCAATGACAATGATGATCAGATGATGAAGATTCATGAAAAATATCGATATATTTTTACCAGTTAAAAAATAACGTTGATATAGTGCTCTTGTTTAAACAAATATATTTCTTGCGGAAGTAGAACTTCGTGATCTGTTTGATTTTATCAAAAAAAAACAAAGTAAAAGTTTTTATTTTTGTGTTCAAGTCAGTATATTTTAAAATAATACTATTGCTATAGTAAATGGCAAATAGCAGTTTTTTAATATAAATAAGCTATGTAAAATAATTGGATTTATTAAGAGATTTTTGAGTAACTGAAGTCAAAATTAGGCACTTCTCGTTTGCTTAACGACAAAATAAAACCAAATTTATTTAAGTTAAAATGCAGAGAGAGTGCGCAAAAGGAAACCCAGTTGACAACTTAACAGACCTGTCACGTAATCACCAGGAAGCATTGCATCGAAGAAGGTTTTTGGAGCGGAAAAGGGATGCAATCGGAAATGTACGACCTATTTTTCGTTGTTGTCTTTTGTATTGATGCCAATCTTTCTGCTTTTTTAAGCAAGTTTGATTCTTTGTCGCTTCAATTTAAATTAAATTAAATGAGCCAATTACTACCTTTCTATACTGATATCTGAATAAAATGCCATCTAATCAAAAAACTTCTTGACTTTCAGAACGCTACCAGTGCTTCGAGGGATTTACCTGTCTATGAGCCAAAAGAGTGAGCAAAGCATACAAGCACAATTTTACACATTGCATGAATAGGTATTGGATAAAGTGCATTATTGAACTGCAATATAATAATTTCTATTTTTCCATCTTGAGCTAAGCATTGGTTGGCAATGGCACCTCAATTTAGTACAGTCTCGATATATAACTGTTCGAAGCATGAATTACTGAAAAACTATGAATTTTCTCGAGGGAGAGCTGAAATTATAAAGATTTCAAACACATATAATATTATTTGGCTTCTCAAGAGCTTACCACAGCTTCCTTGGCTTCAGAAATTCTGTTGAGTACTGCACATACATGTTACAGCTATATCCGGCAACTTCTAACTGGTTAAACTGAATCGCTTCCAGACCAGACGAAATCGACGCTGCCCCAGTGCCGCAGGTCTACGGCTGGAAGCACGGCGAAAAAATCCGTCACAGAAAGCTGGACAATCAGCCCAGAGACCAAATGACGCGGCTGATCAAGCTAACGGATGCTCAGCTTCAGAACAGCAGCTCATCGGCTGTGAGCACACCAAAGACTGAAAACGGGCGTACAAGGAAGAAGCATTTCAAAGTGTAGAAGTCGCGCTAAAATTCGAAGCAAAAGTACGGTCTGGCCAGACAGGAAAAAGTCACGTGATCTCTTATACCCGATAGTTTCACTCGTGCGTCACCTTTAATTGCATCTCACAAAAATTTGCTCAACTAACCAATCTCAACTGAAAGCCGCTTTCACAGTTTAATTATTTGTATAATCATTTTTTATTTTGCTTACGTTTTCTTCATTTTTTACAATTAGACAAGAAATCTGAGAAAGATTTTTAGATTTTTAGATAACCGAGCTTTTTCATTCTGATCTTTTGGTTACTGCTTGCACCCTAGTTGCAACTATTTACTAGACAAAATAAACTATATTACGAGTACTTCACTTTTAAATGAAGTGACCAAAATACACGATATTTGATTTATTAGAAAGACGATTTATGCCGATTTAAAGTGACATTAAATTTCCCTTTGTAACTGCTGCTTCCCCCGTATTTTGTTGTGGGATTAAATGTGTCAGAACTTTCTGTAGCTATATCCCTCGTACGTGCGATGACAAATTGTGTAGATTAACAGTCTTTTGTAATGTCCAAACTACTAAATGATTTATAATTGGGTTGAATAGTAATTAGAACGCGTGCATAATATATTTACAATCATTTTACACGTGTTGTTGTCGCCCCCATGCAATAGCATATTTAGATTTAGATTGGGAGTCTAGTCTTAAATTCAGACAAATTCAGAAGTTTTTGAGAATTCTGTAGTAAACCTTAGGTATAGCGACCTTACCTCTACGAAACTTAGTCACGGAGAGAATTAAAGCTGCACATGCAACGTTGAAAAAGGATTTTGAGTTGGGGAAAACGTATAGTTTATAGCAACCAACAAACAAACAATCTTGGTCGTAATTATCAAACTATGCAACTAACTAACTGACTAACAAACTAACTAACTGACTGACTAAATAACTAACTAACTAACTAACTAACTAACTAACTAACTAACTAACTAACTAACTAACTAACTAACTAACTAACTAACTAACTAACTAACTAACTAACTAACTAACTAACTAACTAACTAACTAACTAACTAACTAACTAACTAACTAACTAACTAACTAACTAACTGACTGACTAACTAACTAACTAACTAACTAACTAACTAACTAACTAACTGACTGAGTAACTAACTAACTAACTAACTAACTAACTGACTGACTAACTAACTAACTAACTAACTAACTAACTAACTGACTAACTAACTAACTAACTAACTAGCTAACTAACTAACTTGCCTCCGTCAGTGAGCCGCATGCCGTCGTCTCCTGTGCACCTGTTTGGCGCTTTGTCTAAACTTGAAGTGAGGGGATAAAATGTTTGCCCGTACGCTGCTTGTGCACACTTAATGGGGAACTACAGGCATGTGCAATTTCTAATCGTACATTCGTTACAGATTATTTGAGTTAATGAACAAACTTCGATTTGCGGGTAGTGAGGTGGTAAGTCCACCCCGTCTGGCCATTGGGTGTTAGTCATTATAAGCTGGGATAGGATAGTCTGTCGACAAAAAGGGAACTTCCGAAAGGGAAGTTTAAGCCAGCCGAACAGACCAACAGGCCATAGTTTGTGAATCAGCAGTAATTTTTTTCTCTGAAATCATATTCGTACGTGCAGAGACTGAACTTGTCAAAGAGGATGGCAGGTGAGATGGTTTTTTATACTTACTGGTGTTTTATCATATATATTTTTGTTACCAGATCTTGTGATTATTAACAGATATAGAATAAGACTCCGACATACTCGTAACTATAAAAGTGAAAATCTCTTAAAGCTTTTTGTAACCCGATGCAACAAATATATTTTATATAAGCAATTAGCTTCAAATCAGATATCAGCACTCATTTATTTCATATCAGGGGTCATTTTGGCCACTTGATAATCATGTTGGCACCTCGATGCTCATTTTGGCCCCTTGATGATCATTTTGGCCCCTTGATGATCATTTTGGCCCCTTGATGATCATTTTGGCCCCTTGATGATCATTTTGGCACCTCGATAATCATTTTGGCCCATTGATGATCATTTTGGCCCCTTGATGATCATTTTGGCACCTTGATGATCGTTTTGGCACCTCGATGATCATTTTGGCCACTTGATGATCATTTTGGCCCCTTGATGATCATTTTGGCACCTCGATGATCATTTTGGCCACTTGATGATCATTTTGGCCCCTTGATGATCATTTTGGCACCTCGATGATCATTTTGGCCCCTTGATGATCATTTTGGCACCTCGATGATCATTTTGGCCCCTTGATGATCATTTTGGCCCCTTGATGATCATTTTGGCACCTTGATGATCATTTTGGCACCTCGATGATCATTTTGGCCACTTGATGATCATTTTGGCACCTCGATGATCATTTTGGCCCCTTGATGATCATTTTGGCCACTTGATGATTACTTTTGGCCCCTTGATGATCATTTTGGCCCCTTGATGATCATTTTGGCACCTCGATGATTACTTTTGGTCACTCGATGATCATTTTGGTGCCTTGAAGTAGAGAGTAATTTTGAGTAGCACATCGGGCTAAATGTGCTTTGATGCTCATTTTCGTGTCCCTGTGCACATTAATTGCAAGTTTGCTTTAAGACTTTAATTCATACTAATAGAATAAAACATTCAATTCGCAGGTTCATCAAACGATATTTCGCTGGAAAATCAGCCGGCTCGACCTGGGCAGAAAGAAGAAGAGAACGAGGAAGACCTGATGGAGGGTGAGTTGCGTGCTTTTGCACTCACTCAGTTTGTGATTGTCAAATGTATGAACAACTTTATTAAGATAATAAGGATATTTTGGTCACTTCTTAAGTCGTGACCAGACTGCTTTCTTTAAGATTCAAAGAAAATATAGTATTAATCGGAATCCCAAGATTCTTAATCCCTACAATGCGGTGTGTTCCAGCATGACTGAATACTCGGGTGGGGACTTGTCATGGTTCATGCAAAATCTTAAAGGCTAATTATTATAAAAGCTTTATTTTACAATCTTGATGTAGTTTTCATGTAAAAGAGCTTCATGCAGTTTTAGTTTTACATCCAGCACATCCTAGCTCTACGATCGATCGTTGGAATCCTTTTTTGAGGCGGGGTAATTCGGGACTTGAGCTGGCAGCTTGAAGAGTTGATTCGGGAGGTGATCAGTCTCCCGAAAATTCCCACGTCCAGACACTTAAGCCTGGGAACAAAATTAACGTGTTCACTTACTGTGGCGGGCTCTTCTTCTGTGTCGGGCAGGTTCTCCGAGCTCGTTCCTTGTTTCTTCTTTGTTGCGCGCGTTTGTAGAGTTCGCTTCTTCCAATCTTCTTCTCCGGAGGAATCTTCTTGAAGTCTTCGAAGTCCAAAGTCGGCCGAGAGTGAGAGCAGAACAGTGAAGTCGACGTCGAAATATCTCCTTGAGTGCGGGATTCAGTACGTTTCTCGAGTGCCAAATCAGTATCAACAGTGCGCCCTAATAAACTCAAATTCTAACGCGAGGTCCTCCAAAAGGGGGCGTCTTCTTCTAGATCTAACGGAATCGGAGTCGTGTTCTCCTATCTGTTAATCTAGGATAATCCAAATCAACAGTCAATAATCCTCTAAGGGTATCGAAATCGGTCCGCAGATCCTATCCAATCCCTTAGGAAAATGGGAGGCCTCAAATAGTCTCAGTGAAGTCAACGGATCAGCAACGGCCGGTCGGCAATAAAATCGCTCTCAATTAATCAAAATAACGAAGACTTGAACAACGCTTCTCAATTGATACGCTTCTCTCCCAGAGATATAGCCTCGATTAGTTGCTCTAACTAACCACAAGATCTTTTGAGGCTGCTCCGAGTCTGAGGTTTCAGCTCGGATTTTACGCTTATGTTTCTAGTCGAAATTTTGGTATATACTTAGTAGCGCAACTCATATTTCATCAGATTTCAACTTATTTCATCATATTTCACCATAGTTGCAACTTGTCCCATGCTTCGTGGTACATTTTATTCACTGTCTTAAAGTAGAGTATGACAATTTTGCAATTTTTATAACATTCAAGTTTTTCGCATTTTTATGTTACTACTTACAGTAGTCTACTTGTAATGTTTCTGGAGATCTCTACAAGCTGAACACAATGACCAGCTTCTATTGATCGATTCCATTGGTACGAAGTAGTGCTTACAAGTGGCTTTCTTTAGCCCTGATGATGACTTTACGACAATTTAATGTCGATTCGGACAACAGAACTAAAATAACTAGACCCGGGCATACATACGTAGTAAAACAGCTTTTTAATTTCAGTTCAGTAGCAAAGAAGAATACATAAGCTATTTTATAAGAATAAAGGCAGCTTTGATAAGTTTAGAAGCCGAGCTTGCATTCATCAGTTATGTAGCTCGTATATTATCCAGCCCCCTGAAATGCACATGACAGCTTTAGGCTGGAATGCCGAGAAAGGCAATAAAATTGGGGTGGGGTGGGGGGTAGTGTGGAAGTCACGGTTGGGGAGTTTAGGCTTTAAAAATACATTAAAATGCCTCTGTTTACTTTACTACTGAACTGAAAGTAGGTTGCACGAAAATTTGCTGAGTGGCCCATCTAGTTTTCTATCATCTGTGATTCGGACTGACAACTATTTGACTACCTGTCAATGACCATGACATAATGACTGCCTGCCCTAACCCTAAAAAACCAACGGTAAGTCCTAAACCTAACCCTAACCTTAGCCTTGACCTAAACTTTTATGTCGAAAACTTTCGGTCGAAGCCAGTGTGTTGTCAGCAGTGAACTTCTTAATATGTTTCATGCCCTGTTGCGTGTATCAGAGATCGCCTGCTGAAGAATAGCAAGTATTAGAATTCGGAGTTTATCTATTGTGAGTGTATGTATAGTTGTGTTAAAAATGTCAAGCACTTTATAAATAGTTAATTTTCTTTCGAACGTGTGTAGCTGCCAGTTGACATTTCTCAGTTTTCAGCACAGATACTAGATTACTAGAATAACTGGAGTTAAAAGTAGTAGTTGTAGTAAGCGAAGCAAAGGCATTTTAATGTATTTCTAAAGCCAAGCCTCATTTATTGGCTCTTTATCCCCCTCAGCTTAAACCCTCCAACCGCGACTTCCACGCTACCCCGCCCCGCCCCAATCTTATTGCCTTTCTCGGAATTCCAGCCTAAAGCTGTCGTGCATTTCAGTGGACTGGCTAAAGTACATTATTGCTGAACCAATTAACATGCTGTTTACGCCTGCAAGCTTGGGCTTCTAAACTTTTCAAAGTCAGTTTAGATGCCTTTCTATTGATAAAATAGCTTATGTATATTCTTCTTTGCTACTGAACTGAAAGTATAAAGCTGTTTTACAAATTGCGCTTTTATATATGCCTGCGTGGTCCATCTAGCTATTCTATTATATGTAATTTTCAGTTAAAACAAGTTAACACCGAAACTCATATGCATACGTTACGAACAGGATGTAGGTTTGATAATGAAATACGTACTTTATAATTCAAAATTGACTGCCCCTACTTGTATATTTCCTGTTGCATCTTTTTATGTAATGCATGCAGAAGCGTTGGAGGCCGTTCCGAGTACCAGTGCAGATCGGCGGAGTGAGGAAGGAGCCGCTCTCATGCCAAAAGATGTAAGCCGTAATTATGAACGCTTTTGTGTCGTTTGAATGATCATAAGAAGACCCGTATTATATGGTAGGTTACATGATCTGGCACTTGCATGTCAAGAGTATCACGCAGATTCTTTCCTTCATCCCATTCACCCGTAGGCATCAGGCAATAAACTAATTTTGGAAGCTGGCACACCTGTGGCTTTTTGCAGCCGATTCAACTACAAGTACGCAATTTTAGCCACAGAGATCACAGAAATCAATCTGAAAACGAATAGAAACAGCGACGGTTGCTACCAAGTGGAAGTGATATCCTATACGCCCGACTGGTCATGGATGCAAAAACTTTGTAGCAATGGAATCATCATGTGCCTTCTGAAATGCCTTCTGGCGATTCTCTTTGGTTTCGAGCCAGCAGTTATCACTCGAAGGACTGTTTGGCTGGACCCTGAACGCAGTTCGCTGTACAAGCTGACATACACTGGCAGAAACGGAGTGAAGGTGCTGCCTTCAGAAGAGGTGCTCAAACGGTCGGTTTCTCGCATCGGAGAACGTAGTTACGACTCAAGATGGAACAACTCGCAGGATTTTGTCCGCTGGTGCTGCACAAAGCACTGCGACAACAAGAAGTACTTTGAAATTCCTTTTAAATCGATAAATCGACTGAAGCAGTGGGGCTATTCGTTGGAAACAAAGACAGGAGAAAAAATCAGCCCCTTAGATAGTCGATTCGCGCTAATCAGTAAACGCATTTTGGCATTCGTAGGGAAGTTTGAGGAGCTCTCAGAAGATAAAACTGACAAGTTCCCGTCTTTAGAAGTTCTGCAGTTTGAACTTCTAACCAGCCAAAGATCCTGCAGTATGCCGAAGAATGCCGATGCCGATAAAGCAATTTGCTTTTTCACAGTTCAAAAAGATGTAGAGATAAAATCAGCTGATGTGATCAGGAGCTTCGGATCAACAGCGGTCCCCGTGGGCATTGCTAAAGAATTCTTGGAAGAAAAGACCGAGAAACTTATTGGTAAGTCAATCTGGGTGAACAGCCATGGCAAAGATACTCAAAGTAAAATAAGTAAAATATTTTGCAACTGGCTGCGAAAGTCTACAGTTCGAACTCTGGATGACTTGGAGCTGCTGCTTCGGGCTAGCGAATATTGCGCTGCTAGCTGCTGCGGCTACGATTGCTACAGTAAACTTCCTCGGTGCTGCCGTTACATTCACAGTAAACTTCTTCAGTGCTGCTGTTACATTTATAGTAAACTAATTCGGTGCTGCTGTTGCAAACGCAGGCAGCCACAAGACTGCACTGAAAACAGATTTTACGTTGGTGAGCACGTTGAAGTTCGATCAGATAATGGAGATCCATTCCATTTGATCATTACTGAGATTGCGGATCAAAACCGTTACAAAGGCATATCCTATAAGCCTCAGACTCAAGAAGTTCCGGAAGAAGACAGAAAAACACTCGAAGTCATCTTGTCTACCGACCAAGTGGAGCTGCTGTCATTCAACGATGAAACCGCCGATCTTACAGACGCGAAGCAGAAGTTACCTGAAATGGAAAACTTGGATTGGCTGTGGGAGATTATGTGGATCATTTTTCAATTTCTTTTCTTCGTTCTGTCGCGGGTTAGGATCATTAGATTTTTTGCAGTCGTGATCAGTCCGCTGTTAAAAAACGACAAGTGCACAGTCAGGCGTCTTTTTGACAATGAAATCTGTTTCAACATTTGCCGCAAGGATTGCGACTGTCCGTGGGAGCTGTCAACCATAATAATTTACGCTTTTCTCGTCTTAGGTTACTTTGTTTTTATTCTTGTCCAAGTTTGCCGCCACAAACCTCTTGCTATTACCCGCAAGCGCTTAAGTTGGAATTCGGCCGAAATTATATGCAACTATTTTATCACCGTTGGCCTGATATGTTTTCAACTTTGGATTCGGGAAGCCATTAATCCGCCAGACATTTTCGACAACACCGCTTCATCAATCATCACAGTGGCTGTCACCATTTTCTTGTCTTTACTCAAAGCGTTTGTTACTAAATTGCTAATCTGCTGCCCCAGTCGGGATGTGGCTTACTGCACGCACTGCTGCCTCGGCTGCTGGTGCTCCGGTGGCGGTAGCCTCAACAGCAGCATCGATCAGCAGCAGGTGGAAGAGTCTGCAGTCGTCATTGATGAAGTTGCTATAAATAGGTCGATCAGCTACAAAGCTTTAACTGAAGAGAGGAGAGTAAATGAAGCTGTGGTAAACGCTTAAGCCCTTTTTAATACTTGTTCGTTTAGATCGCAATGGTGTGAATGATCAAATTAATGACTGATTTTTAAGAAACAATACTTTAATTTATATTGTCTTTTGAGGACACGAACTGCGTAACGAATGGTCTTTTATTTTCATGTTTAGTACTAGCCTTAAAAGAACTTAATTGAAATAATTAAAAATGTTTTTTTAAGTCAAAACAGAATATTTAAATTGGATTCTAAAAGCGTAAAACAGCTAAATTCGAAGAATGATTACGAAGGTAGCTGCATTGAGTGCAAATTTTAAGGCAGATATTTTATACGTTAAAATAAAGATAGATAGTTAAAGGTGTTTCGTCAAAGTCTGATTTACGCGTTTGCATATATTTTCGTGAAACAGAGAAATTTGAAAAAACTTCAAGCTAAATGCATGTGCATATGTAACGGTATGTCAGGGTTTTTTCTAATTAATACGGTTTTTTCTAGTTAATTATTAGTGTAGTATCTATCATTGTTTGGTTTGTTCGCCTGCAATTTTCTAGCATTGACTGTTTTTGGTTATTGGTTTCATCTGACGTATTACTTTCTATTTAAATTAAAATTATTCGAATGTTCTGTTCTAACAATTACAAGTTCATTAGAAATTTTAACTAGCAGCTTCTTCAGCTAAGTCATCTACCCTTTTCACTGCGAATTCTCTTCACCCACATTATAATTGCCATTTGTTAATTTTTTATGGTTAATTGCTAATTGTAAATTGTCAATGGCTGATTTTTAACTGCGTATTGATTGTTAATTCCAGGTTTAGGGGTAGTTCCTTTTTGCTATTAAGGTGTTTATTAGTTACGATCAGCTATTCATTATGCAAATCCGCTAATGTATTTGAAGTGTGCCGTACGTTTTGCTCGTAGTTCGACACTAGGCTACTCTAATAATCTAACTTACTATTTAATTAACAATTGATTATCGTTCAGATCTGCATGAGATCAGTGTACTGCATGCATTCTGCCATTCAAGGAATACTAATTATGTTTTTCCTTTTTGGTATTGAGACGCCAAATTCCTACATATATAGCCAAATACACAGTAAGCACAGCAATAATTGATTAGACCAATAGTTATAAAACAATTAGAATAGTACGTTTCAGCTTGCTATAACATTAAAGATTATATTTCATTTTTACCTTTGTACTCGTAGGTTAGTCTCGTAGAATCAGGGCCGAATTTGGCCAAAATTCCAAATCCTGTCAACAGGTATCTGGTAATAGAATTTTGCGTCCCGTTTAATTTTATGCATCATTTCACCTGATCCACACAGTGGCAGAACTTAATTATTTAACTATAAATTTAAGACACGGCTCGTGACTTACTTGACTTAGCTGCAGGGGTTCACGAGCAGCTAGTGCTGCAGTGTCGCGCAAGAAGGTCCAGCGGTGCAAGGGCCATGGTCACCGCTCTTGAATGTCCCTGCGGTTGAGTCCAAGCAGGGCCGCCCTGCGGAGTGCGGGGGGGGGCGGAGGACAGATGACAGTCTTGTGGGATTTCCGGCAGTTGGAAGCATTACCCACCTCTTCCTGTGCTTATATGACACCCACTGGAAAATTATAGTGGTGACAACGGCGGCTGGGGTAGAGCTACGGCAGGGAGAAATAAAAGATCCAGTCGAGCTACCCTAATGATTGCTGCCATGAAGCAAGCGTGTACGAGCTGCTGCATACCTTTGCCATTAAATTACTGCTCTTTCCTTTAGGTATTGAGATGCAAATTGCTACAGCATTTATATCCAAATAAGCACAGCAATTGATTGGAACAATATTTGTCAAGCAATTAGAATAGTACGACGTACGTTTTGCTAGCTATACTTTTAAAGATTATTCGTCGTAAATACTTTTCTACCTTTGTACTCGCAGTCTCGTAGAATCAGGGAGGCTTCTTATCTGTGTGCAGAATTATAGGCTAATAAAGGTATTGAAGTTTAGCTTATCTGTGTTTTCGAATAAATGCTTGCTTGTTGTCATGACAACGGCGCTACTAGGTCCAAAAGAAAAGGTTGCATAAATAGATGAAAATTTCTAAAGGCAAGAAAATTGAACTAATTTTATTTAGATTTAAGCCGCTAAAGGTAAGTTAAACTTTTTTATTCGATCTGACTGGGCCGAAATACGAGTACATATATCGAATATACTTGTACAGTGTATATGCATCTGGTATAGCATTTTGCGATCCCGTTAAAGTTTATGGTCATTTCACCAGGTCCACATTGACAGTACGCAACAACGCGGCTCATTTGCACCTGCGCATTCATGAGGTTCCCTAGGCTTTAAATTCGGACCCTCCTCAGCCTTGTTTTCGTCAAAGATTTGATTTTATTGCATTCTCCTCTCACTGTTCTCATTTACCCAGTCAGTCCCGAACATTGTATGTTATTGAATCAGTTCTCGTCCAAAACCCAGACCATTGAGTCTGCTCTGAGGCTAACACCGCCCTCCCAACCAACACTCATTGAGCCCGGCAGGATCTGCTGAGTCTGCTAGTTTTGTTTAATTCCGTTCTAACTGGAACCGAGCATCTTATCCACCCGACGGGACAACCACAACAGCGCAGCCAGCAGAGCATTTCCTGGGCTTAGCAAAAAGTACAGCATGCCTGTACAACCAGAAGATAGTAGAATGATATCCCAAATAACATTTGGAGTAGAAAGCAGATATCTGTAGACGTACATGTATGAGAAAACGTGCGCCTCATAAATCATAAATCAAATTGTGAGAAAAATTCTCTAAACGCTTTAAAGAAATGATTTTGATTCAAGAAACAGCTAAACATAGAATCCCAAAAGAGTGCGAGAGGTAATCCAGAAAAACAAATGAAACAATACTAAGATTAATAATTATTTCCAACTCAAAGAAAAAGAAAGTGGCAAAAACGCCGACAGAGCATAAAAAATGTTATTATTTTTTTTTTTAGAGGCAGGGGGGTTGTGTGCACCCTGGCGCACTTTAAGCGACATAGGAACAACCGGCGAGAGGCATTACTGCCCATTCCGCCGACTCCCCTGAGCAGGCATACAATCGCGCGGATACGTACGCAGGCACACACTCACACAGGAGTGTACAGCGGTCCTAACTTTTTATTATCGTTAGGCATGTACACTTCACTGCGCCATGGGGGGTTGGCTCTCAAGGCCGTTAATTGCACGAGCAGAGCCAAGCCGAGATTCCAATTCAGCCCCAAATTAATGTGACTGCACTTGGAATCGAGCCTGGGTCGCTGGCACACCAGAGCAGCTGCGCTACCGCTGGGCTAGGGCCCCCCGAGCCGATACTGTACGAACCTAATTTGTGAATGCACAGTTTCAAACAAGTGCGTCCATATAGAACCCCCAAAAAATAAAGGCGTTTCACGCGCGCTGCTGACAGTAGAGCCTTCTGAATGAGACAATAATTATTGGTTGAGTTGAAAAGAAGAAGGCATCGAGGCCTGATTTTTTTGTCTTTTAAGTAGAACTTAAGGAGCAAGAGAAGTTAAGCGTTAGGCTTGCGTTTAATGGCTTTCCAGCTTTCCAAAGTTTCCCAAAATATAGGGAAAACTTAACTTCTTTAGACGCACGATAAAACTCTAAACAAAATAAAATATGCGCCTTCAATTTCCTTTATTCTAAGCGGTTATTTTTTCCTAGCTACTTTTGTCGTGGTTCTTTCCATTCGCTACCTTTCGTTATAGTAGGTAATGTCTTATGGCTAGAACGTGCACTGTTTTTGTACGTATAGCTTAAGAACTTCGAAAATGTTGGATGACAATCCATCATCTTAAATTCCGTTCCGTTTACGCTTATTTTAAACACGTCTGAAGCTTTTCTGTACGCAAGTGGTAGGTCGATCGCCTAATCGGCCTGGAAAAATGAACAATTGCCTGAGTAGGAGCTTAGACTTAGATAAAAACAAATCAGTAGACTGGCGATAGTTTATCAATTAACATCACACAGACGGAAACTGTTCGTTTTTTTAGCTTAACTCTGCAGACACTTGGTCTTTTCAATTATATTTTGGCAACTCTTTAAGCCACCGAATTGAACTGTACAAATATCCATAGACAACAATAGGATTCTCAGCCGTTGACGGCTACTAAGCAAAGTGCATTCTCTAATAAATAAAAGTTCATCACAGTGCTAACACTCCTTCCCATTAGTTAACAGCTAGGTAGGTACACCAAGCTTGCGGTACTCAAGTCGCCTTGGTAATTGCCGATGGCGATTACTTCTCCGAAGACCAGACTCTTGATCCGTGTGCACATGTTCTTCAGTCTCCATCTCCACCAGGTCATCGGAACCGGAACTCCTTGGCTTTGTCTGTTCACGATGGTAGCGTCCACACCTTCCGTCCTCCAGCTCAACGTCGACCACAACCTTTCCCTCTGTTGCCACCACTTCGCCAGACTTCCACTTTGTCATCTCGTTGTTGTAGGTTTTCACCCAGACTGGCTCACGTGCCAGAGAAAATGCAGGGGTGCGAAGTAGGTGACCTCTCATCAGCTCAGAGGGCGATTTTCCGGTCGTAGAATGTTTCGCGTTCCGGTATTGAAGCAGAAACTGGTCGACGCAACTCTGAAGGTCGTCTTCTTCAGCGGCTCGGACGTGATTTTTGAAATCTCTCACAAAGCGCTCGGCCAGTCCATTCGACCTTGGATGATACGGTGGTGTAAGAACATGTCGGCAGTTGATTCCTTTTAACCAACCTTGCATTTCTTTCGATACAAATTGAGGTCCATTGTCGGAAACAATAGTCACGGGCACGCCTTCTTGGGCGAACGTTCTTCGCAGTCGCTTGATTGTCTCAGATGAAGTGGTTCCCTTAGTCACGTGAACTTCAGCCCATTTACTGAACGCATCAATCAGTACCAACATGTAGTTTCCTCCCTTCATAGGCCCTGCGTAGTCCATGTGAACTCTTGACCAGCATTCAGTCTCATCCGGCCACGAAGTCCATTGTCGGGTGGCCCCATGATCCTTGTGTTCCTGGCACGAACTACATCCTTTCGCATACTTTTCGATGTCTCGATCTACTTCAGGCCACCAGACGCATTGTCTAGCTATGGATTTCATCTTTTCTGGTCCGATGTGTCCTTCGTGCAGCAATCGCAAAGTTGCAGAACGCTCCTGCTTTGGTACAACCAGCCGAATACCTCTGTACAGCAATCCATTCTCAATGATCGTCCCTGAATCGGCTAAACTGTTGTAGTTCTCGAAGTCCTTCTGCATTCCAGCCAAACTTGACTTGAGCGAATAACTTCCGGAGCTCTGAATCCTCTTTGGATTGTCTTCTCAAACGCTCCTTGTTGATTGGAAAATCTAGTAGGCAGTCCTGCACTGAGCTAATGTCAAACTGCTCCCCTTCAGACGTGCTGTTCTGCAGTCTTGACAGGGCATCGGCCACGGGAATCTCAGCAGATCTCTTGCACTCAATGGCGTATTCGTAGCTCATCAAAGTGATTGCCCAGCGTTTCACTCTCGCTGCAGCAACAGTTGACAAGGATCTGCCAGGATCAAAGATGAACTTTAACGGTTGGTGATCTGTGCGAATGACGAACTTGTGTCCCAGCAAATACTTGTGTAAGCGCTTCACAGCCCATACAATGGCGAGGGCCTCGCGTTCAATTTGAGCATAGTTGCGCTCTGCTTGAGTTAGAGTCTTTGAAATGAATATTACGGGCCCAGACGACTGCTCGAGGACTGCACCAAGTCCCGATGGTGACGCGTCAGTAGTGAGACAGTAGTGGTGACGCGTCCGCGTCATCTTATCTGATGGATCAAAAGGCTTGAGAGCGACTGCATTGTGTAGTTCGTCCTTGATGCTCTGAAAGGCTCTCTGCTCGATTGGGCCCGATGCCCACTTCGTTCCTGACCTGGTCAGTTTCGTTAGAGGTTCTTTCAGGCTCGCGAGATTCTTGATACACCGTCCGTAGAAATCGACCATCCCGATAAATGACTGCAGCTGCTTGAGATTCTTTGGCTATTCTAATCCTGCAATCTCCTTGGCTTTCTTTGGTGGTGGACGAATGCCGTTTTCACTGATCTCATATCCCAGGAACATGATAGATGGCTTGTTAAAAGTGCATTTCTCCTCGTTAATGCACGAGGATTCGCTCAGTCCACTCTCCTTTAAAATTCGAAGCACATTGGACAGTCTGTTGTCATGACTCTGTTGGTTGAAACCCCACACAAGAATGTCATCCTGGTAGGAAATGACACCTTCTATGTTTAGAAGCAACCTGTCCATGAATGACTGAAAAATTGCTGGTGCTTGCTTTACTCCATATGCCAATGCAGTGGGCCTGTATAAGCCGAACGGAGTGCTCCACGTCAGCATCACGCTGCTGTCTTCATCCACCGGTACTTGGAGGTACGCATTTGATAGGTCCAACGTAGAGAATCGGCGGGCACGGCCTAGTTTTGACAGAACTTCGTCAATTGTGGGCGTTGTTGACACCATGTCTTTCAGCAGTGGGTTGAGGGTAACCTTGTAGTCACCACAAATCCGAACCTTTCCAGACTGCTTTCGAACACAGACAATGGGTGTAGCCCACTCGCTGGATTCCACCTTCTGGAGCTGTCCAGCCTCTTCCATTCTCTTCAACTCGGCCTTGACATCGTCCTGAATCCCGTATGGAATTTGCCGAGGTTTAAAAAGATGGGCTTTGCTCCAATGATACAGAAAATCTTTTAACAGAGCACGCCGTTGTAGGATTCGAGCCGTCTTCCTCAGGCACCGTACATTTTGTAATAAAAGTGTAGAGGTCTGGCTCAAGGGCAGCAATCCAATCTAGGCCATAGTTAGATTCGGCTTTTGGGTTGTCCACCACAAACAGAGTTAGGTCGGAACTTACTGAGTTTAGCTTGGCGTTCACAATAGCTTCGCCTTTCACTAGCACTGGATCCCCTTGATACGCAGCGAATCGTCTGCTTGTGGGCCTTACATTTGCTGGTTCGAGTAGGCTTTGAAACACCGAGCTTGACACGAACGTTGAGCACGACCCGGTGTCCAGTAGCATCTTGATTTTCGTACCATTGACTACTACATGTCGCGTTATCCTTCTGCTTCCACGACCATCTTCCGACGTCATCATCGAGAAAATGTGCCCGACTTGATCAGCTGCATCGTCGATTGCTCTGACTCTGCTCCTTGGATGCCGTCCGCCTCCTTGTGACCATTTTTTGCTCGTTGAAGGCCGTTGTCCACCTTTGTTCGGTCCGCACCTGCAAACTGCTTTGAGATGACCAACCTTACCACACTGAAGGCCTGTCTTAGTCCGGTGGTGGCACTGGTCCTTTGTATGTCCTTCCCTGCCGCAGCAGAAGCACTTGACTTGGCGCAATTGGCCGTTCTTCTGGTCGCTTTTCTGGTACGCTGGTGTGATAAAAAGGCAATTAGATCAATAGCATGCACGGTGAGCAATTATTTAGGCCCTAGACAAACCTACTTGGAGCGTTCGGAGATTTTAAAGCTATTGGCCCTAATCGCCTATCGCCGGTCGGCGAGTCCTACCAGTCTTTCTCCAATAGCGCAGGTACAGTACAAGAAAAGAAAGAACACGAGGGAACACGAACCAAAAGATTTAGAGAGTGATAATCCTATTTCAAGAATAACTAAACTTGATTGACGGTTTAATTTGATTAGCTAAAGTTACAAGATTCAATGCAATTCGCGGCGCAGATAAATTGACACAGATGATAATAACGATTAATAACTAATAAATTAATTACGCAACTGGCAAGCGGATATCAGCTGAAGAAGAGAGGAACCGAACACGACCACGACCACGGAGAAGACTCCTAACCCCTAGCCTAAACCAGAACCTACGCTCAAACGAGAGCCCTGCCGAATCGACCGTTCAACGGAGCACTGACTAAGTTCTATCAGCGCTGCCCTTCAGTGTGACACCGAGGCCCTCGGGGTCGAGGCCGCGTACTTGATCAGATCCGACAGTCTCTACCTAAACCGCGCTTGATAGCGACGACGTCAGACAAGGATGCCGAATCGTTACGCTACAAGACTAAAGCGGTCGGGCGGGGGACAAAAGTATGGACCGGGGGTGACGAACTCAAACGCCTCAAAGCGCGAACCAAAAAGATCGGGCGAGCAGCCGGGGAACCGGGACAAAATCAAAACCGGGGAAAGAAGGCGAGATCCGATTGCCAAACACACTTTCATATATAGTCAGATTCAAACCCTCAAAACCCCCCTCAAGCCGGGTGGTGGTCGTCTGGCCGGCCGCCCGTTAAGCCGAATTGCACTGTGCCCGCGGCGCCGGGTAGAATTGGAACTTGCCGCGTGCCAGGGTCCAGGCCGGTTCTGATTGGCTGACCGCGCAAAGCTGGGGTTCGCAGAAAACTCAACCCTCCGCTGAGTCACAATTGGCGTCTGACTTCTAACCTGTTTACAAATTTAGATTCTAACTAACAAGAAAAAGTACATCAAAAACGCATGACTAAACTAAAGCAAAATAATAATTCAATAACAATATAGAAACTAATACAATCAATTAACTAACAAAATACACGCAAAAGACGCTCACACTACACTCCCCCCTCCTAAAAGAAGTAGAGTACAAAAGACGAAAAATTTGAAAAATTCGAAATACGCGTAACATACTACTTCCAGCAAGCAAATGAGTACTATATAACGAAATTTGCGTTTACGGGAACCAAAATTCGCAAAACAAGCAATGTTACAACGAGAACAACTATAGCAATCAGGGGACTAACGCAATGAACACAATACAATTCTATGCAAAGCACAAAACATGGCACGACAATGAAGCTATAAATCAAGTACATAAGCAAAATTACTATGCAATACGCGGCACGACAAAACACAACACAAGCAAATCAATAAATAAATCGAAACAAATCGCGACGGAACGCAACGTTTACGCAAACTATGGCACGAACTTTCCGCGGCAAAGAACCAAAGCAAAAACCAATTCGCGTACCCGAAACACAATGAGAACGCAACAAAGAAAACGCATGCACCGTCACCAAGAACAAATTAACGCGTTAACACATTTTACAGCATTTTACAAAAGTTATCTAAACTACTCATTTTATCGGTGTGCTAAGATGAACCTTATTGGCTGGCAAAATTTTATTACTCGCTGATTTAATTGCCTGCACCTCCCCCTCCTAAAAAGGTAGGGTGGGCGCTTCGACCCTCACTGTCTCCACAGCGGAATTCTTATCGCAATATACCACGACGCTTATCTCTAATTAGGTGCCTCGACGATAATAAAGTTCCACCCACGCTCCCGTGGCGGACTAACACTCAGCGCGCGAAGACTATCGCCCATTGGCTGCAGTTTTCCGTCTTGCCCAGGACAATCCCCGTGGCGAAATTCACCGCCCAATGGCTGCAGTTTTCTGTCGTGCCCAGGACCAATCCCCGTGGCGAAATGCACCGCCCAATGGCTGCAGTTTTCTGTCGTGCCCAGGACCAATCCCCGTGGCGAAATGCACCGCCCAATGGCTGCAGTTTTCTGTCGTACCCAGGACAAGGGCTCCTTTCTTTCGCACTTCAGGCGTCTTGCGGTTGCAGTTTAACGTCTTTAGTTGATTTCTTCCCTAGTGGTTGCAGTTTAACGTCATGCCCATGACGTCGCTTTTCTATCTTTCTCTGACTTCTTTCGCCTCGTGGTTGCAGTTTAACGTCGTGCCCAGGACGCCTTTTTTTGTCGATTTCTGTCCTAGCGGTTGCAGTTTAACGCCATGCCCATGACGTCGCTTTTCTATCTTTCTCTGACTTCTTTCGCCTCGTGGTTGCAGTTTAACGTCGTGCCCAGGACGCTGGTCAGACATATCTAGTTGCAACATGTGACATGTCGATTTGCGATTGTGTTGTGTTGTTTTTATGAAGCTTTTACAATTTTTATGTTATTATCGAATATTCACGCATGTCAGTTCTACTGCAAGACTGTTTTTTAATAATTTTAATAATAATATTTATTCTTTAATAATTTTATCGCATAATAATATTTCCTAATATGCTGGCCGATGGAACCGCAGACGACTTCAATCTGGGCCCCTTTCCGATTTCAATGTCTACTAGCAACTTCAATTGTTTATATCTTCTATGGTCGTCTATGGTATTTCTCTTTCATTAGCGTCCTGGAATCTACCAGGTGTGGCGGCTCGAGCAGTTCGTCTTTAACTCCCTCAATTGCAGTGTCAACATCAGCGCTTCCAAGTCTTTATAATTTCCTATTTCTAATTTCTATTGACTATTTTTCTCCGGTTCCATTTTCGTTTAACAAATTTCTCGCGTATGTCTCGACAAGTTACTATTAGTAATACAATTGAAATTTCCGTCTCGACAGTACTTTTCGTTTCTATAGACTCCATTCAATGATAACCATATCGCTCCGGGGGTCTAATCGCCGCGCGGTTTCGCAGCCGCGGTATCCAGCTAACGTTATTCGTGCCTGCCCGCTGCGGGGGCGTACTGTGCACTGGGCTCAGATGCATTAAATTCGGTGGAGTGCGCACAGGACTCTGCCTGGCCTGAGACCCCACAGGACTCGCCTGCGCCTGTTGGCTGGCATTGGCCGCTGTCTGAGTATTTTCGACTGCTCTATTCATATTACTTCCAGTAGCTTCGTGACCTCTCTCACGCTGCAAAAATCTAATTCTCTCTGGTCTCTGAATCTCCACTTGGACTCGTTCTGACTCCTCCGAGCCGTCATCACTAGCACTCCCAGCTTCCTCTTCTCGATATTGACGCAACTTTTCTTCTGACAAGTAGCAGGGCTTTGTTCTGTCTACTGTCACTACGTCATGAATTCTGACGGGTTGCTCTATTCGGTCAACCTTCGGACCGGGTGCAATCTTTAAATTTTTTCCATTATTTCTAACTTCTAGCACTCGATACGGACCTACCCACTTCCTATTCGTATCATAACAGTTCTGCGTATTCGCTATCCAGACCAGGTCACCTGGCTGATAGTACTGCTGGAATACTTTCGTGTCATAATTAGATTTCTGCCGCCTGACTGATATTTGCTGCTTTTCTCTGGCGATTCTATACGATTCCATGCACTTCTTATACAGATCATGTAAATGCTTATCACGGGTCTTGCGCTCCGGTGAAGGCAATCCGAGCTCAGCATCGACCGGTAGCCGCATCTTTCGACCATAGACTAATTCGAACGGACTAAATTTATTACTTTCACTGACTGTGCTTCGCTGATCCATCAAAGCGTGCGGAAGTACCTCATCCCATGCCAAACTGAGTTCACTCTGGGTTAATCTGATTCCATCTTTCACTACTCTGACCATACGCTCGCAGCGACCGTTTGCCTGCGGATGGTAGCTAGTAGTATGGCGCAGATCTATTCGAAAATTTTCAGTTAACGATTTCACTAATTCTGCAGTAAATGATGTACCTCTGTCTGATATGAACGCTTCCGGTGCACCATGCCGAGTGATCCACTCCGTGTACAGGGCCCAAGCTGTACTCTCAGCTGTACAATCTCTAAGCGCTTTTACCTCTAGCCAGCCCGTAAAGTGATCAACCATCAGCAGGAGGTACTTGTTCCCCCGTGCCGTGGCGTTAAACGGACCGGCGAAATCTATATGAACTTTCTCGCCCATGTAACTGCTAATTTCCGGTTCTAAGGGCGCTCGTGGCTTCGGCCCGTATTTCTTTCTTGTCTGGCACTCAGTACAAGTCTTGATATATCTATCTAAGTTCGTGGAATAGTTTGGCCACCAAAATCTCTGTCGAATCAAATCTTTTGTCTTCGAAATACCGCCGTGAGCCATTTGATCGTGGTAAGCTCTAAACAACTGCTGCTCCAGGGCTTGGTTTTCCGGCTGTACAGTCTGCTCAAATTTTCGGGCTTCGGAATCTATCCAATTCCTGTAAATTATGTCATTTTTCACTAATAGCTGCTCATAATCGCTAAATAATGACTTATAACTGCGGCTCATTCCAACCCATTCATTCTTGGGCGGACAGGGCTCTCCCTGTTTGAGCTTTTGCTTGAGCAGCAGCAACTCTGGCTGGCTCTCCTGCAGTTCTACAATTCCCGCTGGCGTATCGATATTAATTGCACCGCAGTGGACTGTTGCTGTCTTCGTCGCACTGCAAGTGGGGCATTCCTCATGGTAGCGTTTCGGGGGACCATCCCGCTGAGGTCTGCGACTCAGGGCGTCTGCGTTACCATGGGCAATCCCTTGGCGGTACTGAATTGCAAAGTCATATTCTTCCATTCTCGAAATTACTTCAAATTGATCAAACTGCTCAAGGATCATGTTCCATCTGCCTAGCATGCCTTTTGCGCCATGTCACTTGCGTAGCCATTGGAGGGTCGCGTGGTCTGTCCTGACCTTGAAACGACGGCCGACCAGATAAGGCCGGTAATGTTCTAAGAAATATATCAGCGCAAACATTTCCTTCATCGTAGTGCAGTAATTCAACTGATGCTCATTTAACGGATGCGAAGCATAGGCTATTACTTTTTCTTCCCCATCTTGCTCTTGTAATAAATTTCCACCTATAGCTACGTCACAGGCGTCGACATCGAGGATGAACGGTCCCGCGTCGCTATCGAACCTGGGGTAGCTCAGCACAGGTGCGCTCACTAGCTTCTGCTTTAAAAGATCGAATGCCTTCTGGCAACTGTCATCCCACTTATACTTGACATCTTTTCTAGTTAAATTATTTAAAGGCTCACTTATTCGCGCAAAGTCTTTAATAAATCTGCGATAGTAGCCGGCTAAGCCTAAGAATCCGCGCAGCTCAGAGATATTCTCTGGCCGGGGCCATGTCTGGACTTTTTCTATCTTATCTTTGCTGGTATAGATACCGTGTTGACAGACGGTGTGCCCTAGGAAGGTGACTTCGTTCCGAAACAGAAAGGTCTTCTCTGGCTTGATTTTCATACCAGCATCTGCTAATCGAGAAAAAATTAATTCTAAATTACTGAGCATTTCTTCGAAATTCTTGCCTGTGCAAATAACATCATCTAGGTAGAGAGTAAGGCGAACTTATAAGCGTAATCGCCTAAGATCTTCTGCATTATACGCTGAAAGCAAGCGGGTCCATTCGTGACTCCGAAAGGCAAAACTTTCCACTGGAACAGGCCATCATGGGTTCGAAACGCTAATTTCTCGTGGTCAGTCTCTCTGACCTTCACTGACCAATAAGCGCCGATCATGTCTAGGGTGCTAAAGTACATGTTGCCTGCCAGGGATTCCAGCGATTCTTGAATTAGCGGTAACGGAAAACTGTCCTTCTTAGTCTTATTATTTAACTGTCTGAAGTCACAGCAAAATCTGAATTCTCCGGACTTCTTCCGGGCGAGAACAATAGGGCAACTCCACTCAGATTCTGAGGGCTCAATCAAATCGTGCTCTAATAGCTGCTGCACATGCCCGCTAACAAATTCTCGTTGCTCAGGGCTTTGCTTGCGCAGGGGAATTCTGACTGGAATTTCGTCGGTGGTTTCAATCTTGAATTCTCCCATCTTGGTCTTTCCGATATCCCACTGGTCCTTCGACACAATATTCTGATAACGATGTAAGAATTCAATTACTTTTGCCTTCTGAGCCTCACTTAAATCGGTCTCGTTTAAGCGGAATTGCTTTCTAATTCTTTCTGCTTCTTGCATCGTGACTGATGTTTTCTGTTGCTTTTGCGCACCAACTTCTAAATCAGTTTCTGACATTGCGAAAAGTTCTACATCCTCCTTCAGCGGTTGATACTGCGCCACTATCTCATCCTTATGAATTGTCTGAGTCTCTTCTGTCAGGTTCATTAATCTAACGTAAGTTTCACCGAATTCGTCCAATCTAGTAATAGCTTTAGCAACTAATGGCTCATCTTTCTCGCTAATTTGACTGCAGCCTGAAATGAAGCCGAGTTCTGCAGTTTCTGGAGTATCTTTACATTTAGCCTTGACATAAATTTCACTCATCGGTGCTATAGATACTTTCTTGACTACTTGCAGTAGGACGCAACGCGTTTCATCACTCGTTGTTACAAGCGGAATTCTGCGATCACTAAATTCTAAGGATTTTCCTGCTATATCTAATTTAATTTTATGCCTAGTTAACAAATCGATGCCTATAATTGATTATGTTAGTAAGCCTTCAGCAACATAGAATGGGTGCGTAATCTCGCAATCCCCGAATCTAACGCGCAATGCTACCTGGCCTAATAAATTTGAAGTCTGGCCATTTGCGGATCGCATATTTACTGAGCATGGCTTCAAACTATGATTTGCCGGATAGAGGCGCTGATATAATTTCTTATCAATTAGGCAATTCGAGGCGCCGGTGTCAACTAATATTTTTTCGCTTAATCCGTTAATCTGGCTATCGAGGAATAATCCTGAATTCACTAATTGGCTAGATATGTCTGCTTCTACGGTCTTCTCTTGCTTCTCTGTTGCTTTCTTTTCAGCTGCCACATCTCGCTGGATGGCTGTCTCTAACTTTCTTAATTCCTGCTTCATTTCCCTAAGTTCAGCTCCAAGTTCTGCTGTCGTGGCACTCTTGTCAGGTTCTTCTTTCGCTGATTCTTCCTGGACTTTCCCTACAAGTATTGGCGCAGGCCCTTCAATTCGTTTCTAAGATCTGATAATTATTTTACTACTTTAGATTCGTCCGCTGAAGCTTTCTTTCCTTCTACTTCACTGAGTCGCAAGCCTATGCTGTTCAATGCACTTCTCTGAGCTGCCGCAGCTTCGCTTCGTTTCTCTAATTCTTCTGTCAATTGCTCTGACTGTCTGGCTAAGCTCGCTGACTTCTGTTTATCGATTTCTGCTAATTTGCGTTCCTCGCTTGAGCAAATTCTAACATTGACTGCTCTCTGTTTCCTACTATGAGTAGTATCGCTAGTGCGGATAAATTTTACTGTCGCCCTCTGGCGCAGAAAATGCATAATTTCGTAATCAGTTGCTATATCAGTATTAGTCACATGAAAGAAAATATCTCTATTAGTGCTATCTCGCAGAAATCCGTAGCCTCTGTAATAATTATACCAAACTAAATTGCCATATTCTACATTGCCTGATCTAACTTGCTGGTCTTCTACTGCTGCAGCTCTTCTATTGGGAGTGAATCGGCTTAGTAGCTGGGGGCGGTTGGCCCTCCCTTGGTGCCGCCCCGTCGGTAGTTTAAAGAATTTCGTCTAACTGGGCAGTCTCTAGCCAGGTGAGTTTCTTCGCCGCACTCATAACAGGCCTTTCTCGCATTTGGCGCGTTCGCCCCCGAAGGTTTGAACCTGTCATTGGCCCCTCCGGCCTCGTGACCAAAGCGTGGCGGGCGTGTCATGGCGGGCCTGACAAATTGCGAAGACTGCCTATAGGGTCTTGAGTAACTGCTCATGTGATGCTGTGGCCGAAAGCTATTCGGAGGCTGCACTGGTGCCTGTGGCCTATAGCTTGGGTTCATTTGTCTATGGGCGAACCTGGGTTGCCATTGCCTGTAGTCGAACTGAGGCTGATAATTCTGGTACGGTTGGTACTGCGAAGGATAGTTGCTCGGGGAAGCAAACTGAGGTCCAAATGACTGGTGGCCTTGGCCCGCGCTGGGTGCTGCCACTGGTTTCTTCTGTTCCTTTTCTACTTGAGCTGTCAAAGTATTTGAGCCCTCCTGCTTCCTCCTATTATTTTGACTGCCGGGGTTGGCGAGCTCCTCGAGGATCTCCTCGTTTTTGGCTGCAGTCAGTAAATCTTGCGTCTGGTACTTCGATTCATGCGTTCTGCGATAGGCAATAACTGCGCGCCTGACTTTATAATTTGCTATGCCAGCTTCGAATCGTTCAGAAACTCGCTCTCTGGCCTGACTCTCTAGTCCTGCTTTCCTAACTAATTCAACTAGTGCGTCGTAAAATTCTTCTAATGATTCGTCTTCCTTCTGCCTGCGGTTCATCAGCTCTAGCTTCGCTTCTTCCTTCTGTCCTACGGGCTTAAATTTGTCCTTTAAAGTCTTTTCGATGCTTTCAAATGATTCGGTGCTCGCTAGGCCTAAGTTACTGTAAACCTTATAGGCGTCTTCGTCTAGGAGCGACAATAGCTGATACACTTTGGCCGATTCATCTATACCGTTGCCTTGACAGTAGTTGTTGAAGATTCTTAGAAACAATTCGAAATCTGAGCCAAGTCGGTATGGCTTGGGCTTTGCTACGCTGTTATGCGACTTCAAAATCACTCTAGGTTCAGGATTTTCGGTTTCCATTCTTCTTATGCGGTCCTGCAGTTCTCTCACTACCGTTCTCAAGTGTTCGGCCTCATCTGCTTCGCCTTCGTTCCTAATCTCAGCTGACTTCGATTCTTGACTATTTTCTCCGTCTTGCGCCATTGCTAAGTTTCAACCAATTGGAATTTCTATTACTGCAACTTCAGAAAGTACAACTTGTAAAGCTATAACAATTTCAATAATCTAGCTTTCCTATTTTATCTACTGAGCGGAATAGGCTGCCTCGCTCACACTGGCAATAACTGATAAGAAAAACTGAATGTACACTGAGACAAATTCAACCAGTGTACTCTCTAGTGCGCGCACTCACCGACTATGCTAATAAACACTAATGAAATTTTCAACTGTAAACAAAATCTACTTTCACACGCAAGTTTCTATTAAAGTGCTAATTTTAGTTTAGAAAGTAAATTTTATTTTTCCTACTCCTAAATCCTATTCAGTATTTTGGGGTAACTGGCCAACCGCAAAACCACACCTAATGCGGAATTGCTGCACACTGCGTGGTTGACGAAATAGCCGCTACGAGCCTGGAACAGACTCGTTGAGTTTTAGTCTAAGCTTGCTCACTTAGAGCGCCTACCAATAAACTGCCGCCTGCTAACTATTGGATTCCCAGGGGCTCCACTTGTGATAAAAAGGCAATTAGATCAATAGCATGCACGGTGAGCAATTATTTAGGCCCTAGACAAACCTACTTGAAGCGTTCGGAGATTTTAAAGCTATTGGCCCTAATCGCCTATCGCCGGTCGGCGAGTCCTACCAGTCTTTCTCCAATAGCGCAGGTACAGTACAAGAAAAGAAAGAACACGAGGGAACACGAACCAAAAGATTTAGAGAGTGATAATCCTATTTCAAGAATAACTAAACTTGATTGACGGTTTAATTTGATTAGCTAAAGTTACAAGATTCAATGCAATTCGCGGCGCAGATAAATTGACACAGATGATAATAACGATTAATAACTAATAAATTAATTACGCAACTGGCAAGCGGATATCCGCTGAAGAAGAGAGGAACCGAACACGACCACGACCACGGAGAAGACTCCTAACCCCTGGCCTAAACCAGAACTATTGAACTAAGAGTCTATTGAACTACGCTCAAACGAGAGCCCTGCCGAATCGACCGTTCAACGGAGCACTGACTAAGTTCTATCAGCGCTGCCCTGCAGTGTGACACTGAGGCCCTCGGGGTCGAGGCCGCGTACTTGATCAGATCCGACAGTCTCTACCTAAACCGCGCTTGATAGCGACGACGTCAGACAAGGATGCCGAATCGTTACGCTACAAGACTAAAGCGGTCGGCGGGGAACAAAGATATGGACCGGGGTGACGAATTCAAACGCCTCAAAGCGCGAACCAAAAGGATCGGGTGAACAGCCGGGGAACCGGGACAAAATCAAAACCGGGGAAAGAAGGCGAGATCCGATTGCCAAACACACTTTCATATATAGTCAGAGTCAAACCCTCAAAACCCCCCTCAAGCCGGGTGGTGGTCGTCTGGCCGGCCGCCCGTTAAGCCGACTTGCACTGTGCCCGCGGCGCCGGGTAGAATTGGAACTTGCCGCGTGCCAGGGTCCAGGCCGGTTCTGATTGGCTGACCGCGCAAAGCTGGGGTTCGCAGAAAACTCAACCCTCCGCTGAGTCACAATTGGCGTCTGACTTCTAACCTGTTTACAAATTTAGATTCTAACTAACAAGAAAAAGTACATCAAAAACGCATGACTAAACTAAAGCAAAATAATAATTCAATAACAATATAGAAACTAATACAATCAATTAACTAACAAAATACACGCAAAAGACGCTCACACTACACTGGCTTCTGGGCTTTCGATGTCGAAGGAGGATCTGACTTGACATGTAGAATTTCGCCTCCTGAGATTTGTCTCTCGCCGCGACTTACGGCCTCGCATGCATTGGCCACCGTAGTTACTTTTTCCCACGTCAGATCTTGCAGACACTTGGTCTTTTCAATTATATTTTGGCAACTCTTTAAGCCACCGAATTGAACTGTACAAATGTCCATAGACATCAATAGGATTCTCAGCCGTTGACGGCTCCTAAGCAAAGTGCATTCTCTAATAAATAAAAGTTCATCACAGTGCTAACAGAAACATACAGGCGACCTTCTAAAAATATCCTTTAAGTCATATTCATGTTTAAAAGTTGATGGTAGGTGAGACGGATTCTTAACTTAGGGTTTTTAGAATTTCTGAGATAATCTTTGGTACCCGTTATAGTTATTTTTGTAAGCAGATTTCGTGAAATTAACTTATAGAAGTTTCTCACGTAGTTATAAAAAGAGAGAACCCCCAATGCCGCGGTCTTAACCCGATATACATTGTAACTAATGTATTTTATGTAGACAATAGCTTAAGAAGTTATAAGCACTCATTTTTGCATCTTGCTGATCATTTATCGTCGCACCTTGAAGGTCACTTTAGCAACTCGAAGCCTGCAAGAGACTGATTTTTTCAGCAGCTAATTTGGGTGCACGACAAAGGGTGCACGACGTGCCTCGATGCTCATTTGAATTCATACTACAGAATAAAGCATTCCATTCGCAGGTACATCAAGTGATTTTGCGCTGAGAATTCTGCCGGATCGACCGGGGCAGGAATTGAAAAAGAGACGGATGATGCAGGAAAGCTCGATAGAGGGTGCGTCGCGTAATTTTGCATTTAGTTTGAAGTTCTTAAATACAATTACAACAATTTTTTGTGCTTGTGTTGTAGGGCTTATTGGACTACTCGTTAATTACGCAGTAATTATCAAAATTACTAATGAAACAATAGGAATTACTGACATGCAAAAGTAATTCACTGAAAATTCATGCACACGCGTCAACAAATAGCGTACCGTATCTGCGCGACAAGGTGACTATTAATTTGTTACAATGCACAAGCATTGCGGGTATAAATACCGCGCGCACCAGTTTGAATTTCCGCGCGCTTGTTTGCCCACTCTTGTTGGCCCGTTGAGAGTGCTCGCGAGACGGCCCTGTAAATTGCCTCTCTTTTGCCCGGACTGTGTGCTCCCAGTCTAGTTACTATTGTCTTGTGTAAGCCCGGCCTGTAGTGCCTATTAACTTAGTTATTCAGTTAGTTATTGATACTCAGCATGAGTCTTAGTGTTATTAATAGTTATTAGACTAGACCTAAACATTATCAGCTCTAACAAACTGTGTTTAGTAAGGACACAGGAGGCCGAGCTTATATTTATGTGTCTTTGTTAATTTTTAGTGTTAAGTCTTTATTAATATTTTACTGCTGGTGCGCTAGTTAATTTATCGTTCAATAATTATATTTGTCGATTTGTTATTAGTTCGAAGCCAATTTAAGTTGCTAGGTTTTTAACTAATCAAATCTTTCTTTGAGGAACGGCTTGTCTCAGTCAATTTAATGATAGCTTCGATTGGTGGCAGCGAACTACCTTTTGTGACATTATATCTAGCTTTGGGATTAACTATTGATTTACTGGGGAACGTAATTTATCAAGAAATCATTTGTATTACTCTATCAGACCATCTCAGGGTAACGCTCTTCGGCTGGGGCAGTATAAGCAGTATAGCCTTAGGCCCTATTATCGCAGCTACCGTGAGTATAAGTTATTTGGGACTATTGTCAGCGGAAATAGAGAAACAAGTCACTCCGCTCGTTAAGAGCCTGTTTAAGTCGCGCCAGACGCTGAGTCTATACCGGTTAAAAGTCCAAGTGATTCATAGTCTGCCGTCAGACAAAGAGCTAGAGAGATAGAGAGCCCAGCGAGAATCTAGGAGTCTAGCGAGACAAAGAGCCCAAGGAAATTATAGGGCGCGCGAGTCAATAAGCCCATTTTGGTTTCAAGTTCGTGAAAGACTACTCGTTAGTAGCAAAGTTAGAATTAGCTTAATAGTTAACACCGTCAAGTTTTCATAATTTTAGGTCCGTTACATTTTGTGGCATCGTGTAGGATTTAAGCCGTGAACCTTTTAATAGGTTTTCGCCCTTTTACACTTGGTTTATTGGTTTTGCATATCTCCTTACTCGCGCATTTAACATTGTTTAACCCGAGATAATCTCCTAAACTTTATTCGTTAATAATCTAGATTAAGGCCCTTCAATTATTCTCGATTGCCTATGTATATAATATGAAAAGAAAAAAAACATTCTAAAAGCAGTTGTTGCGTTCTGACAATGAAATGTTGATCCTGATGTTTGTATGACATTGCGATGCCGTTATCTGAAATATTCGAACTGTTGATCCGAACCCAGTTACATGTAGATCTTCAGTTCCGGCTTCTTGCGTTAAAAAAGATTTTGAATGGCTGAATTGTCTGCAACTCTGCCTGCAAAACTAGAATTTTAAATCTACAACAGGCAACAGTCTAACTACTCAAACCAATAGATGTATGCTCAAACTTGAAAACCTGTCAGTGCAGTTGCGAATCAAAGCAGCAGTTCGTGGGTTTTTAAGAATTTTCAGAAGTAAGGATTTTTTATGACAATGTCTATAAAAGGTTAACTTTTGACATGAAATTCCTACATCTACTCTGTTTATTTTGCATTCCTGCAGGGGCTTCGGAGACTGGTTCTTGCAGCGGTGCAGCGAGTGAATCAACTCCTCTCATAACGGAAAAAAATGTGAGTCGTAATACCCGCGCTTGTCTGTCGCTTTAATGATCATATGAGCCGTAGAATAAAAATAGACTACGTGATCCTGCACTTGACTAGACGTCTGCATAAGCAGTACTGTTTTCTAAATTTATCTAGACCAAGCTATAAGATCCAAAGCAAGGCGCTACTAAGACACGAAGTAGTTAAGAAGTAATTAACTTAAGAAAAAGTTGTTCTTGGTAGATAGATGAGAAGATCTGGCATTTAAATTTCAAGACTATAATTAGCAAAAATTGTTTATCAAGCTTACATGCATTCATCCGAAGGCTCCAAGCGATCAACCAATTTTGGAAGCTGGCACGCCTGTGGCCTTTCGCAGCCGATTCAGCTACGATTACGCAATTTTAGCCAAAGAGTTCAAGCCGGAAACGAACAGAAACAGCGATTGTTACCATAAGGTGGAAGTGATTTCCTATATACCCGACTGGACATGGATGCAAACACTTTGTAGCAATGGAATCATCATCTGGCTTCTGAAATTTCTGGCGACCCTCTTTGGTTTCGAGCCAGCAGTTATCACTCGGAGGACTCTTTGGCTGGACCCTGGACGCAGGTCGTTGTACAAGCTGACATACACTGGCAGAAACAGAGTGAAGGTGCTGCCTTCAGAAGAGGTGCTCAAACGGGCGGTTTCTCGTATTGGAGAACGTTGTTACGACTCAAGATGGAACAACTCACAGGATTTCGTCCGCTGGTGCTGCACAAAGCACTGCGACAACAGGAAGTACTTTGAAATTCCTTTTGAATCAATAAATCAACTGAAGCAGCAGGGCTGTTCGTTCGATTCGTTCGAAGCAAGGATACGAGAAAAAGTCAGCCCCTTCGACGCTCGATTCGTTCGAATCGACAAACACATTTTGGCCAAAGTGCAGAAGTTTGGGGAGCTCTCTGAAGATAAAATTGACAATTTCCTGTCTTTAGAAGTTTCATCCTACAGTATGATGAAGAATTCCGCAAAAACAAGTTACTTTTTCACAGTTCAAAAAGATGTAGAGATAAAATCAGCTGATGTGATCAGGAGCTTCGGATCAACAGCGGTCCCCATTCGTATTGCCAAGGAATTCTTGGAAGAAAAGACCGAAAAACTCATTGGCAGGTCACTCTGGGTGAACAACCATGACAAAGATATTCAAAGTAAAATATTTTGCGACTGGCTGCGAAAGTCTACGGTTCGAACACTGGATGACTTGGAGCTGCTGCCTCGGGCTGGCGGATGTTGCGGCTACGATTGCTACAGTAAACTTCTTCAGTGCTGCCGTTACATTTTCAGTAAACTTCTTCAGTGCTGCCGTTACATTTACAGTAAACTACTTCAGTGCTGCCGGTACATTTACAGTAAACTACTTCAGTGCTGCCGGTACATTTACAGTAAACTTGTTCGGTGCTGCTGTTGCAAACGCAGGCAGCCACACGACTGCACTGAAAACAGAAAATTTAACGTTGGTGAGCACGTTGAAGTTCTATCGGAGAATGGAGATCCATTCCATTTGATCATTACTGATCATATTGCTGATCAAAACCGTTACAAAGGCATATCTTATAAGCCTCAGACCCAAGAAGTTCCAGAAGAAGCCAGAAAAACACTCGAAGTCATCGTGTCTGCTGACCAAGTGCTGCTGCTGTCATTCAACGATGAAACCGCCGATCTTACAAACGCGAAGCAGGAGTTAGCTGAAATGGACAACTGGGATTGGTTGTGGGACATATTGTGGATCATTTTTCGATTTATTTTCTTTGTTCTGTCGCGGATTAAGATCATTAGAAGTTTGGCAGTCGCCACTCCGCTGTTCAAAAACGATAAGTGCACAGTTAGACGTCTCTTCGACAATGATATCTGCTTAGACTTTTTCCACAAGGATTGCGACTGTCCATGGGAGCTGTTAATCATAATAATTTACGCTTCTTTCGTCTTCGGTTGTTTAATTCTCATTCTTGTGCTACATTGCTGCGAAACAAAGTTATTCAAATTTTGCTGCCACCAACCTCTTGCTATTACCCGCAAGCGCTTAAGTTGGAATTCGGCCGAAATTCTATTCGACTATTTTAGCACCGTTGGCCTGATATGTTTTGAACTTTGGATTCGGGAAGCCATTAATCCGCCAGACATTTTCGACAACACCGCTTCATCAATCATCACAGTGGCTGTCACCATTTGCTCGTTTTTACTTAAATTCTTTGTTCCAAGATGGCTTCTCTGCTGCCCCAGTCGGGATGTGGCTTACTGCACGCACTGCTGCCTCGGCTGCTGGTGCTCCGGTGGCGGTAGCCTCAACAGCAGCATCGATCAGCAGCAGGTGGAAGAGTCTGCAGTCGTCATTGATGAAGTTGCTATAAATAGGTCGATCAGCTACAAAGCTTTAACTGAAGAGAGGAGAGTAAATGAAGCTGTGGTAAACGCTTAAGCCCTTTTAATTACTTGTTCGTTTAGATTTTTTTTAATTAGCAATTCATTTTTTGCTACTCGGCACAAGCCACTAATCAAATTTGATTTGTAAAAACTGCTTCGAGAAAACTGATCCCATCAATGGGTATTGTCTAGCTCCATAAAAGTACGAAATTACTAACTGCAGGCAATGCTGCTAAATTGCTTAAAGGTATTGCTAAATGCAGAGCTATTCGAGACTGCCGATATGTATCGAAAATTGATTAGTGAGCCGTACAATTCTGAGCAAATTTCAGTTTTCTGAGGGGACTGCAGACTGTGAATTAGTTCTTCCAGACTTAAATCTAATTTATAGATTTCACTTAACTGCGCATTGGCTCTGCCCGCATACAACCCGTGCACTAAGCAGCCTATCACTGCTGTGTATTTGACTGCAGTGCCAAAGCATATATGGCTGATTTTGTCGCCCTCCGATCAATAGGCGGAGTAGCCGCACTGTAGGCACTAGGACCAGGTTTAGGATAGGCGTAAGGTCCCAGGTTCGAGTCTGCCTCGCAGCGGACAATTGAAATTGAACTAATTATTATTTTATTTTAGCTTGTGCTTCGACTAATTGAAACTTTTGTGCTTAATTAACAACGCATACTTAATGAACTACATGTATTTTTGCTATTTGGCACAAGTCGCTAAGCAAATGTGATTTGTAAAAACTGCTTGGAGTACATGTATTACGAGCGTACTGATACCATCAATGGGTCGGTATATGGCATTTTTTTTTTTATTAGAGGCAGGGGGGTTGTGTGCACCCTGGCGCAATTTAAGCGTCATTGGCACACAACCGGCGAGAGGCATTACAGCCCATTCCGCCGACTCCCCTGAGCAGGCAAACAAGCGCGCGGATACGTTACGCAGGCACACACTCACACAGGAGTGTACAGCGGCCCTAACTTTATCAATTGTTAGGCATGTACACTTCACTGCGCCTTGGGGGGTTGGCTCTCAAGGCCGTTAACTGCACAAGCGAGCCAAGCCAAGATTCCAATCCAGCCCCAAATTAATGTGGCTGCACTTGGAATCGAGCCTGGGTCGCGGCACACCAGAGCAGCTGCGCTACCGCTGGGCTACGGCCCCCCCGGTATATGGCATAGTTCCATTAAAGTATGAAATTGCTAAACTGCAGACGATTCTGAAAAAAAAACTGCTGAAGGTATTGCTAAATGCTGAGTTTTGCTAGACAGCCGATATGTATCGAAAATTTATTAGTGAGCCATAAAATGCTGAGCAAATTGCAGTTTGCAGAGGAGACTGAGGAGCCGACCGAGAGGAGAACTGCAGACTGCTGAGAGGATGAATGAAAATTGTTAATGGAACAGTTGTAGACTGCAAATGGAATTACAGCAGACTTTTGAGGGGAACTGCAGATTGTCGAAAGGATCATTGCAGATTGCAGATGGGAAAAACTGCAAACTGCTGAGGTAGTTCCTCCAGACTTATGAGCGTATAGCTGCAAACTGCTGAGAGGGAAACTGCCGACTAATTGGGGGATAATGGCAGACTTCTGAGGGTAACAAAAAACTATTGAGTTTTGAGTGAATATTAACTATGGAAGATAAAGTACAAGTTGTTGAGGGGATTACCGCGGGCTGCTAAGTGGAATAACTTTGCTAAGGGGACAATTATATGCCGCTGAGGGTATACATGCTTAATTTTAATAAAAGTTGTAGAATGCAAAGTGGATGATAAATGCCGGCTGCTAAGAAATGACTGCAGTCTTTTTTGCGGGATTAGATGCAGGGATAATTTCAGGTTGTTGTGGGGATAAATGCCGATTTCTGGGGGTTAGGTTCAAACTGCTGAAGTTACTAAACTGGATTATTTCGACCACCTGTCAATCGGCACAATAGCCGCAGTAGGCAGTCAGTATCAGGCAGAAGCTAAGCAGAATGTCAGCAGTTCGAGTCTGCATTGAAGCAAAGAATTTATCTTTGTGACCTGTGACAATAATGATTGTATCGTATGCAGATTCATGAAGATTTCGGGCAAAGTGGCTCGCTTAATAAAGATAAGATAAATAAAAGTAAGAATCAACATAAATTGTATTTATTTAGTTTTATTGCCGATGCATTTCGTCCATTTGCATTAGGACATCGTCAGGGTCTTTTTATTTAAGAAACAATTTGAACGAATATTCAGTATATATAGATAGTTGAGAGTACCAAGAGTAGTTGAATTGGGTTTTTAATTGATGGTTAAAACTTGTACATAGTAATCAATTTACTGACGATGTTCTTTATCGTCGTATCATATCATAAGCATTGCTAAACTGCTGGTGAACCATTGCTAAAGTGATGATGAGCCAAATTATTTTTTTTAATAAATGCTACTTTAAACAGAAGAAAAAGTCAACGAAAAAAAAGCGAAAAAAGAATCACCTTATTAACCATAAAAGGAGCGGTCTGTCGAGCATAAAAGACTCAATAGGAAATGCTAAGATGTATGGGCTGGTATGGGCTGGTATAAGGGCTGGTATGGGAAATTGATTTGATGTTAAGACTCATGGGAGAATTTCCACGATCTCAAGGCTTAGGGGGGAATTGCTATAATGATGTGATTCTGGGGAGAATTGCTTTGATTCCAAGTTTCATTTGTTAAATTGCTGAGTTATAAAGGCTCATTGGAAAATTGCTTTACTGTCAAAGCCCATGGGGATAATTACTGGAATGCTGTGGCTGTTGGGTAATCGCCTAGATTGTTAGGTAAGGTAAGGATTAACCCATAAAAGAATTTGGCCTGTCAATTGCTGTAATTGCAACACACGAAGATGTTGCGGAAAATTTTTCGCTCAAAAATGAGTTGCTGAGATATCAAGGCTCATTGGGGAATAGCTGAGATGTCAAAGCTCACTGGGATCCCTGTAATGCTGTAGGCTGTGACTCTTGGGTTATTGCTGAGATGCTAAGGTTCACAGGGGAATGACTTTAAGTTCAAAGGCTCCTAAAGGGAATAGCTGAAATTTACAAAATGTCAAGGTTCATTGGGTAATTGTTGAAATGCTATGGTTCATGGTGGGAATAGCTGAAATGCTGTGACTTGGCAGGGTTAGGGTTCAATCATAAGACATCATAAGTGTCAAAGTGCCAAGACAACATAATGTTAGTCGCTAAATTTTCAGGCTCATGCGGAAACTGCTAAGCTTTCAAAAGCTCATTGGGGAATTGCTGAAATTCTTGGGCTGAGAGGGAGTTGCTGCAATGCTGTGACTCGGCTGCAGGTTAGGGTTACGGTTAGGGTTAGGGTTCAATTATAGAGCGATCGTCGTGTCAATCATTAATGATTCATCGGGGAATTGCTAAGATTAAAGGCTCTTGGGGGCGAATTTCTTAAATGCTTTGGCTCTTCGGGAATTGCTGACAGGTCAAGGCTTTCGGTGAAATTTAGATTTCAAGGCTTATGAGGGTTAATTTAATGCTGAGGCTCAAGGCTCATGGGAGGAATTGCTAACATTCCAAGACTCACTTATGGGTTAGGGTTAGGGGCTTAGGGTCAGTCTGGGTTAATCATAGAATAACCGCTCTGTCAACCATTAATTAAAGACTTGCTAAGTTGGGAATTGCTAAGATATCAAGGCTCATGTGGGGAACCGCTGAGTTGACATGGCTCATGAAGAAATTGCTGAGATATCAAGGCTCATAAGGGGATTGCTGAATTCTTGGGGGAGGGGAGTTGGGTTGTTGAGTTGTCAAGGCTTACTGGGCTGGGAGAATTGCGTAGATGTCAAGGCTCGAGTTTAATTGTTCAGATGTCGATGCTTACTGAAGGAATTTCTGAGATTTCATGGCTCGAGTTTAATTGCTGCGATATTGATGCTAACTGAGGGAATTTCTGCGATGTCAAGGCTCGAGTTAAATTGCTGCGATATTGATGCTTACTGAGGGAATTTCTGATATGTCAAGGCTCGAGTTTAATTGCTGCAATGTCAAGTCTGCAGTTTATTGCTGTGATGTCGATGCTTACTGGGGGAATTGCTAAGATGTCAAGGCTTACTGGGGGATTGCTGAGATGTCAAGGCTTACTGGGGGATTGCTAAGATGTCAAGGCTTACTGGGGGATTGCTAAGATGTCAAGGCTTACTGAGCTGGGCAAATTGCATAGATGTCAAGGCTCGAGTTTAATTGATGCGATGTCGATGTTTAATGAGGAAATTCCTCAGATATCAAGGCCTACTGGGGGAATTGCTGAGATATCAAGGTTCATAGGAGATGGCTGAATTGTTGGGGGGAGGGGGTTAGGTTGCTGAGCGATTGTCAGCTCGTCAAATAGTACGGCTCAAGTAGCTCATTTAATTCAGATAATGAAATAGTACACACAAGTGATGCTGATTTTTGCTAATAGGAAATACCAGTGTATTTATTCGAATATTAAAGGGGGGGGGTTTGGTTCAGGGGGGCCGTAGCCCAGCGGTAGCGCAGCTGCTCTGGTGTGCCAGCGACCCAGGCTCGATTCCAAGTGCAGTCACATTAATTTGGGGCTGAATTGGAATCTCGGCTTGGCTCTGCTCGTGCAATTAACGGCCTTGAGAGCCAACCCCCCAAGGCGCAGTGAAGTGTACATGCCTAACGATAATAAAGTTAGGGCCGCTGTACACTCCTGTGTGAGTGTGTGCCTGCGTACGTATCCGCGCGCTTGTATGCCTGCTCAGGGGAGTCAACAGAATGGGCAGTAATGCCTCTCGCCGGTTGTGTGCCTATGTCGCTTAAAGTGCGCCAGGGTGCACACAACCCCCCTGCCTCTAATAAAAAAAGGTTTGGTTCTCTGAGTTAGGCTAATAAAGAGGGGTCTAAGACCGTCAGAGATTGGCATATTGAGCTCCTGCTGCGGACCAGAATATGCCCCGGCCAGTGACAATATGCACTAAGAGTTTTTGCTTGAAAGGATAAGCACTATTTGCTGATTGAGAAAGGGTTTTGGGCTGATTAAGGAAACTTTTTTGACTGATGAAATTTTTTATTCTGTCATGACTTATGGGGTGGGGCCGCGTGGTAGGGGTGGAGCTTGTTTAGTAAGCCTAGTTAGCAGTTCGTACGGTAATGTACATTCGCGGGCCACCGTGCCCCTTGGCCTATAAAATATACAGAGCGTGGAGGGTTTTGCCTCAACTGAGTTTACTCCAGAATTAGCGACTTGACTTCATTACAATGGCAATTTGGTGTCATTTTTAACGCCCCTCAGCGGGGGGCTAAATGGCTAGTCCAATATACAAAAATAGTTTTTCGGTAGGTATCAATTATGTGATCAATTAGAGAAAAAATGGCCCAACCGATTTTTTTCGAACTTGCACTGTTCGATCAGAAATTTTTCCGTGACGGTACATGCATCGTGGCTAAGAAATTGCTCGATGCTAAAGGGATTAAATATTCGAAAAACATGATTTTTTGCAAAGGTCAAGCAGCTCTTTCGACTTGAAATGCATTGTAAGAATGCTAGAGAAAAAACTGACTGGTTGAATTTTGATTCTGAAATAGATTGCATCACACCAGGCTTTTTATTTATCGTCTGTGGACTGGCTGAATTTTGACACTGAATTGAATTGTGTCACAGCGTTGAAAACGCAGTGTGGAAGCATACCACACAATACCTGATTAATATCGAGTAACCATATTGGTAACTTTATTAGAGACGGGTACTGACTTGCCTAAGAAATTGATTATATCATAACTGCTTCGTGTGACTTTTACTCTAACTGACTTGGTGGGAGTGTTGCTACAAATTCACTTATAACTTCGATGAGAGCTAGCCTAGAGGTGAACAGACTGGACTGCTAATGCAGCGATTGGGGTTCGAATCTTAGTAGTGTAATAAAAGTAGTGTAATTTTTTTATTGAAAGCTTTCATTAAAAGACTAATTAAAAAGACCTGGCTTACTGCACTTGATAAACCAAGGGTTACTGCACTTGATAGACCAATGATTACTGCAATGGATACTTGCTATCTGGGTGGATGCTTGCTATCTGCAGGATGCTTGCTATCTAGGTGGATGCTTGCTACGAGTATTAGGGGATGCTTGCAATCTGCAGATGGTTGCTATCTAGAGGGATGATTGCTGTCTCGGGAATATTTTCTATTTAGGGGGATTGTTTATTATCTTTGTGAAAGCTATATTTTGTTGTCTGTTTCTTAATTTTGGAAAAAGAGATTCATTACAAATATCATTGTCCGTGACAATTTTACATGAATAAGGTGATTTTTAAAAGTGAAGAAGGAATTAGTTTTTAAGAAAATGTGCTGTTTTAATTGTTTTCCATGAACTATTTTTGCTCCTTGTTTATTGGGCGCCCCGAAGGGGGGCCGCACTAGATTGCTAGTTGGCTTCTAAACTTATGAAAGTCATTTCGGCTGCCTTTATTTTATCTTGTGTATTCTTCTTTGCTACTGAACTGAAAGTAGAAAGCTGTTTTACTAAGTATTTATGCCTGAGTGACCCATTCTAGTTATTCTAGTTATTCCAGTGGTCATACGAGCGTAGCTAGGCTACTCTAATAATCCAACTTACTACGAGCTACTTAATTAATGTGTACTGCATACATTCTGCCATTAAATTACTGTTCTTCCTTTTGGTATTGAGACGCCAAATTGCTACATATATAGCCAAATACACAGTAAGCACAGCAATTGATTAAACCAATAATTTTCAAACAATTACAAAAGTACGCTTTTCAGCTTACTACATCTTTAAAGATTATAGATGCGAACGAAAACGAATTTAAACGAGAAAGAAATCGGGAACGTAAGCAGGAAAGGTTTTACCAAACTCAGCGACAGTGTAGCAAGTTAGCCCATCATATTATTTTCTTATTAATCAAAGTGCGTACTTTCCAGGCGTGGGATATTTCGTCAATTTCCCGTCAGTGAACAGGAACATACGAAATATTGGAGAGCTTATCAGAATAATTATTAGTCAAATGTGGTTAAGCATTCAGCAGACTACGAGTATACTTTGAATTTCAGTATAAGATAGATTCTCCATTTTGCAGCGAGTTTAGAAAAAACTGAATCTAATGGAATTTACACAATGTTCTCTACTGTTCTGTATAAAACTGTATTTTTGTGCCAACTGCAGTATGTAGACCGGCTATAGGTTCTATAAAGTAAATTTACGAGTAGAGTGAGGAAATTGACAAACAGCGGAGAATAAAAAATTACTATTGTATTTACGTCTTTCTTTTTTAGGAAGTAAAATGACTTTTCTGAATTCTAGAAAGCCCTGAGAAGTTTGCATGCTTATGGCAATAGTGTGATTTTGTTTCGCAAAAGCCAATGGACTTCTTGCAGGTATAGCAATCAAACAAGCTATGAAGCTGCTTTGATCTACCAAGAAGGTAGTGTTTTTTATCTATGATACGAGCGTAGAAAATCTCTAAACAGTTTTGAAGATCCTTGTAATTTAGTGCGAGTAAATCGCTTTGTCAATGAAAAGTTTGTGCCACCAATTTTTTAGAGGCAGAGGCCAGGCTGTGTGCCTCCTTGCGGACTTTAAGCAGCATTGTCACGCAACCGACGAGAGGCATTACTGCCTTCATGGTTGACACGGCGCTTCTTCTATGGTTGACATGGCGCTTCTTCTATGGTTGACATGGCGCTTCTTCTATGGTTGACATGGCGCTTCTTCTATGGTTGACATGGCGCTTCTTCTATGGTTGACAAGGCGCTTCTTCTATGGTTGACATGGCGCTTCTTCTATGGTTGACATGGCGCTTCTTCTATGGTTGACATGGCGCTTCTTCTATGGTTGACAAGGCGCTTCTTCTATGGTTGACATGGCGCTTCTTCTATGGTTGACATGGTGCTTCTTCTATGGTTGCCATGGCGCTTCTTCTATGGTTGCCATGGCGCTTCTTCTATGGTTGACATGGCGCTTCTTCTATGGTTGACATGGCGCTTCTTCTATGGTTGCCATGGTGCTTCTTCTATGGTTGACATGGCGCTTCTTCTATGGTTGACATGGCGCTTCTTCTATGGTTGACATGGTGCTTCTTCTATGGTTGACATGGCGCTTCTTCTATGGTTGACATGGCGCTTCTTCTATGGTTGACATAGCGGAATGGGCGACCCTCGCCTCCCCGCTGTGTCTACGGACCACCCTGCAGCTATGGTTGACAAGGCGCTTCTTCTATGGTTGACATGGTGCTTCTTCTATGGTTGACATGGCGCTTCTTCTATGGTTGACAAGGCGCTTCTTCTATGGTTGACATGGCGCTTCTTCTATGGTTGACATGGCGCTTCTTCTATGGTTGACATGGCGCTTCTTCTATGGTTGACATGGCGCTTCTTCTATGGTTGACATGGCGCTTCTTCTATGGTTGACATGGCGCTTCTTCTATGGTTGACATGGCGCTTCTTCTATGGTTGACATGGCGCTTCTTCTATGGTTGCCATGGCGCTTCTTCTATGGTTGACATGGCGCTTCTTCTATGGTTGACATGGCGCTTCTTCTATGGTTGACATGGCGCTTCTTCTATGGTTGACATGGCGCTTCTTCTATGGTTGACATGGCGCTTCTTCTATGGTTGACAAGGCGCTTCTTCTATGGTTGACATGGCGCTTCTTCTATGGTTGACATGGCGCTTCTTCTATGGTTGACATGGCGCTTCTTCTATGGTTGACAAGGCGCTTCTTCTATGGTTGACATGGCGCTTCTTCTATGGTTGACATGGTGCTTCTTCTATGGTTGCCATGGCGCTTCTTCTATGGTTGCCATGGCGCTTCTTCTATGGTTGCCATGGCGCTTCTTCTATGGTTGACATGGCGCTTCTTCTATCGTTGACATGGCGCTTCTTCTTTTATGGTTGACATGGCGCTTTGTATATGGTTGACATGGCGCTTCTTCTATGGTTGCCATGGCGCTTCTTCTATGGTTGCCATGGCGCTTCTTCTATGGTTGACATGGCGCTTCTTCTATGGTTGACATGGCGCTTCTTCTATGGTTGACATGGCGCTTCTTCTATGGTTGACATGGCGCTTCTTCTATGGTTGACAAGGCGCTTCTTCTATGGTTGACATGGCGCTTCTTCTATGGTTGACATGGCGCTTCTTCTATGGTTGACATGGCGCTTCTTCTATGGTTGACATGGCGCTTCTTCTATGGTTGACATGGCGCTTCTTCTATGGTTGACATGGCGCTTCTTCTATGGTTGACATGGCGCTTCTTCTATGGTTGACATGGCGCTTCTTCTATGGTTGCCATGGCGCTTCTTCTATGGTTGACATGGCGCTTCTTCTATGGTTGACAAGGCGCTTCTTCTATGGTTGACAAGGCGCTTCTTCTATGGTTGACATGGCGCTTCTTCTATGGTTGACATGGCGCTTCTTCTATGGTTGACATGGCGCTTCTTCTATGGTTGACAAGGCGCTTCTTCTATGGTTGACAAGGCGCTTCTTCTATGGTTGACATGGCGCTTCTTCTATGGTTGACATGGCGCTTCTTCTATGGTTGACATGGCGCTTCTTCTATGGTTGACATGGCGCTTCTTCTATGGTTGACATGGCGCTTCTATGGTTGACATGGCGCTTTTTCTATGGTTGACATGGCGCTTTGTATATGGTTGACATGGCGCTTCTTCTATGGTTGCCATGGCGCTTCTTCTATGGTTGACATGGCGCTTCTTCTATCGTTGACATGGCGCTTTGTATATGGTTGACATGGCGCTTCTTCTATGGTTGCCATGGCGCTTCTTCTATGGTTGCCATGGCGCTTCTTCTATGGTTGACATGGCGCTTCTTCTATCGTTGACATGGCGCTTTGTATATGGTTGACGTGGCGCTTCTTCTATGGTTGACATGGTGCGTCTTCTATGGTTGACATGGCGCTTCTTCTATGGTTGCCATGGCGCTTCTTCTATGGTTGCCATGGCGCTTCTTCTATGGTTGACAAGGCGCTTCTTCTATGGTTGACATGGCGCTTCTTCTATGGTTGACATGGCGCTTCTTCTATGGTTGACATGGCGCTTCTTCTATGGTTGACATGGCGCTTCTTCTATGGTTGACATGGCGCTTCTTCTATGGTTGACATGGCGCTTCTTCTATGGTTGACATGGCGCTTCTTCTATGGTTGACAAGGCGCTTCTTCTATGGTTGACATGGCGCTTCTTCTATGGTTGACATGGCGCTTCTTCTATGGTTGACATGGCGCTTCTTCTATGGTTGACATGGCGCTTCTTCTATGTTTTACATGACGCTTTTTAGTTAACATGACGCATTTTGGTTCACATGGTGATTCCTTTTTCTTTCTTTTGTTATGCTTCTCCTTCTCGGGTTCTTGAAGATGATCCTAGAAATAGAACCCGCTGCTCCTGAAGTAGCTAGATAGCACCGTTGTACTACCTATCGATTTGCCTGAAAATGAACCTAAAACGTTAGCCTTGACTTGGTAGGGCTGCTGCCACCTTGGTGTGCGGACTCGACGCGTCGGCAGAGTTGTCTATCCGTCACCTGAAATAAAATAACGAAGTCGCTCGGAGCAAAGGCAAATCTGAAAATTGTCTCGACAGTCGATCGTCTTAGTAGAATGCTGCTCGAACCTGAAAACCTGAAAAACCTGAAATGAGAGAGGAGAGCTCGGAGAAGGCTTCACGAGTCATCCACGATGCTCCGCGAGACGACGCAGGTCTGGAGAAAATGGCTCGCAGATGCTCCGTATTTATAGCCGAGCGGACCCCCAAAAGTCACGTGAGTTTCATGCGGTGAGCGCGTGAAACTTCCTTATTTGGTCACTAAAATCATGCGAGCGACGCGTGATTCAAGGCCAACTTCCAAATAAGGCAACCCTGTCACGCAGCAGTGGCGTGACTCAAGGTCAGTGGCCACGCACAGTGTGCGTGCACAGTCACGTGCTTTTCTGTGCTAAAAAAAGAACATGGAGAGAGAGATGCTAAGATAGAGATGCTAAGAGAGAGAGAGATGCTAAGAGACAGGGATGCTAAGAGACAGAGATGCTAAGAGACAGAGATGCTAAGAGACAGAGATGCTAAGAGAGAGAGAGAGATGCTAAGAGAGAGAGATGCTAAGAGAGATGCTGAGAGAGAGATGCTAAGAGAGAAGCCAGTATTTCTCTCAAAAGCCACCTCTGCATTTGTGCTGCGAAAAGTAACAATAACTTGGTTGAAAGTCATCTTTTATTTCGTTGAAAAGCTTAGAAACATTTTAAGCAAGCTTACGTTAAACATCACTTCTTCAAGAAAAAACTCCTAAAGGATTTCTGGAAGCTGCCACTGAAGTGGGAGAGAAAAGTTTTAGCAAAATGGCTTTTATATGCACTCATTAAAGTATTTCAGCGCTTTTCTACGGTTTATTTATCTAGATGATTTAGAACGGAAATTGATCCATTGTTCCCGAATAGCTTGACTGGGTGGAAATTCCCGTCAAACAGAATTCTAACCAATGTGAGTTGAATTCAGTTGACAGTTGTGACAGTTTTATTGTTTATAAATGTGTTTTGTCTTTTTATCGTCTTCAAGTAGGTCTAGCTACCTTGTTTCGTCATGTATTTCTCCTTATACCGATATTATCAATTTTTCCATAATTTTTTGAATTCGATATATTTTTATTTAAATCGTTAAACTTAACTCCATTTTTTTTCAAATTCGTTCGTCAGGCAGATACGAGCGCATGGCCAGCTATTGAAGTTGCATGGACAGTGCGTTTAACAATACTCAGTCTTTTCAGTGATATTCCTGAAGTTTTAAAGATAAAGTCTCCCTTAAAATCAACTGCAATACTTTATTCAGTCAAGCAAAAGCCTCTCATTGCAACCTAAACAGCCAAATATACACTGCAGTAATGTGCCAATACACTATAGCTTCCAATAATAAAAAACTCGAGCAATCAAGAATAATTTTTTTTAATTTACTTCTTCCACTTCTGGTTTTCGAAATACGGTTTACAACTCAAACTCCCGCGTCAATGTGGAAAACTAAATATAGCAAATACACTTTAACAAGCGCTGATTTATAAAATGAAGAACACAAGAAACAGTTATTGAAGCATTCGATATTATCTGTGCTGATTTTGTTTTTATAGTGATGCGCCAGAAGAGGTTAAAAAAGAAATTAATAAATTTATTTTTTCATCGGACTGAATGTCTTTCAAAATTAAAATACACTATAATTTCCAGAAAGCCGATGATAAGAGATATGCTATTTTAGTGGGTTTTTCAGTAATGAGGCGAGAGCAAGGCGGTGGTTCAACTGGTTAATGGGTTTATAGAATAATGTTATTGGAATCTAGAAAAGATTCGTGAAGAGATTCCAGCTGAGCTGCTGTATATTTATAATGTTGAAATGCTCTTCCGGAAAGTTCTAGAAATATATAATGCATTAAAACAAAATGGTTGTTAAGAAAATACTGCTAGTTATTTATCGCTATCGTTTTACCCACAGACTGCGAATACTCGTTAATTATTAAATATATTGAAATGCAGTAAATGGGAAATTGCTTCAGACACAGAACTTTCTAGAAAACGTACAAATAGAAATTTCTCAAATGTCACTACAACAGTCCCCCGCGGAAGACGGAGTCCCTATGGAAAAGTACAGTATCTATGGTTTGAAAATATGCGATGAAATGCGGTACTTAGGATAAGTTACTGTCAATTCGAATGGATTTGGCGATGGAGTCTGGTGTGATGGCGATTGATCCACTTGTGTCCTCGACTGGTGCTCCCGGTTGGCGGATTGTCGGACGTGGGACCAAACTGGGTGCTGCCGGATGCAGACAGACGACACCCTGGATGAGGTGCACCGGAGAAAGGCGGGTTGTCGCTCTGCGGCCGAGGGTACCAGGCGAAGCGCACGAGACGGATGTCGATGTTGATGGTTTTGTGGTGATGATTGCTGGCTGAATGTGGTGATGTCGTTTCGCGGTAGATGTGTCGAATGGAACGGCGGCTGGTCCACTCGTGTGTCCTCCTGCGTTGCTCCAGAATGGCGGAATGGCGCTGGGGCTGGTGCGACCTACGGAAGTTGCCGAGTTGCAGACAGACGACTCCCTGGACTACGGCGGGGGACGACGGCGGGCAGTCGCTCTGCGGCTGGGCAGCACAGAGGGAGCGCATGAGATGGGCCGGAAGCTGCTTATTTTATGTGCCCGCGCTTTAAATGGTTCTTATTTTATTTAATCAAAAGTAAGAAGTATGGAGAAGAAGTAAGGAAGTAGTAAGGAAGTAAAGATTATCCGCTGTGGGCACCGTATACTTATAGCCATCAGGAGCATCGCCGGAAACTTCGCCGGAAAACGCCGGAAATTTCTCAAATGTCACTACACTATATGTAGACATCGAATTTTTTAATTATGAATATAACAAAGTACAACGATTAAGTTACTTAAAAAGAAACAAATATAAACGTAGCATGGAAATAGATTCTGGACAACACTTGAAGATGAAAGTTGAAAAAATATTATCTGGATATTACGGGAAACTATTGATAATACACATTATAATTACGAGCTATTTTATGCCGTTAAACATTGAAAAGAACGTGATCTAAGAATAAAAATATCCCATTCGCTAACTTTTTTTAACAGGATATTTATAATAAAATAAAACATCGTTCAAGAAAACTTTCGTGTTCAGTAAACACATCGTTTTCTAGAGTCTAGTTCAGAAATTTCGAAATCAATTAACTCACTGCATTATGGTAGATAGGATGCGATTATAAATTTAGTTTTTCACAAAGACTAAACAGTATCTATAACAGCTTTCGGTTTTCGGTTCTACTTAAACAGCAATAGAAAAAAGAAAAGAAAATCGCATATGGTTAAAAATTGATTGTGAAAATTTGTTTCAACTGACATGGCCTTTCTCGATCTGGACTGCTGTTAATTTTAATTTCTCAGTACACGCTGAACTTGACCCAGTCGGCAGTCGTCTCGATCTCCTCCTCCACCTGAGCGTCGGTGAACAGCAGCAGGCGGCAGGCTCTCAGCTTGCTGTTGTACAGCACGTGTCTGCAGTTGCCAGAGTTGATGGCAGCCGCCATGCACTGCAGAGAGTTGGCCACCTGCAGCAGGTCAGAGTAGCAGTACTCAGTGCTGGCGTGGTAGCTGGTCTGCTTGAACCGAGTCAGCTTCCACGAGGCAGCAGTTGGCAGCGGCTGAGCGGCACCCGGAGTCCACTCGCAAGCGAATCCGGCTGAGCGAGAACAAGGGTAGTTTCCGATTTTTCCATGCGACAAATGTGTTACGCAGCTTTCACCGGTGCCTCTGTTTGGCTCAGATGACCTATCCCACAGTGAGTCATTCAGCGGCATGACGCCATTGCCATTGATCATCTGCCAGCCCGATCTGCTCGAAAACCTCTCGTCAGCCAAGTCGGTCACTCCAAACCAGATGTAGCAGATTCTGCAGGCGAAACTCGGCATGCTGCTGAGCAGCTGCAGAGAGCTGTACGAGTTGAGCAGCTCGCCTCCGATCATGGCGCACTGCCGGTTGGCCTCGCACCAGCTGAAGCTCCGCGATTTATTCACAAATAAGCACTTTCCCGCTTCAAGGCTGAACGGCGAGGGGCACAGCTGGGCCAGGGCTGACAGCAGCTGGCTGTCCAAAAAGGCGAGAAGGAACACCATGAGAGACTTGGACTCCATGACAAGCATGGCATGTAGGAATCGTTGAAACATGCACACGCCTAAAAATCACAGGCTGTAGCCAGATCTTTCTCAGTCAGCTTTTTATACGTGTGCATCGGATTTCTAATTATAAAAGGTTTTCGATGGTATTGTCTTTACTCTACTCCCATTGGACATGCTAGGATTTGAAATCTTAGCAACGCTGCACAGGGGTGGATTTAGGGGGCGGGGCGGGGGACTGCCGCCCACCCTCCCCCCCCCCGCCACATTGTGGCTGTCGATGATGGCGCCCCTGATTAAAGCCAAAAAAGGTTCTAACCGCCCTCAGTTTGCTCAGAATGGCGCCCCTCAGGTGTATTATGGCACCCCTCTAGTGTATTATGGCGCCCCTCTAGTGTATTATGGCGCCCCTCTAGTGTATTATGGCGCCCCTCTGGTGTATTATGGCGCCCGTCTATTGTATTATGGCGCCCCTCTAGTGTATCATGGCGCCCGTCTATTGTATTATGGCGCCCCTCCAGTGTATTATGGCGCCCCTCTAGTGTATTATGGCGCCCGTCTATTGTATTATGGCGCCCCTCTATTGTATTATGGCGCCCCTCTATTGTATTATGGCGCCCCTCTATTGTATTATGGCGCCCCTCTAGTGTATCATGGCGCCCCTCTAGTGTATCATGGCGCCCCTCTAGTGTATTATGGCGCCCCTCTAGTGTATTATGGCGCTGCAACCTCAGCTGGTGAAATCTTACAGTTTTTCCAGTTACAAAGAAGTTGAGTTCAAGTGGTTGAGCCTATCAATATTTTTAGATCACCTACACGTGTGAGCTTCCTAACTGTGCAAAACGTACTTCTATTTCAATGCATCCGATGTAAGCATTCTGTCTCAAAGTAGGTGGAATACTAACACAAAGATAAATATTTTTTGTACTGAGATTACCAACATTTGTTACATTGGATTCTAATCAGAGAATGCTAATCAGAGAATGCTAACCAGAGAATGCTAACCAGAGAATGCTAATCAGAGAATGCTAATCAGAGAATGCAAATCAGAGAATACTAATCAGAGAATGCTAATCAGAGAATGCTAATCAGAGAATGCTAATCAGAGAATGCTAATCAGAGAATGCTAATCAGAGAATGCTAATCAGAGAATGCTAATCAGAGAATGCTAATCAGAGAATGCTGATCAGAGAATGCTAATCAGAGAACGCTAGCCAGAGGATGCTAATCAGAGAATGCTAATCAGAGAATGCTGATCAGAGAATGCTAATCAGAGAATGCTAATCAGAGAATGCTGATCAGAGAATGCTAATCAGAGAATGCTAATCAGAGAATGCTGATCAGAGAATGCTAATCAGAGAATGCTAATCAGAGAATGCTAATCAGAGAATGCTAATCAGAGAATGCTGATCAGAGAATGCTAATCAGAGAACGCTAGCCAGAGGATGCTAATCAGAGAATGCTAATCAGAGAATGCTGATCAGAGAATGCTAATCAGAGAATGCTAATCAGAGAATGCTGATCAGAGAATGCTAATCAGAGAATGCTAATCAGAGAATGCTGATCAGAGAATGCTAATCAGCGAATGCTGATCAGAGAATGCTAATCAGAGAGTGCTAATCAGAGAATGCTAATCAGAGAATACTAATCAGAGAATGCTAATCAGAGAATGCTAATCAGAGAATGCTAATCAGAGAATGCTCATCAGAGAACGCTAGCCAGAGGATGCTAATCAGAGAATGCTAATCAGTGAATGCTAATCAGAGAACGCTAGCCAGAGGATGCTAATCAGAGAATGCTAATCAGAGAACGCTAGCCAGAGGATGCTAATCAGAGAATGCTAATCAGAGAATGCTAATCAGAGAATGCTGATCAGAGAATGCTGATCAGAGAATGATAATCAGAGAATGCTGATCAGAGAATGCTGATCAGAGAATGATAATCAGAGAATGCTGATCAGAGAATGCTAATCAGAGAGTGCTAATCAGAGAATGCTAATCAGAGAATACTAATCAGAGAATGCTAATCAGAGAATGCTGATCAGAGAATGCTAATCAGAGAATGCTAATCAGAGAACGCTAGCCAGAGGATGCTAATCAGAGAATGCTAATCAGTGAATGCTAATCAGAGAACGCTAGCCAGAGGATGCTAATCAGAGAATGCTAATCAGAGAACGCTAGCCAGAGGATGCTAATCAGAGAATGCTAATCAGAGAATGCTAATCAGAGAATGCTAATCAGAGAATGCTAGCCAGAGAATGCTGATCAGAGAATGATAATCAGAGAATGCTGATCAGAGAATGCTGATCAGAGAATGATAATCAGAGAATGCTGATCAGAGAATGCTAATCAGAGAGTGCTAATCAGAGAATGCTAATCAGAGAATACTAATCAGAGAATGCTAATCAGAGAATGCTAATCAGAGAATGCTAATCAGAGAATGCTAATCAGAGAACGCTAGCCAGAGGATGCTAATCAGAGAATGCTAATCAGTGAATGCTAATCAGAGAACGCTAGCCAGAGGATGCTAATCAGAGAATGCTAATCAGAGAACGCTAGCCAGAGGATGCTAATCAGAGAATGCTAATCAGAGAATGCTAATCAGAGAATGCTAATCAGAGAATGCTAATCAGAGAATGCTAGCCAGAGAATGCTAATCAGAGAATGCTAATCAGAGAATGCTAACCAGAGAATGCTAATCAGAGAATGCTAGCCAGAGAATGCTAATCAGAGAATGCTAATCAGAGAGTGCTAATCAGAGAGTGCTAATCAGAGAATGCTGATCAGAGAATGCTAATCAGAGAATGCTAATCAGAGAACGCTAGCCAGAGAATGCTAATCAGAGAGTGCTAATCAGAGAGTGCTAATCAGAGAATGCTGATCAGAGAATGCTAATCAGTGAATGCTAATCAGAGAACGCTAGCCAGAGGATGCTAATCAGAGAATGCTAATCAGAGAACGCTAGCCAGAGGATGCTAATCAGAGAATGCTAATCAGAGAATGCTAATCAGAGAATGCTAGCCAGAGGATGCTAATCAGAGAATGCTAATCAGAGAATGCTAATCAGAGAATGCTAATCAGAGAATGCTAATCAGAGAATGCTAGCCAGAGGATGCTAATCAGAGAATGCTAATCAGAGAATGCTAATCAGAGAACGCTAGCCAGAGAATGCTAATCAGAGAGTGCTAATCAGAGAGTGCTAATCAGAGAATGCTGATCAGAGAATGCTAATCAGTGAATGCTAATCAGAGAACGCTAGCCAGAGGATGCTAATCAGAGAATGCTAATCAGAGAACGCTAGCCAGAGGATGCTAATCAGAGAATGCTAATCAGAGAATGCTAATCAGAGAATGCTGATCAGAGAATGCTAATCAGAGAGTGCTAATCAGAGAATGCTAATCAGAGAATACTAATCAGAGAATGCTAATCAGAGAATGCTAATCAGAGAATGCTAATCAGAGAATGCTCATCAGAGAACGCTAGCCAGAGGATGCTAATCAGAGAATGCTAATCAGTGAATGCTAATCAGAGAACGCTAGCCAGAGGATGCTAATCAGAGAATGCTAATCAGAGAACGCTAGCCAGAGGATGCTAATCAGAGAATGCTAATCAGAGAATGCTAATCAGAGAATGCTGATCAGAGAATGCTGATCAGAGAATGATAATCAGAGAATGCTGATCAGAGAATGCTGATCAGAGAATGATAATCAGAGAATGCTGATCAGAGAATGCTAATCAGAGAGTGCTAATCAGAGAATGCTAATCAGAGAATACTAATCAGAGAATGCTAATCAGAGAATGCTGATCAGAGAATGCTAATCAGAGAATGCTAATCAGAGAACGCTAGCCAGAGGATGCTAATCAGAGAATGCTAATCAGTGAATGCTAATCAGAGAACGCTAGCCAGAGGATGCTAATCAGAGAATGCTAATCAGAGAACGCTAGCCAGAGGATGCTAATCAGAGAATGCTAATCAGAGAATGCTAATCAGAGAATGCTAATCAGAGAATGCTAGCCAGAGAATGCTGATCAGAGAATGATAATCAGAGAATGCTGATCAGAGAATGCTGATCAGAGAATGATAATCAGAGAATGCTGATCAGAGAATGCTAATCAGAGAGTGCTAATCAGAGAATGCTAATCAGAGAATACTAATCAGAGAATGCTAATCAGAGAATGCTAATCAGAGAATGCTAATCAGAGAATGCTAATCAGAGAACGCTAGCCAGAGGATGCTAATCAGAGAATGCTAATCAGTGAATGCTAATCAGAGAACGCTAGCCAGAGGATGCTAATCAGAGAATGCTAATCAGAGAACGCTAGCCAGAGGATGCTAATCAGAGAATGCTAATCAGAGAATGCTAATCAGAGAATGCTAATCAGAGAATGCTAATCAGAGAATGCTAATCAGAGAATGCTAGCCAGAGAATGCTAATCAGAGAATGCTAATCAGAGAATGCTAACCAGAGAATGCTAATCAGAGAATGCTAGCCAGAGAATGCTAATCAGAGAATGCTAATCAGAGAATGCTAATCAGAGAATGCTAGCCAGAGGATGCTAATCAGAGAATGCTAATCAGAGAATGCTAATCAGAGAACGCTAGCCAGAGAATGCTAATCAGAGAGTGCTAATCAGAGAGTGCTAATCAGAGAATGCTGATCAGAGAATGCTAATCAGTGAATGCTAATCAGAGAACGCTAGCCAGAGGATGCTAATCAGAGAATGCTAATCAGAGAACGCTAGCCAGAGGATGCTAATCAGAGAATGCTAATCAGAGAATGCTAATCAGAGAATGCTAGCCAGAGGATGCTAATCAGAGAATGCTAATCAGAGAACGCTAGCCAGAGGATGCTAATCAGAGAATGCTAATCAGAGAATGCTAATCAGAGAATGCTAGCGAGAGGATGCTAATCAGAGAATGCTAATCAGAGAACGCTAGCCAGAGGATGCTAATCAGAGGATGCTAATCAGAGAATGCTAATCAGAGAACGCTAGCCAGAGAATTTTTGTCTTAAAAATGGAAAAAAAAGAAAACTAGCCGTGAAGATTGCATGACGACTATTTTTAGAAACATTTGCTTCAAGTCTGTTGTCAAACTTATTGATGCTTTAACTGCAGCTTTTGAGTCATGCAGTCCTACTCCACCTGTGCCCATCACCTACTGTTTGTCGCTTGCTAGGAAAGCAAGCAAACAGCTTTTAGCATTAGTTTCAGCGCGCTTTAAATGTCTTGCTTTGTCGGTCGAAATTCGGGGATAAAAGAGAAGAATTATTTACAATTTAAATGGATCATAAAATCTTGTTTCATTTGCTTTAAATATAGAAAATATCTCGCTTTGAAGCAGGGGCGGACCCAGGATTTTATCGAGGGGGGGGGGGCAAGCCTCACGTCTGGTCAGGATAGAGCTGCAATTAGGGTACCATGATACCAATACAGCATGATCCCAATACATCTGAGAATTTTTTGGCAGAGCTTTTTTTGTCCGCCCCTGCTTTGAAGGTAAGCAGATTTGACCCGAATATATTAAAACAGTACTGAAAATTTGCATTAGACATTGTTGTAAGAACCCGACAAAAATGTTATAGCCAATATTAAAATAATAAAATATGCTACTGACACTACTTGTACAACCTTTAACAGTAGCATCAAAAGAATTTTTTAGGTTTTTATGTTCGTGCCTCGTACTTCAGCACGGATAAGAGCTTAATAAAAATTTAACTTATAGATCTTAGTAAGCTGAAATATTTGGAATTAATTTCTTCTTCAACTGCTAGGAAAGCGCGTTCACAACTTTCTGAGCTGCTAACTTGACTGCGTGCATACAATTCTTTGCGATGACGTCATCATTGGCCTTTTTGACAATTTTTTTTTTGAGATTCGGATTCAAATTTGAATGCAAGACAAGGAAAAACCGTCCCGTTTTCTCCACCGTGAAACACGGGCCTCTCTTCTTTTGCTTTCGCGAGTTTCCAGCTTCATCTGCTTTAGTAAAGATGATTTTTGACTAGTCAATCAAGAAATCTAGATTAGAAGACAGATGACTAAAAAGGATAAAAGCAGTTCAAGCGCTTTTTCGCTAGCCCGCAAAAGCAGAGCAAAAACAGAAGCTCAAGAAAGCTAAATTTATTGGCTAAAGAGAAGGCTAGTTGAAATGTACTTTAAATTACTGTTGGGGTTGAGTTAGCACAAAAGCAAAAAGAACTAGAATAATATATAACTAACTTCAACAAATGGGAAGTCAACAGAACACAAAATACAGTCCAAACAGAATTAAAGTATTTTTGGTGACGCATTGGCACTAGAAAAGAAGTAGGTCACTTCAAGTGTTTTATCACCCCCGTGTTGTGATAATCGATCATGCCAGTCAGTGATGTCGGGTCAGCATGAAGCTGTCATGAAAGGGTCTACTTCGAAAATTTTTTGTTCATCCAAGCGTTGTTTTGTATCTTCAGCAACTCCAGTCGGCAGGCCAAATCATCCACACCGAGTCGTACAAGTACCGCCCACAGTCGCTACAGGAGGTGCTGCTGACGCTGTCACCCTACCGGTCACCCTACCGGTCACCCTACCGGTCACCCTACCGGTCACCCTACCGGTCACCCTACCGGTCACCCTACCGGTCACCCTACCGGTCACCCTACCGGTCACCCTACCGGTCACCCTACCGGTCACCCTACCGGTCACCCTACCGGTCACCCTACCGGTCACCCTACCGGTCACCCTACCGGTCACCCTACCGGTCACCCTACCGGTCACCCTACCGGTCACCCTACCGGTCACCCTACCGGTCACCCTACCGGTCACCCTACCGGTCACCCTACCGGTCACCCTACCGGTCACCCTACCGGTCACCCTACCGGTCACCCTACCGGTCACCCTACCGGTCACCCTACCGGTCACCCTACCGGTCACCCTACCGGTCACCCTACCGGTCACCCTACCGGTCACCCTACCGGTCACCCTACCGGTCACCCTACCGGTCACCCTACCGGTCACCCTTCCGGTCACCCTACCGGTCACCCTACCGGTCACCCTACCGGTCACCCTACCAGTCACCCTTCCGGTCACCCTACCAGTGAGGACAGGAGAGCATTCGACTTATCGTCCTACCCCAAGGACGTGCACTGTGACTATAATTATTTATTAAACTAAGAAACCCATTTGACAGCCTATTTTGTTTTTCTGTGTTCTGGTATCGTTAAGGCGTAACGCTCATTGATGAAGCTGACCATGATGAAGCTACACCGTTCCACAATGAAACTCAGCATCCTTGCCAAGACAAGTTGTGGGCTATTAAATAAAAGTTAAGAAATCACCAAGACCCTTTAAAAGTAATTTTGTAGATTCAATACTGTGTACAGTTGCTACAGAATTCACTTCAGTCACATTGCAAAACCGAAAAGGTTCATTGAATGCTGCATCTGCATAATCATACGGTAATGGCTAGAGTTCCGGCTCTAGCCATTGCCTAATCATCATGGTAATCATACACATTAGATAGAGCAAAATTTGACTTTCCAGTCTCTCCTATTTCAATCTATGAAGCATCGGCAGTCACAGAGTTTTCCGTTCCGACGACAGTCTCAAGCACAAATCGGTAATCAAAAATTCTATTCGCTCACCAATTGCAAATAGACTCAGCCAAGTAGAAGTGCATTTTTGCAGTGTTAATAACATAAGAAAAGTCATAAATAGCTGTGTTCAGTTATAGAGCATTACTTGAAAGTACATATATATGCCTCGAGTCCAGTGGAGACATGATCATAAGCGCTTGCGGTAAAGCTTGTAAATTTAATAAAGCAAAATAAGAGGGCAAATGTCTCGAACTAATAACGGCCGTTACTATATTCCGAGTGCACACGTAATAACCGAAATAAGCTAGCGATCGATCGAAAGTTTACTCCTATAAAAAACAAAATCGCTCAGGAAACTACATCGTAACTACGCAACAAAGTAAGATTTAGCTAAGAGAGCGACAGAATTAATTGTGAATAGCTCTGGCATTGAGTAAAAATGAGTGATTACGTATTGATTAAATCGGTGCAGAAATACAGAACAGTACAGAATGCAGAAGTTTTAAAAGAAATTAATTTAGGAATTTTATGACAATATGCAAATTAGAGAGATGCTTAATAACAGTCGGCAAGAAAAATGATATATTCTTTTAAAGCACAGCGTAGGACGCTGAAGGTAAAAAGAAACAGAAATTTACATTTCACTCGAATGCTCGTACGTCGATTAAAATTTTTACCACAGAATCTGTGCACAATTCACTTTGCGATAAAAAACAGCGTCTTAACAAACTCAAAACACGCTGAGTCCGGTCCCACGTAGCAAAATCAGATTGTAACTCAGGGGATGTAGAAATTCACTCGCAAGCAAATCCGCTCTCAGCTGCGCATCGATTATGGCCAAATTTCAATTTTCGATTGTGAGTCTTTGCGATAAAGATGATATTATCTCAAAAAGCTCAAAACACGCTGAACTTGACCCAGTCGGCGCTCGTCTCGATCTCCTCCTCCACCTGAGCGTCGGTGAACAGCAGCAGACGGCAGGCTCTCAGCTTGCTGTTGTACAGCACGTGTCTGCAGCTGCCTGAGTTGATGCCAGCCGCCATGCACTGCAAAGAGTTGGCCGCCTGCAGCAGGTCAGAATAGCAGTACTCAGTGCTGGCATGGTAGCTGGAGTCCGAACGGAGTCCGCTTCCACGAGGCAGAAGACGGCAGCGGCTGAGCGGCATTCGGAGTCCACTCGCAAGCGAACCCGAACAAAGCCCAACAAAACACATTTTCGAATTTTCCCGGAGATGAGCGCAACAGGCAGTTCTCATCGGTGGCTCCATTCGGCTCAGTCAGCTGAGTCCAAAGTGAGTTGTTCAGTGGCATGACGCCGTTGTCGTTGACCATCTGCCAGCCCGATCTGCTCGAAGATCTCTCGTCAGCTAAGTCGGGCACTCCGAGCCCAAAGAGGCAGTCACTGCTGGCGAAACTCGGCATGCCGCTAAGAAGCATATCAGAGAGCTGTACGAGTGGAGCAGCTCGCCTCCGATCATGGCGCACTGCCGGTTGGCCTCGCATCAATTCAGACTTCATTTGAGACCCACATTGGAATTTTTCTAAAAAATATTTTGCAGTACTTTTTAGAGACTCTCGGCACGCGCAAATTGCAAATCCCAGGAAAAAAAATTGTGAGAAGTCATAATAAGGGAAATTCACAAGTTTTTCAAGTCAAAAAAAGACGATCGTCTCATGCATCCAGTGCTTTTCATGCCCTTTCTGCTGCTAAACATCCGCTTGTCAAGAAAGAATCTGAAAGAAAGAAACTGGGTAAATTCAGCAATTTCAAATGTAGGAAACTGAAAACTACGGTAGAATCAAGGACCACTATGTACTTCAGTACATTAGGACGCTACACTACTCAAAGACCGTGTACGAGTACTTTTTTGGAGGTCCATTTCCGTCAAAAAAGACACTGCGCAGATAGTAAAAGCAAAAATGATTGAATTTGATCTGGGTTAGTGTGAAGATTATCGCATTCTTTTACGAGGGCTGTCCAAAAAGTCTTAGGACTTTTTCACATGAATCTTTTTAACAGTCAGAAGAGTAACATTTGAAAATATCACCAACTTTTCAAAAGTTATGTGATGAGGACGCACTTTTTCCCAAATCCCGCGCTAGCACATGGGCTCTAAACTTACTTGCCTACTAACAGTGGGCAATGGGCATTTTTATCCTTTTTCTGCGAGTTTTCATGGAATCTATACTAGATATAATGTCTGGCCATACTAGTAGTCATAATAACATAGGCGCGGCTTTTTGGGTCATAAATCATCGCTTTCGAAGCTGGTCTGACAGCCACCTGCGCCTCACTCAGTGTTGAGGCGGGCGCCAGATGGTCTGAGAGGATGCGGGCGGTAGCTTTTTTCTCATCATCTTGACAGGCCATCAAGATTTATGAGGTCAGAGCCTATTGTTCGTGTTCACTCAAGCGTGTGACAGCTTTGACAGCTATGCGTTTTACCCCTAAAAGTACCTTGGGATTAGTGATTAGCGATTTCTCTTCATTATCTTCACTTTCTATTTAATAAGAGCTTTCTAATGTATATTTTTTCATTAATTTCTGTCAATCCTACGCGAAAAGTCATAAATCATTTTGTTGCGATTTTGAGTGATTTATGGCCGCACCTGTCATCTTTTTACGGCCCTGTGGGAACTGATAGGATCTCCCGGTCACGTGATTCTGGGTAGCAACAAGCTTAGCCAATCAGAAAATTCGGCGCTCATTTTAACAAAACGGCTCAGCCAATCAGAATCGACGTGTTCCATTATAACAAACTGCGGTCCAGTTGGCGGCTATTTAAACCGGAGTTTTTGGCCCGCTAGGACTCAACTTTGGCTCGGGCCCAGCGCGTAACTTCCGGTTCCCGGAGCACGACCGTCGTTTCTTGATCCCCGGATTGCGACTTCCCCCCCCCATCATCATCAAGGACGAGTCCCCCGGTCATCAGCGGCGAACATCAAGTTAAGAGCATCACCTGCTAGCTAACAGCGAAGATTGTGACAGCATCATCCCGGGTCTACAGCTGCAGAGCATCGAGCCGATTCGGTCACTGTGGATTACCTGGTCTCCGGCTGTTGAGTTTCTGATTGGTTGGGTGAGAGGCTACCTAGACTTGCTTGATTGGGTGATCCCTTATCTGTCCCCTGTTGCAGTAGCTGAATTAGGCGCACACTTTTGCTCATTCTGTTCTAGTGCTGTTGCTGAGGCAGAAATCATTCAATAATACTGCTAGTAGTCTAAGACTCTAATTCAATCTGAAGTGTGAAGTGAACTAAGGAGAAGGTTAAATCTAACAGTTATTTTTATCGGTTTTATTTCTTTGTTCGCCGATGGCTCAGATGATAGTAGCTAAGCTAGTAGGCGCCGGTCACAGTGGACCAATGGCAAGGCAGTTCTCAGTCGACCAATCTATCAAATCAGTGAGCAAAACTGCCAGAAGTGCAGAATCGGCGCCAGAGATGTGCTTTGTGCACTCTAGGGTAGCCAAGCGGCTCGGGTAAATGAATCATGCGGTCTCTGAAGTTCGAGTTAGTCTATCATCAGCGCTATGAGAGGCTAGTTGGCGCGTTGAAGGCCAAAAATACATATCTTCGTATTTAGCAATGTAATAGTACATGTAGCTACCCCATAGACTCGCCACCGCAAGAATCCCCTGCACAAGTCCCCTCTGTACCTGCATGGCCAATGCGATCTAGTCCCAGCAGTGTCCCTTATCATCGGCTATGACTTCGAGATTGACAGCAAAAAGACACTAGTTGGCAGGTAGGTGCGAAGCCCCTTCTAGTCGGAAGCCCGATTTCGAGAGTCCCGGTGTGGTGAGCCAGGGCGCACGGGCTGGTGGCAGCAAGTTAGTTGATCTGCGGATTAGCTAATTTCTACTTTCAAAATTCTCCCTGCTCGTCTCTCGCTGTCCCTCTCTTAGCTGTAGGACCTAGACTGCTCGCCACACGATCAAGCTACCATGGGGCTGACCATCTGACAGGAGTGGGGGGCCAGGTCTCTAATAGATTTATTTCTGAGCCTGAGGCCCGAAGGCTTCCCTAACAAGGAGCCCGAAGGTCGAAACCCATCATATGCCTCATTTACTGCAGTGGGGTACTGCATGCATCTCAATACATGAACAGGAACTTGGATGCTGCATATGGAGCACCAGGAAACATGAGTAAGTCAGTGCTTGCTTTCATAGTTGTCTTTCAAAAAAATTCAAATATGTTCCTCAGTGGCAGCTGAGACCTTCTCAATAAGCCGCTGCTCAGCGTCGACCTCCACCTGCTGGATGGCGTAGTCATCCTTCAGTTGGATGCATTTCTTCCACCGGATAAGCATGTCATCAATGGCATCTGCGTACGGCTTTGCCTGTCTTGACAAGAACCAGTCGCACCTTCCTGCTGACGGCGCAGTCACGGTTGGCATGAACTCTGCCCCTCGGTTTCAGAGTGCCACACAAGCCGAAGCAAATGAAACTTGTACCATACGCTCCTAGATATAGAAAGTGATGACGTGGCACATGCTAGAGATTTTTCGCACAAGTTTGAATTTGGTTAATTTCTGTGAGATTTCAAAATTGGAGTTCAGTTCCAGTTCCTGTTCATGTATTGAGATGCAGTGCCCCACTGCAGTTAAGAAGGCATAACTTTTGAAAAGTTCGTGATATTTTCATAATTATTTCACTGTGTCGTTTGTAAGCAAAAGCCGCTATGAAATAAATCAGTTGCTATCACTCTTGCATCAAGAGTCATGTGAAAAAGTCCTAAGACTTTTTGGACACCTCGTAATACGAATGCAAAACATGTTACTGTAGTTGTGCAGTAAAGGTTTTGTTTTCATAATTTTATTTTATTTTATACAGTGCAAGCCCAAAGTTGTAAATACTCACAAGGATTATCCCATTGCAGTCTCCTCATTATCCCCGATCAAAGGTATATTTTTAATTTGATTTTTGATTTGGCAGCTGCTCTTCTTACTTAACTCATAAATTATATGGCCGGGGTATCGAAATTTGATGACACTGCGACAATGACCGCTCAGTCACTTTTTGACTGGCAACGGGTTTGAATGGAACCCCGCTCAGCCAATCAGCCAATCTTAATTTGTTACGGTACAAGAAATCACAAGGCCAGTTGGTACATGTAGATATTTAATGTACACCTGTAAACTGCTGATTTTTTCAGCTGATTGGAGCTCAAATTTACTGAATTCTGAATCCCTGGATCGCGACATTTTCCCTCTATCTCTAATTAGAGATAAGGGATAAATAGAGATAAGGGATAAATAGAGATGATCTCTAAAGGGCCTCTATAAGTTTCTGATAGGGCTGGGCGGACTTGCTTAAAATGCTATTACAATTTGTACATCTGACATGATACCACCCGGTGAAAAATTCGACCCAGAATCGACCCAGAATATTCTGTGTCGATTCGATGTCGAATGTGCACTCAGAAAATTTGGAAATTCGATCATCGAAATTTCGACGAATATTCGATTACTGCTATCACAGCTACTTTTAGTAGTGTTACAATTGTATATTAAAAATTCGTTCTGAAAAAAAAAGAAAATCGTCTGCTTTTTTATGAGTTAATTTTTACTTAATTGTATTGTATCCATCGCACAGCTGTGATACGTATATTTCTGTCTATTTAGATCATCAAACAGTTTAAAAGTTACATAGAACAGTCATGTTGCGAAATTTCAGTATTAAAAATCAAAGCTTCTAAATTTCATAAAAACTGCATAATAACAAGACTAATAAGGTTTCGGACAGTGCTGAAAGTTTGCATGTTACGAAAGATATTTTTGAGCAGAAAAAAAACAAATTTATGAAGCACTATACTCGAAATGATTTGCTAAAATTTAATAGTCAGCGATCGGGTTACTTTTAGCAAAGGCAGGCGGACAGACAGAAGCCACGCCTCGCAGCGCTCAGTCACTCTGCGCTGGCGGCAGGACCACTGGAGCTCTTTTGCTGGGGAGTGCGCAGGCCAGATCGTACGGGGGGCATCCGAGAGGAAGTTAAAAATGCGCTCCTCCACCTCCTTCGTGGCGTGCTGAATTGTACTTGGCCTTTCGAGATTGCCTCTGAAATGAAATTGAAATTCATTTAGCAACACGGGGTCTCTATAGCCTACTACCAATAGTAGCGTTCGTTAAGTCGTTAACCTAGATAAAGTTATGATCTCAGACCTAAGTAATCTATACTCATTGTCATTTCATATCAGCAACGCACCTTCACTACGGCCTCAAAGCCACTGAAGCTTATCTTGCCGTTATTTCCAGTGCGGTTGAAGTCAAACTGGACATGGAGTCTTTCCCTTCCAGCATGCAGAGCTCTCGTTTCTGTGGGAAGTAGAAGTATGTGTGGTTAGCGATGATCTTATTTAGAGCATTAAACTTATCAAGAAGTTTTTGCAAGAAAAAACTGCAGGACATCAAGCGAAATCAACTCACCACTCATTGCTTCTGGAAATTACTGACGCCAGCATCCTGGCCTGCACGTTCATCGCTCCTGTGGCCTGTGGGATGAATTTATGAATGCACGCAATGAATTTGCTTGACTCTTGCTTAACTAAATTGTACAATATACGTTAATTTCAGCACTTTATTATACTTAAAAGTGGTGCTGACCGACTAGAGCAGGATTTAGAAACTTACTGATGAGTTCTTGCTGAGCTCCTGACTCCTGCAGATTAAACAGTGGCATCGTATACTGCTGACAAGAGGTTCGGTTTGAATGCAGTCTGTAGAATGCAGTCCTGGAGGACCTTCCTGACGGTCGCGGCGCTCTTGTCCAGCATCATCGGCTACCGTCGCGGCTTGTCCAGCATCATCGGCTGCCGCCGCGGCTCGTTCAGTGTCATCGGCTGCCGCCGCGGCTTGTCCAGCATCATCGGCTGCCGCCGCGGCTTGTCCAGCATCATCGGCTGCCGCCGCGGCTTGTCCAGCATCATCGGCTGCCGCCGCGGCTCGCCCAACGTCGTCGGCTGCTGTTTGTCCAGCGTCATCGGCTGCTGCCACGGCCCGACCAGCTTCATCGAAGGCAGTGATCCCGCGTTATATCCACAGTGAGTTGCCTCACCCATGCAACTTTTTAACTCAATGTTCATTTTTTGCCTATTATTTGTTATCTTTCACATACTGTATAATTTGCGCTTATAACTGTGGAACAGTTTCTTTTTGCTTTGTTCATATAATCCCTGCTACAAACTTTGCTTGCATTACACCCTTCCGTTTTTATTATTCTTGTTGCCTAAAAACTATACATATGCTGTTATGTCTCATTGCTTTTATTGAAAATTTTTCTCACTCAAAATGCTGATAGGTAGTACTTGTAACATTTTTTATTCAAAAAATTTTTTTGGGGAGGCAGGTTGTGCAGGGCCCCTCCCGATTTCTTTATAAAATAGTCACCGTTTAGTCAATTTAAATTCACGCCAAAACTAAGAATCATATTTTGTTTTAATACTCGTATTTTCTATAATATTTTGCGCTAACGAATTTTTGTTTAAAACTGTAGCAAATTTTAGTATAAATAAAAGCGATTTCAGCGGAGGAGAAGACAACCTCGCGCATCGCGGTTCCGCAATAAGTGATTGATAGCGAATAGTAAGAGTTCCGAGAAAATAAGAATTTAAGAAGTGCTTTCTGTGTTAATTCCTTTTACTGAAGCGTATACAGTACATACTATTAAGAAGCAGCAGTATTGAGTAGTAAGAGAATACGAAGTAGATCTGAAGTGATACGTGTAAGAATAACCGGAGGCTGTGACCCTCTGATCTCGGTAACGCCCAAGGACTTGCAAAGTACATGGAATACATACACCAGTATAGCCAATAGACCACTCAGGCCAAAAGTACAGTAAACGCTACCGGAATTAGAATAAACGCTACCAGAATAACAGAGGAATAATACTTATAAGGGCTATTTTTTTAGAGGCAGGGGGGGTTGTGTGCACCCTGGCGCACTTTAAGCGACATAGGCACACAACCGGCTAGAGGCATTACTGCCCATTCCGCCGACTCCCCTGAGCAGGCATACAAGCGCGCGGATACGTTACGCAGGCACACGCTCACACAGGAGTGTACAGCGGCCCTAACTTTATCAATTGTTAGGCATGTACACTTCACTGCGCCTTGGGGGGTTGGCTCTCAAGGCCGTTAATTGCACAAGCGAGCCAAGCCGAAATTCCAATTCAGCCCCAAATTAATGTGGCTGCACTTGGAATCGAGCCTGGGTCGCGGCACACCAGAGCAGCTGCGCTACCGCTGGGCTACGCCCCCCCTTTAGAAGGACTAATAGTTTCCAAGAATAATACTCAGATAAATACTCAGACTAAATACTAATTAAGATATATACTCAGATCAATTCTAAGAAATGTTTCTCGGATTATTCTAAGATTGATAAACCCATAATTTATTAATAGGATAATCCTGGTGGCAGCTACCAACTTAACAAGAACACTTAAAGATTAGTGTAGGAAGTTAGCTCTAGCACAGCTTGGTGACATAACGGTGGGATAATTTCAGTAAGAGGAAACACGCCTGTAACATCTATATTATTGGAAAAGTATTTTAAACAAGAGGGTGCAGATAAACACTTTTAGAAACAGAGAGCTTGCATATATAGCAGCCGTCTGCCCAGTGTTTTAATTGCATCCATGGCAGCTATCTACCTAGTGTTTTAACTGTGTTGCATAGTTTATCCCATGTACAATATAATCTCAAATTATTGCTGTTTTTTGTTTATTTGAATAGTAGCTCGTAATTCCCAATAATTTGAACAGTATATCATATATTGTTTATTAGATGCGGCTGCCATGCTTGCATTTAAAGCACTACTAGGTGGATGGCTATTACCTATTATGCATGCAAGCTCTCCATTTTAGAAATGCTTATATTTTATAGTGATCTAGATAAACTTAAAGTCATTATTTTTTACCTTACATTAATAAAAACTAATGTATATACTATATTTTAATGTTATCATAAAAAACTTCTATCAAAAATGAAATATCACATCATGTATTCATGTTTAAAGACCTAAAAAATTCCTGAATGGTCACAATACTCTGTCATTTACTCTGGCAGTGGTGGCATGCTTAAAAATTAGCATGCATTGCTGCAAGGAGCATACCAAAAAAACTTTGCCAACTCCTTGATGCATTTTATGCTATGCATCACATGCGCATGCGGTAGGCCTATTACTGTATTAGATTGCTTAAGGGCTAGGATCTTATTGAACAGAACAATTTCCCCAAAAAATAGCATCCTTAGGAGTATGGACTAAATTGCTATGTGTTTTTCCCTTGTCTTAGTGTATCTTTTTTATTTTTTATTTCTTTTATTTTTTAATTTTCTTTTATTTATTATTCAATTTTTTTATTAGATATGATTTTCTTTATTATTGTATTAGGCCATATTGGTAATAGACAATTCAACAACAAGATATTTTAGTGATAGTCACTTTGGCAACAAATTCCAACAATTTTGGCAATTTCAATGAAACTTTAAATATATAGATTTAATAAAAAGATGTAGGCCTAGCTTTTGCTTTGTTGCCTTGAAATAATTCTCTATACTATGAATAGAAAAAATGTTTATGGCCATCTTATCTAAACTGATCTATATCACTTGCAGTCAGTCTAAAAAGATAGGTAGTTAATGGAATAAAGTGATAAAAATATTTGAGTCTATATATCACCATTTTTTAATTTAATATATTAAAGTTTATTCCATTGTCTTTACTAAACTATTATAAATACTTGCTTAAAATGGTTTAAACAGATAAATTTTTGTAAAAATATATTTACAGACACTTGTTTTGAATTTTTGTCTAACCTATCAAGAAATTCAAATAGTTTAATAAAATGCATAATTGGCTAATATCTTATTTTTTAAGTAAAATTCAAAAAAATATTGTTTTCATCAAATCAAACTTTCCTCATTCATACTATACTATGGGCTTTTTCCAAATATTTATGCAAGTTTTGTTGCTGATGTAGTTCTTGTTGATGCCAATTACCCTGCTACTCCACCTTAATGGCTTTGTCTTTGGCTTAGGCGCCCCACTGTGAGAGGCCCTGCCACCACTCCCAATAACTTCTGGCCTCCTCCAGTTGCTTGCAGACTGCTTGCAGGCCCTCATAGCACCACAACGGCTCAACCTCCTTCTACCATCAGACACCAGGCAGTCCCAGATGTGCTCCATTGACTTATCTTCCATGCCACAGCACTGGCACTGTCCCTCTTCCTACAGCCCAATTCTTCTCCTGTAAGTAGCCAGCTCAATTGAGTGCCCTGTGCGCATTCTTCTGTAGCTTACTTTCTCTCTGTAGCTGAACCCCGGGTCTTTTCCTGCCGCTTATGCTTTCATATACCCTCCTCATTCTCTCATGCCTCCACTCTCAAATCTGCCTCCCAATCCACCTCACCCTCTTCGCGACCATGCTGGCCAACACCTTCGCATCGTCATGCCCCATCTCATTAACTGCCTCGCCCACCACCTTATCTGCCTCCTCATTCCTGCTGATCCCATAATGGCTAGGGATCCAGAGCAAGGTCACCCGCTTTTCATTCTGATCTAGCTTTCTGAGCTCCAATGTAATGAGTCTAGCCAGTGGATTTCTTCCATGCCTATTGATAGTTTGAAGGCTGCTCTTACTGTCCGTGCATACCACCGCTTTACTCCAGTTGTTCTGCTCAGCAGCAAGCCATCTAGTTGCTTCCCAAATAGCATAAAGCTCTGCTTATGTGGATGATGCGACTCTCCCTCCCGCTATTTTCTTTGACGCTAACGTCTGCTCCATGTCACCTCTCAAAACCACCATTCCCCTATCTCCAGCTCCTATGCTGTTCACTGAGCCGTCCATGAAGATAACTGCATCTGCCCCTTTGCTAGCTTCCTTGATGCGCACCTTGCCCACTGCTTTGCACTCCTCCTCATTGTCCGGCTGCCTGCCTTCTGCAATGATCGAGACACCTTTCCATTCCACTCCCAGTCTTTCTGGGTTCACGTCCTCAAACCTTAGCACTTTCTGATGCCATTCCTTCAGCAGCTCCCATGCCCATCTGTTCCAACTCCACCTACTGCGCCTGCCAGTCCCTTTCTCCTCTGCCAGCCTTCTCTTGATTGAGCCTTCTCTACATCTAAGCAGCTTGTCCAGCCTCTGCACCACTCTCCAGCTGGCCATTCCGCGTAACTCCTTGGTTCTGCTCTCTTCCCTGACTCCCTCAATCAGTGTTATCGCTAGCAGCCCTCTAAAAACTCTTGTAGCCTATCTCTGCAGCACTTCCAGCTTCAACCAGCTCTTATCACTGAGCCATGGCATCCAGGCTATAGATCTGTATATGATTTTACTCTCAATCACCGCTGTGTACGTCTGCCTCAGGATTTTGCTCTGCCAGCCCTAGTCTGCTGATATAATATAGTGATTATTGTCACCAATAGTTCATTTGTCCCTAAATTACTGCCAAATTGTCCAACTGTCTATTATCCTAAAGTCTTATCACTAAAATGATTAGTACCTATCTAGATCATTTTAGATCTAGTTTCTACTTTCATCTAGTCATGCATGTCAGTATTAAAATCCTATCTTAGATATATGCATGCCAATACATGCCAAAAGTAATAATTCTCTAAAATATATACTGAAATTGCAAACAATTTGGTGTGAAAGAGTTTCCTAAAAAGTTTTTGTTTATTATAGGCTAGGCCTTTATTATAGATTGTTAATTTAAAAAGATTGAATTAATGTTCAAAAAATGGTATATAATTAGAGTTTTCTATATAGTTTTCAAAGAGAAAATGAGAGAAAGGAGAGCACCTCCAATCCCAGGCACTGACATGGTAGAAAAGACTGAAGAAAGTCAATTTTGTTGAATTGTGGATATTTTGAATTAGGTAAATTCTTTGTCAGGGCTGTAAGCAAGTAAAATTTATTTTGCATGGATTGCCATCAATATATAAAGGCAATATTGCCAGGGAAAGACAAATTTGATAAATGGGTAGCTCAATTGCTTAAAACAATATGCATGGCCAATATATTAAAACAAGTCTAAAACTGAAAAATGCGGAGAGGTGGCTAGAACTGTACAAGTGGGCCTAAATGACCTTTAAGTGTAGGAGAACAATTGTAAAATTAAAAGGCAAAAAATAGACAAGGCAAATAAAAAGTTAGTAAAAGCTCAGAGCAAAAACGGCAGGTGCACCATACATAGTGTCTGAAAACCCTAGAATAAAAAAGCAGAGAAAAAATAAACAAAATAAATCAAAGTAAAGCCAATGATAAAAAATTTTACAGAGGGAACACAAAATAGCAATAAAAGAGCATTTGTACAGGTGTCAGAAAAAGGAATTAGTTGGCAGGATCCAGCTATGACAGAGCAGAGTATAGAGGCTCCTCCCCTTGGTGTAGGTGGGCAGCACTAGGGTCTCGCAGTGCCATATCACCCTGTCCTTCACCTTGGCAGCCAGGGCTTTGGAGGTTGTACAGTGCGGTAGGATCAGCAGGATGGCCAAGTTGTATAGCATGCTAGTAAGTTCATTGGCGCCATGTGGAACACAAGTCCTCAGGACCTCAATGAACTTGGCCTCCTGGCACTAACGCCACTCATTAGCTTTGGGTCCTGTGCCATCGTGTGTCCAGATGCCAGTGAAGGCGACAATCTATCAGACTGTGGCCATTGCTAGTGAAGTGGTGCACCACCAGAGTGTCGTAGGCATGCCAAATGTCACCAACTTGCCTATGTGTGCCAGCATGCAACTGCGGATGCTGTTGGCAGTCTTGCCAACGTATACTGTGTGATTGCATTGCGGCAAAACATGGCATAGATGGTGATTGTGGTCTTACAGTTGATCCTTTGGCTGATGAGTATCTAGATGGTGGTGGCTGCTGAACTGGGATAGATTGTTGAACTGGGTGTGTACCTGGCAGCACTTGCAGAGTTGGGCTGGGTTGCATAGTAGAAAAAACCAAACTCCCATTGTCTAGTTTGGTAGAAGCCCAGCTCCGTCAGCACATGATACTTGATAGTGTGGAGGAAGTGCTGGCTGTAGCCTTGGTGTTGCACCAGATTCAGTATCAGCCCAGTGCACGCTGCATCAAAGTTGGCCATCTGGGAGCTTTGTTGGGTGGAGTTTTCTATATAGTTAAGAGAAAGAGAGAGAGAGAGAGAGAGAGAGGAGGGCACCTCAAATCTCAGGCACTGACACAATGAAAGGACTGATGTAAGTTTGTTTAGTTGAAGTTCTAATATTTTGAATTAGTTACTCCTTGTCAGGGTAGAATGAAGGAAAGAGAAAGAAAAGAGAAAAGAAAGGTCATGTGTATTGAGCAAAAAAAGTATATAGGATGTTGGCTACCAGTTTTAAGCCTCTGTGCTCTTTGTCAGGCCAAACTATTAGGGTATAATGCAATGCAAGTTTTCATTTTTAAGTATTATTTTTGTCAGTCTAATAAAAATGACCAGCTATACATGTTGTCAGTAGCTATAGGCTTTCCACTAGTCGTTTTTTGACAATATGTTTTGTATATTAAAAAAATCTAAGAAATGCATATATTCAAGGTAAAAGCATGAGTTGATATTGCAAGTACAAACAATAAATGTGAATATAATATACAACAATGTACATTAATATCATGGGTCAATAGATAAAATAAGCAAGAAAGGCATTGGTTAAAACAATTCAGTGGTTTTCTGGCTGAGATTTAAACTTATTTGGAGCCAGGAGGCTCTGTAATTTTTGTTGCCATATAAAATGAGGGCAGAAAGAGGGAGAGAAAGAAAGAAAGGGAGGGAGAGAGAGTAGGCATACAGAAATACAGAACAATAGGCATTTGTGTTGTCTTGAAAGATTTCAATAAGATAAAATATTTACTAGTCAGATTCTTTTGGGTGTTTTTTGTGTCAATTTTTTTACTTTTAATAGTTTTGACTAATAGTTACAAATCTTATACTTATTTGACCTAGGAAATTAAAGTTACAGTGTTCTATTTTAATTCTTTGAATTTAAACTTGATGAATAAAGAGATGTGTAAACTTGAGGTTTTAAAGATTACAGGTCAGTATCATCTATACTCATACTAGTTCCACTGTGCAAATAAATTTATTCCTATAAAATTACCCATGAAATTTTATACCCTAGTAAATTTGGTGAACCCAACTCACTAATGCACTGACTGTATCCTTTGAAGCATGCCATGTTTGAAGGGTGGCTAATTAATATTTAATGAACTGTGTGAGTAAATTTGCATTCCGTTTAAGTCAAGTTGAATATATTAAACTAATCAAGTGGAGAATTCACTACCATCGATCTGCACTCGGCCATAGACAATAAAGTCAATCAAGCTTGTAAGTCTGCGCAGCACTCCCACAGAATACAAACCAAGCCAACTAACTGTTCAAGGATCTTGACTGACTTAAGGAACTTGACTGACAAAAGCAACCCTAGATCCGATCTATTAATAACTCTGCCATAGAAATTTAAATCACTTTCTTTTGCTTGGGTCTTGCCTTTGGCAATTCAGACCTAAAGTCAAACGATACACAAAGCCTTAAAGTAACCAACTTTTTTAACAATTTAGTGCAGTAGGACACATACAACTAAGCATATTCTAAGCTAGCCATCTTTTCAATTAACAGCTTACAAATGCATCAATCGAATAAAAGCAAGTGGAATTTGTTACAGCAGGGTACAAATCTGCAACCATCCGAAGTCTGTCCAGAAACTAAAACGATGGTGCTACGGAAAGCGCGTCGTTTTATTTGTCATCCAGTTGGTCTTGTCCTGCTAGTGTCTCTGTCTTGCTGCCTATACATCTACATCTTGCTAATGGTGACTGCAACTACCAGTTCGCACAAGTTCAACATCGAAGGCTCGGCAGCTTGGATTGAGAATTCGCAGAATGGCAGTCAGAGCGCTTCCAGTAGCGGTGGCAGCACTACTAGCGCCAGTAGTATAGCAATTGGCTATGGTGTGGAATCTTTGCCTGCTATTAAACAGCGCCACACCAGACTCTTATGGGACAAAGTCAACGCCATCGCTAAGTCGAAAGATCGGCCTAGTTGGAACGAATTCGAAGCCAGAGTTCTGGCTGGCTCGGGCCCGGCTTTGGCCTGCTCACTGCCCAGTGACAATCAGTCTACAGTTGCTAATCGGACTCAACACCGATGTGGCTCCCAGCTGCCCAGCGACAGTGATCAAACCGGCTTGGCAATTTGTCAATCGAAAGTTCGGGGCCCGTTGAAAGTTGCCTTCAATTTAAGCCTGACGTGGCAACAGGCTGCTGATTTGGTGCGCTTCTAGTTTATTGATGTTCACAGTTGACAAATCTAGGATTCCCAGTTGCTGGGCCAGCCTCCCAGATACTCAGTTGCTGGGCCAGCCTCCCAGACAGATCCTCAGTTGCTGGGCCAGCCTCCCAGACAGATCCTCAGTTGCTGGGCCAGCCTCCCAGATACTCAGTTGCTGGGCCAGCCTCCCAGACAGATCCTCAGTTGCTGGGCCAGCCTCCCAGACAGATCCTCAGTTGCTGGGCCAGCCTCCCAGAGTGTCAGTTGCTGGGCCAGCCTCCCAGAGTGTCAGTTGCTGGGCCAGCCTCCCAGACAGATCCTCAGTTGCTGTGCCAGTCTCCCAGATCCTCAGTTGCTGGGCCAGCCTTCCAGATCCCCAGTTTCTAAGCCAGCCTCCCAGAGTGTCAGTTGCTGGACCAGCCTCCCAGACAGATCCTCAGTTGCTGTGCCAGTCTCCCAGATCCTCAGTTGCTGGGCCAGTTTTCCAGATCCCCAGTTTCTAAGCCAGCCTCCCAGAGTGTCAGTTGCTGGGCCAGCCTCCCAGACAGATCCTCAGTTGCTGTGCCAGTCTCCCAGATCCTCAGTTGCTGGGCCAGTTTTCCAGATCCCCAGTTTCTAAGCCAGCCTCCCAGAGTGTCAGTTGCTGGGCCAGCCTCCCAGACAGATCCTCAGTTGCTGTGCCAGTCTCCCAGATCCTCAGTTGCTGGGCCAGCCTTCCAGATCCCCAGTTTCTAAGCCAGCCTTCCAGATCCCCAGTTGCTGGGCCAGCCTTCCAGATCCTCAGTTTCTGGGCCAGCCTTCCAGATCCTCAGTTGCTGTGCCAGTCTCCCAGATCCTCAGTTGCTGGGCCAGCCTTCCAGATCCCCAGTTTCTAAGCCAGCCCCCCAGATCCTCAGTTTCTGGGCCAGCCTTCCAGATCCTCAGTTGCTGTGCCAGTCTCCCAGATCCTCAGTTGCTGGGCCAGTCTCCCAGATCCAGAGTTGCTGGGCCAGCCTTCGAGATCCTCAGTTGCTGGGCCAGCATCCCAGATCCTCAGTTGTCGGGCCAGCCTCCCAGATCCCCAGTTGTCGGGCCAGCCTTCCAGATCCTCAGTTGTCGGGCCAGCCTCCCAGATCCCCAGTTGTCGGGCCAGCCTTCCAGATCCCCAGTTGCTGGGCTAGTCTCCCAGATCCAGAGTTGCTGGGCCAGCCTCCCATATCTTCAGTTGCTGGGCCAGCCTTTCAGATCCTCAGTTGCTGGGCCAGCATCCCAGATCCTCAGTTGTCGGGCCTTGTTCCTAATCCCAATTGCGCCCCAATGCTCTGTCAGGTATCAGCAGACATCGCCAGCACCAACAGCACCCGGATACTCCCTGGCGGAGCCTGGTGCCCCTCGGCCAAGTGCCGCCACCAGCAGTCCCTGGCCATTGTCATACCGTTTCGAGATCGCTGGCGCCAGCTAAGAAACCTGCTGTCGGTGCTGCACCCCATGCTGCAGCGCCAGCAGTCAGGCTGCTATCGAGTCTTTGTAGTTGAGCAATATGGCGGCGGGGCCTTCAACAAAGGTCGTCTGAATAACGCCGGCTTCTTAGAGGCTATGCGCAGGCATAACTTCACCTGCGTGATCTTTCAGGTGAGCTATAATTAGCTATATTATTATCATTATTGAATAAATATTGGTTTTTTGTTAGCCTTCCAATTATGCAATGTTTGTCTGAAGTTTCTCACCCTAACCTAAGTAAGTCAAAATGTCTGGGTGATGACGGAATGCTTGAGAGACTAGCTGAGAATGTCTGGCGGTTGATTCTTGCCCACTGTCGAGGCTTGATTGGCGAAACTAGAGAAATCCGCATCAGGCTGTTTATAGTCACCTGGTGTCATCTGCTGAAGGTCCAGAAGCTCCGCCTGGGTGAAGGCTGGTGACCAACGAAGGCAGAGCTGATGCAGACACATGTGGTCGACGTGCTGATGAAATTTGGAGACTTGGCAAGGCTGCACTGAGGCGCAGTGCTGATTGGCACACAGGGGTGTACTGAATACACTGGCGCTTATGGGAAAAATCAGACCTTCTGGCAGAATCGTTGAATATCTCAACGGTCTGGAGGGCTGGCGTCTTGATTCTTGTTTGAGAAGGTGCGCAACAAATTGTCGGGGGGGGGGGGAATTCCCCCTCCTCTTGGTAGTTCGACGGGCGGAAAAATAGCTTCGTATTCCTACTGTTAAACTAATTAAAAGTTTATGACTAAGTTATAAACTCGCCTAATGTCTTATCTGATTGTCAATTTTACTTTCCCTCGCCATGCGTAATCAATGTATATCATACTCTCTGTCCAAGTGGCCAATTAGCTCACACACCCCATCTCTCGTCCAATCAAATTAAATTTAAAAATGTGAAATAATGGCCGTGTGCTGGGTAAAGATTCTATACAGAGCGAAATTGTCACACAGCCGGCGAGAGGCATTGCTGCCCATTCCATCGACTCCCCTGAGCAGGCACACAAGCGCGCGGATACGTACGCAGTCATACACACAGGCGCACACACACACAGGAGTGTACAGCGGCCCCCTAACTTTATTTATCGTTAGGCATGTACACTTCAATGTGTGCCTTGGGGGTTGTTTGATTCCAATTTAGCCCCAACTTAATGTGACTGCACATCAGAGCGCCCGCGCCAGACCACTAGGCTATGGGTCCCTCATGTTCACATGTAACTGTCCAATAAATGCATTCCAGGACACTGACATTGTGCCAGAGAACGACCGCAACCCGTACCTGTGCGGCTCTGTCAGACCCAGACACCTGGCCGTGGCTGTTGACACCAATCGCTACAGACTTCCGTACGCCGCTTTGGTCGGCGGCGTCATCGCGTTCACTACTAGGCACTTCTTCCGGGTGAACGGCTACTCCAATCTGTACTGGGGCTGGGGCCTGGAGGATGACGACATGGAGCTGCGAATGAAAATTGGCACCAAATTGAAATACGAACGACCGCCAGCGTCGGTTGCCAGGTTCAAAGCTTTGCCGCATGCGTCGCAGAGGATCTATCGGTTGCAGGCGTCCAGGCGGATGCCGCTGCTCAAGACTGCTCTGCAGCGCTACTCTAAAGACGGATTAAATACCGTTAAATATAGGGTATTGTTCTCCTCTAATGAGCCATTGTTCACTCACCTGTTAATTGATATTGGTGAGCAACCTCTGGACTTTGAGTTGACAGGTACTGAGTAGTAGCTAATACATGTAAATTGTTGCAAGCTGCAGTGACCGCCTGTTTTAATCTGTTCTCAATTTTTTTTTCTTTAAATACCTGAGCTAACTGGTGTTCGCAGCTTACTGCAAATACTATTATTATTAGGTGATAAAAAGGTTAAAACCTTATCTGTCTATTTATGACAGTTTAAGAATATTTCCCTGCTCGCCACAACAATTCGCCCATTAACATCTGCGTAATTAACTTTTCCAGCTTCTAATTGCTCAGTAGAATGTACGAATTGCACTACTATCATCAGTTAATATAGTTTTTTTGCAGTATTATCGATTGTTAGTATTTTGTGTTTCCAGTTCAGTAAATACGTAGTTGCTTTTGTCTTGCCTTGACTGCTTTTTTGCGTAGGTTTCTGTTGAAATTTTCGTTATCGATTATAGCTTGGGCAGACAATCGACTTTGAATTTCTGTTTCAATAATTGTAAGAGTTTTTTTCTTTCTGCGTTGATGTGCATCATTATTATCAATACTTTTGAGTGGAGATTCTCGCGCAATAGTGCTTTGTATTCTCAACCCATTAAAATGTGTTTAACATTCCCAGCTCTTGCGAGAGCAACTGCGAGATAAAAAGAAAGCTTTGAATTGCGTCAATTTTCAACCTCCGTCTCCTACTTATTAGAAAATAAATAAAAGACCTTGTATTTATGCTTTACGGGTCTCAGCAATGGTTAAATAGTTTTTATTCAATGCTTTTATTGTCCCTTGTCTCTGACAGACTGCCTTCCATGGTCCTTTAATGGTCTCTTATTGACTGCCTTCCATGGTCCTTTGATGGTCTCTTATTGACTGCCTTCCATGGTCCTTTAGTGGTCTCTTATTGACTGCCTTCCGTGGTCCTTTAGTGGTCTCTTATTGACTGCCTTCCATGGTCCTTTAATGGTCTCTTGTTGACTGCCTTCCATGGTCCTTTAATGGTCTCTTATTGACTGCCTTCCATAGTCCTTTAGTGGTCTCTTATTGACTGCCTTCCATGGTCCTTTGATGGTCTCTTATTGACTGCCTTCCATGGTCCTTTGATGATCTCTTATTGACTGCCTTCCATGGTCCTTTGATGGTCTCTTATTGACTGCCTTCCATGGTCCTTTGATGGTCTCTTATTGACTGCCTTCCATGGTCCTTTAGTGGTCTATTATTGACTGCCTTCCATGGTCCTTTAATGGTCTCTTATTGACTGCCTTCCATGGTCCTTTAGTGGCCTCTTATTGACTGCCTTCCATGGTCCTTTAATGGTCTCTTATTGACTGCCTTCCATGGTCCTTTAATGGTCTCTTATTGACTGCCTTCCATGGTCCTTTAGTGGTCTATTATTGACTGCCTTCCATGGTCCTTTAATGGTCTCTTATTGACTGCCTTCCATGGTCCTTTAGTGGCCTCTTATTGACTGCCTTCCATGGTCCTTTAATGGTCTCTTATTGACTGCCTTCCATGGTCCTTTAATGGTCTCTTATTGACTGCCTTCCATGGTCCTTTAGTGGCCTCTTATTGACTGCCTTCCATGGTCCTTTAATGGTCTCTTATTGACTGCCTTCCATGGTCCTTTAATGGTCTCTTATTGACTGCCTTCCATGGTCCTTTAATGGTCTCTTATTGACTGCCTTCCATGGTCCTTTAATGGTCTCTTATTGACTGCCTTCCATGTCCTTTAATGGTCTCTTATTGACTGCCTTCCATGTCCTTTAATGGTCTCTTATTGACTGCCTTCCATGTCCTTTAATGGTCTCTTATTGACTGCCTTCCATGGTCCTTTAATGGTCTCTTATTGACTGCCTTCCATGGTCCTTTAATGGTCTCTTATTGACTGCCTTCCATGTCCTTTAATGGTCTCTTATTGACTGCCTTCCGTAGTACCTAAACTCTTTCACTGACAACCCGTTAGCATAGAACTGTTTAACTTTTAGTGGCTATAAAATATATAAACAGGCAAAAGATTGTCCACCATAACAGTACAGTGTGATTCTGTACTTTTAACCATTGCTGCGATCCCGACCTTAACACGCAGTGTCAATATAATTTCCAATATTGTCTACATAGACTAATTTGCTTAGCGTTTACACAAATGTGTTGCTTCTGTAATTGAAAGATTTTCATCAGCCAATTTGGAACCTAATTTGATTGGTCTTCCCCCGTGATAATTTCTTCTTAATTGGTTAATTAACTTATTGAACCGGACTACTTGCTTTGTTGCATTTTATTGTTTGTTTTTTATTCAATTCAAATTAACATTTCCTTACACAGCGAATTTTAAGCTCTTGATTAATAAAAATTGGAGTAATTTTCAGTAATATTTTCGGCTTCCGGAATTTGCAACTCAGTTGCTTGTACACCAGCTATTATTGTATCGAATGTATAATCCATTAATCGATTGCTTTTCCAGCTAACTGTTATTGATAACTGTGTGTACACTATGCCTACTAAATTTCGTTTCGCTTTTAGCCTCGTATAAGAAAATGGTTCACACATGCTATGCGAATTGCAGATTTGGAATGGCTACGTGTTTTCTTGTTGTTTCTTTTGCTTGTCTGTCTCTATTACAGTATGGGATAGGAGCCCTTTAAGATTTAATTCGCCTCTCAAATTCTTATCTGGCTACTTGTCAGTAGGTTAGTAGATTTTTTGCGTGGACGAACGCGTGCACCGTGTAGATTTCGTTGAAATCCGTTTTTTAGCATTGGGATATTTGATTGCGTACAAGATTTTATAACATTCTAGTCCTATTAATAGATCTTGATTATACCTGCCAGATGTGCAACCGACAGCTCAGCCGCAGCTATTGCGCGGCGCATCTGAAGGCTGCGTACGGCTGTTCAGTCCAAGGACTGGCGGGGGGTCGCCACGCACCCTCAATTACCCCAGCTAATGCTGGCACCCATTTTACAGCTGGGTGAACTGAAGCAATGCAGAGTTAAACTGTCTTGCTCAGGGACACAAATTTTCCCAGTGGGATCGGGAATCGAACCCACTATACTGAAACGAGCATTAATGTCATTGCCTAACTTTTGTGCCATGTGACAGCGTCAGTTTAGTGGGGGTTTTGCTGTTTCTGAGTATACAGGTAGGATTCTACTAAGTCAAAGCAGTCAAAGAACACCATAGCAGCACTTCTAGACCAAATAGAATCTAATAAATACGTACCGTCTTATGTATACACAAATGATACATCGTTCCGCACACAGTGACACACTTAGGATAGGCGAGAACAATGGGATAATTAGGAACTCTACTTTAAGAGTTCAAGTTGACAGGCCCTTGGTTGCGACTGTCGCCAAAATTTTCGCAGTGCGCTACACACTTGTAGCCTGTCACCTTCTCTAAAGTTTGTTTAGCGAGACTCTCCAGTTCATCCAAATATTACATATCTGGTATCTACCAGTAAGCCAGTGGCGAGTTTATCAGATTTAAACCTTTCTTTCATTTCTTAACCCGGAAAGGTGCATAATTGATTGCGTCTATGGTTGAAACTTAATAGAGAATGTGATTCACGAACCTCTGCAAACAGAAATGCTACATTCTACTACTGTAATTTAAAATTACATATTTTCTTTTACAACAAAATCGCCCCATTTTAACCAAAAATGGAAAAAAATGCATGGAGTTAAAGTGTCTTACTCAATTGCATGGATACAAATTGAAGGTCGGGGTTCGATTCCCGATCCGTTGGAACAGTTTGTGTCCTTGACAATGACGCTTAACTCTGCATTTAGTTTAACTAGCTGTAAAATGGGTGCCGGCATTAGCTGGGCCGGTAATTAGGGTGTGTGGTGACCCCCCAGTCCTTGAACTGGACAGCCGTACGCAGCCTTCAGATGCGCCGCGCAATAGCTGCGGCTGAGCTGTCGGTTGCGCCTCTGCGCATTAGGGCTGGTGTAATCAATTATTACTATTATTGTTATTTATTATTACCATGTTAAACTAACGATTCTACTTGTGAATAAGAAAGTGGATTTTTTTTAAATTTCAATGGCGAAGTCGGCAGGTTACATTTTGACAGCAGATTCGGGTTACATTTTTACAGCAGAGTCTGGTTACATTTTGACCCCAGAGTCGGGTTACATTTTGACCCCAGAGTCGGGTTACATTTTGACAGCAGAGTCTGGTTACATTTTGACCCCAGAGTCGGGTTACATTTTGACCCCAGAGTCGGGTTACATTTTGACCCCAGAGTCGGGTTACATTTTGACAGCAGATTCGGGTTACATTTTTACAGCAGAGTCTGGTTACATTTTGACCCCAGAGTCGGGTTACATTTTGACCCCAGAGTCGGGTTACATTTTGACAGCAGAGTCGGGTTACATTTTGACAGCAGAGTCGGGTTACATTTTGACCCCAGAGTCGGGTTACATTTTGACAGCAGAGTCGGGTTACATTTTGACAGCAGAGTCGGGTTACATTTTGACAGCAGATTCGGGTTACATTTTGACGGCAAAGTGACGAAATTCGGGTTACCAATTAATGACGATAATTTCATCGGCAGATTCAAGGTACATTTTGGCAATTGTGAGGTGTTTGAAAATAATCGGCAGGAGTGAAAGTTTTTCCGAAGCAAAACTTCTTTTTACTAATTTTAAAGAGAGTATTGCTTACTACGATCGAATTGGAGACCTGCTACAGCTCTGAAAAAAGAGGTAAAAATTAGCAGTGTTCTTTGCGTCAAAATCATTTACTTAATCTTCCGCGGCATTGTCGATCAGCCGGCACTCGAACGTCCTCATGGAGTGTCTGAAATCCAACGGATACATGCTGGGGTCAGGTGGAACAGAACCCGAAAACGAGATTCCAAAGCTTAATAAATCATATCGAGACAAATCCAGAGCTGCCGGAGGACTGTAGTAAATTCCGTTCGGATTGAAGCAGAAACAGCTCTTGAACCACCATCCGCTTCGATACAGGTTAGCGCATGAGCCATACGAATAGGAATCTTGATCGTTGCCCTTAGTGGAAAACTTTTGGTTGTCCATGGACTCCAAGGCGTTCTTCGGACACTCAATGACGTTGGACCGATCGACATCCTGTTCACCGACGGTGACTCGATACTCCTGACTGGCGTCCTCGACAATGAGCTCGGCGTTCTCCCACCACCACCAGCTGCCGTTCCACGAGCTCATCTCCCACCTCACTCTCCTGTCGCCAGCTCGAGTGAGCAGGTGGATCGCCTGCAGACCCATCCAGAAGTTTCTGTCCTCGCCCTGTCCGAACCCGGACACGTAGTCTGTCCAGTCACGGTTGAAGTCGACAGTCGCATCTACTCTGTGCTGGAAGGTGCGCCAGCACCAGCTCGCTCCGAGGCTTTCCAGCCGCTTTACCTTAAAAGAATAAGCGGGTATGATATGTTGTCGCTTTCATATTTATGCAACTGTATTGCAGCACACGTCGAACAAAGTTTCTTACCATGAGCAGAGGCAGTCCGGATTTTGCAGCGTTCCGGCACTTCCTGCAGCCGCTCCGACCCAGACGGCAGCGCAGCAGCCGGCAGACGGCTTCATCGCTTGAGAATGAGACGGCTTGGTGCCGCTTGCTGGCCAGAGACGCGCACTGGATGCGGCTTGCGGCGCGCACCGCGCGGTCAACCAGGTACTCGGCGAGGTCGTCTCTCTGAGCTCGCCACTCGGAGCTCTTGAAGCTTCCGGAGCCTTCAACGAAGCTGATAGCAGCCAGTAGTGGGATGGTGAGAGGTGCAAGATGCATGATTTCATAGGCTCTTCTTGAGTTCATGTTTTTTTCTTGGAGCTGTAATGGCTTTTTAAGGGAACACTTGTACACTTTTTTCCATTTCCTAAAAAGAGAAGAGGCGATTGGTTGAGGAGGAACTGAATCTAGAGTTAATTTGATGGCGATTGAATGATGACAGGACAGAGACAGGTTAAAGAGAGTACGTATATGTACATGTAGCTTCTTCAGGTCTTGTTCAAGCGTGACCCAGTGTTACGGTTTCGAACCTCGGGGCTCCGGCCAGTTTTGGGTCGCCGATCCGGAGACTGCAAACGGGCTGGGATCCTCCACCGGAGACCTTAAAGAGTGTAAGATCTTCTTCGGAGACTACAAACGGTTATGGGTCTCCGCGATAGGAGATCCGTAACCGTTGTGGGATCTCCGGGGCATGCATGGTCAGGCCTCCCTATCCGGAGATCCTAAACCAGATTCTGTTGGCCCCTCGGAGATTTTGCACCGTTTGCCAATCTCCGTCACGGGTGCAAAAACTAAGGTTTGATTTAGGATCACCGGTTACCCGCGATCTTCCCCATTATTATTATGTCGCAAATTATAATATTTAGCTTTTTATTGTATATAGAAACCCTCTCCTAACCACTTTACAACATCAGGGAAAATAGCATCTCCACAGTTTTTTGTTGCGGAAAAATGTACTGAAAACACATTTACTCTCCAAAGCTTGCTATTTTGCCCTGACATGGCCCTGCATGACGGTCTCTGGCATTCATGCAGTTTGACAGGGACTTATGCGTGGTCATTGTTCAATACATGGATAATATTTGATTTCAAAGTAGCCACTTGACTATTAGAAAGTAAGCATATCCCAAACTGACAATGGCTCACCATATGCTTTCACTGCTTCACTGCAATTTTTTCAATTGTCGCGCTCAATGGCTCATTCCTTCCGCCGTCAAATTACCCAATCAAATCATTCGACTTACAAGTACATATGCATGTATAAAAGACGAAAAACAAGTCTTACCAAGCCTAAATTTCCCCCACTTGATTGATGGCTGTGTGAACGGGCCGTATGAACTAAATAGATGAATTCTTATCGAAAGAGTTGCGCGAGCTCGGCTGCATGCTCGCATGCAGGGCATTTAAAATCAGTGAAATTTAATATAGCTTTTATTTTATAAGAAAACAATACTCCAAAAAGTCTAGCATGGCGGCGATCTCTAACCTTATCTTATGCCATGGTTCCTGATGTCCGTGCGGGCGATTGTAAAATCGCGTAATTTTTCGTGTTGGATCTCCGGTCTTACTACTTATATTTAACTACTTACTTCGAGTAGCTACATGTGGTTATAGTTTTGTAAAAAAATCCGGCGCTTTATAAGCTTCACGAAAGCTCAACAACAGACAATGTACAGTGTTGAGTTAGTAGTGTGTAAATAGGTAGAAAGGGTTTATGGAGTTTTAGCTTTGCAGCAGCACACTCGCACAATCTCTTAGCTGTACAACCATTGCTAGATACAATATAACTGTGCAATACTGCAGGAGAGAGGGACAGACAGACAGGCCACAGCTCTGTATATTTGCTGTCTCCTAGGAGACGGGTGCTCCCCTTCTCTCTCTCACCTAGCCTACTAGTATAGCTGTCTATTATCACACTAATAGCTGCCCTTACTTAAATATGCAGAAGGCTACTCGCATGTAGCAACAGAAACTCAAATCGATCATCTCCGTTTTTTACAAACAAAATGTCTGCAACAATTGGCGATCAACAGGACAGCTCATCGAATTTCTTCTATGACGAAGCCGCAATTGACAGAGACTTGGCCGCTTTGGCCAGCTTCGGTCTGGACAGGGATCGCAGGATCAAGGAGCTGCTGGCTGCCAATACAAACCGGCATCAGAATAATGATGATAAAATGAACACTACTACTGACGCCAAGCCCGACAGCAGTAGTATGGCTGAAGCAAACAGCCCAGTGAATCAACAGCAGAGTGATGAAGCACCGTCCGGTTCGGCTTGAACGACAAACAAGTGAACTCAATCGATAACAGGTCAACCGATTTTCATGAAACAAATTTGCACCGTTTGATCAGAAATTTTCCCATTTGAATGCTGAACACGCATTAAATTTAATCCAAAATTAATTAAGTGGCATTTTTGAATTTAGCAAGGACTACTGGAAACCTCGGTTTCAATTGTTGTTGAGAATAACAATTGTTGTTGCTTTCGATAGGAGGGAGGCAGACCCTCCTATCTGCCTCCTATGTTGGGCCTTTTGATTGGTCTATTAATATTCATAAAGCTTTTTCGTTCAGAAAATTAGGATTTTATGTCAATTTTTTATTCTACGGGCCTTCCACGTACATAAAATCATAAAAATGCATGGCACAGCTCGACTCTTGGGTTTAATATGAATCTATTTTTATCATCTTTTTTTACACAAATGTGAATAAATGGTCGTCTATCTCCAAAGCCACATACACAATCTACCATTGGCAAACATATCTTGGATTAGATTCAATGCATGAAAGCCCAAATTTGGACTGCAAAAAGCTATATTATTAATACTATCACTTGTTTTAAGTCCTAAACTATATCAGTATCAGTGCGTCTTCACTACCGCCTACACTTATGATATGCAAAGCATTTTCACATCATTTTACGCGCATGTACAAGTAGTATATTTGCATATCTATCAAAATTGTATTTTTGCATTGGCTTAAGAATTCACCAATATATAAAGTTTGCTTATTGTCACTGAAAATGTAATTATTTCATTTTTAATAAACTATTTATTTAAAAAATTATCAGATGTAAAATAAGTTTTAAAAACTTTATTTTTTTCTGTTTATTCAAGTCAAAACGTTAGCAGAAAATTTCAATACAAACAGTAAGACAGTTGAAAATATTTAATAAAAATCTGGAAGTACTTTATTACAGTTTAGTTATGCATGTTTTTGCATTATTTTAATTTCCAAATATAGAGAAAGTGTCAGTTGGTATAATCATAATTTATATTGTAATAAAACTTGTCAAAAAAAATTAATATCAATCAAACTGGAAGGAAAATGACGTATGTAGATAAAAATTCAATCGTGAGAAATATAAAAAATTTTTTTTGACATCTAGCAAGAGACTTTTACGTAGAAGTTTTTTAATTTTTCAAAAATTTGATTGGAAGATACTTGAAAAAGATATGGCGCCTGTATCTTATAAGATCTACATTCTGATCATAAATGAGATCTCTGATCTGACTTCCCGGACGTCTGATCTCATATGAGATCTATTAATCTCATGAGATCTCTTCTCCCAATCTCATGAGATATCTTCTCCATATCTCATGATATCTCTTCTCCAAATCTCATGAGATATCTTTTCCTAACCTCATGAGATCTCTTTTCCCAATCTCATCAGATATCTTCTCCCAATCTCATGAGATTCTCTTCTCTCAATCTCATGAGATATCTTTTCCCAATCTCATGAGATCTCTTCTCCCAACCTCATGAGATATCTTTTCCCAATCTCATGAGATTGATTCCTAATCTTGTGAGAGATCTTTCACCCCTATACATGATATTGGGAATCTCTCTCTCTCTCTCTCTCTCTCTCTCTCTCTCTCTCTCTCTCTCTCTCTCTCTCTCTCTCTCACTATCTCTCTGTCTCTCTCTCATCACAACCCCATGGGATGATTCTCGCAATCTCAGCTAATCCAGTTAAAAGCCTCATCAATCCCCAAGTATTCTCCAGTGCAGTCCAACCCTTACAGCTCAGTAAACTCCAGCTTATAGCTGGGCAGATGCCGGATAAGCACAAGCAGGTGCTCAGGATCCACGTAGTCCAGGAGGGCCTGAGCTCGAGTCGCCTGGTCAACAATCTTGCCGCCGCCGGAAGCGGAGCAGTCGTCGGTCTCCAACCGGAAGTCGAAGCGTTGCATCAGGCTGACGAAAAAGATGAACAGCTCCATGCGAGCCAGGCTCTCGCCAAGGCAGGCCCGCTTGCCCGCCCCGAATTGGATCAGGCGCTGGCTGGCCTGCCGGTATGGCAGATTTTAATTGGTGAAATGCTTGCATTTCTACTGCTAGTAGTGTACTCTGGGTAGTACATGTTCGCGGAAATGCAGAGCTTACTCACTGTTATCTAAGCTACTTTGCATTTTAACTTTCTTCACTCATATCTAGTTTTAGCTTATTCGTATATCTAATCTCAATTTATTCCTAATCTCACTGCACTGAAGTCTCACCTCAATCATATTTGAATTTAAGTTCAGATCACCAGTGTATAATCTCACCCCACCAATATCTAATTTCACCCCAAAAATTTTAATCTAATCTCACCCCAAAAATTCTCATCTTATCTCACCAATATCTAATCCCACCCCACTAACATCTAATCCCACCCCACTAAGTCTAATCCCACCCACTAACATCTAATCCCACCCCACAAACATTTAATCTCACCTCATCAATATCTATTCTCTTCCGACCAATATCTAATCTCACCTCACCAATATCCAATCTTACATCGAAAATCTAATCTCACCACACCAATATCCAATCTTACATCGAAAACTAATCTCACCTCACCAATATCCAATCTCACATCGAAAATCTAATCTCACCTCACCAATATCCAATCTCACTTCGAAAATCTAATCTCACCTCACCAATATATAATCTCACATCGAAAATCTATTCTCACCTTACCAATATCCAATCTCACTCCGACCATCGATAATCTCACCTGGAACCGGCTTTCAGAGTCCAGATAGCGCTCCGGTTTAAAGCAGTCGGGCTCAGGGAACTGGTCCGGGTCGCGGTGAATATAGTACATATTGTACATCATATAGCTATTAGCTGGAATCTTATATCCGGCAACTTGAATGTCGGCAGTAACCCGGTGAGTTAAGCCGTTAGTAACCAGGCTAGCCAATCGTTGAACCTCTTCCAGAGTAGCCATTGTGTAGTGCAGCTTGGCCTTGTCAGCCATGCACACGCGGCCCTGGACACCCAGGTGTTGTCTGATCTCCTCTCTAACCTTACTGGCAACTCTGGGGTTAGCCAGCATGTAGATTAGCGCCCAGCGCAGGGTAGTGGTTGTTGTCTCTGTGCCAGCTAGAAACAGGTCAAGGATGGCCATGCCAAGTCGCTTGTTGGTGAACAGGTCTGTGGGATAGGGCGTACTCGCGGATCTGAATGTGGGCCACCTGAAGGGCCTGAATGAGACTAGCTTTGTACCTGAAGGATCTGAATGAAGTCACCTGAAGTACCTCAGTGAAGTCACCTGAAGGATCTGAATGAAGTCACCTGAAGTACCTCAGTGAAGTCACCTGAAGCACCTCAGTGAAGTCACCTGAAGTACCTCAGTGAAGTCACCTGAAGCACCTCAGTGAAGTCACCTGAAGTACCTCAGTGAAGTCACCTGAAGTACCTCAGTGAAGTCACCTGAAGTACCTTAGTGAAGTCACCTGAAGTACCTCAGTGAAGTCACCTGAAGTACCTCAGTGAAGTCACCTAAAGTACCTCAGTGAAGTCACCTGAAGTACCTCAGTGAAGTCACCTGAAGTACCTCAGTGAAGTCACCTGAAGTACCTCAGTGAAGTCACCTGAAGTACCTCAGTGAAGTCACCTGAAGTAAGTATCTGAATGAAGTTACCTGAATAAGGTCACCTGTAGGATCTGAATGAAGCCACCTAAAGTACCTGCATAAGGTCACCTGTAGGATCTGAATGAAGCCACCTAAAGTACCTGCATAAGGTCACCTGTAGGATCTGAATGAAGCCACCTGAAGTATCTGAATAAGGTCACCTCAAGTATCTGAATGAAGTCACCTGAAGTATCTGAATGAAGTCACCTGAAGTATCTGAATGAAGTCACCTGAAGTATCTGAATGAAGCCACCTGAAGTATCTGAATAAGGTCACCTAAAGTATCTGAATGAAGCCACCTGAAGTATCTGAATAAGGTCACCTCAAGTATCTGAATGAAGCCACCTGAAGTATCTGAATGAAGCCACCTGAAGTATCTGAATAAGGTCACTTCAAGTATCTGAATGAAGCCACCTGAAGTATCTGAATAAGTTCACCTCAAGTATCTGAATGAAGTCACCTGAAGTATCTGAATGAAGTCACCTGAAGTATCTGAATGAAGTCACCTGAAGTATCTGAATGAAGTCACCTGAAGTATCTGAATGAAGTCACCTGAAGTATCTGAATGAAGTCACCTGAAGTATCTGAATGAAGTCACCTGAAGTATCTGAATGAAGTCACCTGAAGTATCTGAATGAAGTTACCAGAAAGATGTTAAAACTGAACGAAGCTACGAGATCTGAATGAGATTAGCTGAAAGGCAAGCACGAGACAAAAAACCTTAACCTGAAGGAGCTGGATCCGAACCAGAAACCATCACTTATCAATATTCATCTCACCTACCAGCTCCGTTGTCGTCAGTCTGCTGATTGAGCTGCTGGTGCTTCAGGTGCGCCTCGATGTAGTCGCGAGCTTCAGAGAATCCCGCCTCGGGCATTTCAGCAGCGTGGGCTTCCACCTGGTTGTTGATTAGGAAATGATGGTGATTTAATGGCTGAAAAACAGGTGCGCGCCGGCCCAGCATCCGAGGATCTGGGAGGCTGGTGGCCCAGCAACTGAGGATCTGGGAGGCTGGTGGCCCAGCAACTGAGGATCTGGGAGGCTGGTGGCAGTGGCGTAGGCAAGGGGGGGATATGGGGATGTATCCCCCCCCCGTGGGCCTGGTTGGTGGGTGTAAGAAATTACTAAATCTCTAAGGTTTGTATTCAATACTGATACTGATGTGATTACTGTACTGTTAGTGTTATTAATTTTGTCGATATATACTACATTTGATTCTTACAGCTGAACGGAATTCTAATCCAAAAACTGTCTAATAATATAACATGAATTTGAAAGATACGAGTAGCACAATAAAAATTCCTTCCTAGTTTTGCCTCTGCCTCTGGCTTAGTCTTGGAAAAGAGTGTGAGGCTCAGGAGAGAGGAAGAGAGTCAGAGTGTGGGACTGAGGGGTGAGGGCAGGGTAGTTGGTTGTACGCTCGTATATGTACATTGTGATTGTACATCCTATATACGACCCCTATATGTACATCTTCAGTTCTTCACCCTCCCGAGTCCCAACCCCAAGGCCCAAGGCCCAACCCCCCGCCAAGTGAAATATACTTAAGCTTAACCACCATAGTATTCTGGAGGCACTGACTATAGTATACGCTCGTAGTATGGCTCTACCTCCAGCAAAACAATCAAAGATAGATCGATTTTTTTCTCGCAACAATCGCTGCACAGCCAGAACTCATCTGTACCTGTATCTACTACAAGGTCAACTACAGAAATAACGACTACTGCTACTGTTTGTGCTATCTCTGGTTTACATGGAGATGGAAATGCAGAGTACATAGGCCCGGACTCTGTCCCTGTTGCTGCTCCTGCTTTGGAAGTGTTGCCTGTGAGTGTAAATTCTGTCTCTCCACCTAAGCCGCCACCACCTTCCACTGAGATTGCTGCTCCAGATATCTACGATGCTGTGCAGCTTCGAATGCAAGGCAAGCTATCTGCTGAACATTGTCGCTTTTTCATGAAAGAAGTACTGAACGTTTCTGAGAGCTACAAGCTTCCTTTCACTCAGGGAACACGGCAGAAGTATAGGCTACACCATTATCATCTCAATGGAGTGAATAGCTGTTTCTACTTTTCACCAAAGCAGCAGGGAGTCTTCAGTCTACCTTGTGTACTTTTTGCACCCTCAACTGGCATTGGTGAGAGAAACAAACAAGAGCTTGGTCAGCTCGTAACAACACCAGCTACCAACTTCAAGAAGATTACGGAGATTTACACTAAGCATCGTAATTGTCACTACCACCAGCAGGCATGTGATACATTCCGCCAGGTTGAATTGCAAGCAGCCACAAATGCTGCTGATGTGTCAGCGCAAATGAAGACATCAGCTAGTGTAGCCCTACTGGATAACCAGTATATATTTGAGGCTGTCATCCAGGCAATCGAATACCTTGGGCGCACAAACCAGGGTCTGCGTGGCCATCGTGAAGATGCAGGAAGATTAAAGGTTCCCGACGGACGTGAACATGTCGATTACACACAAGGAAATTTGCGAGCTCTTCTTCAGAGAGATGCTGTCAAAGATAAAAAACTAGCAAGTCTCCTGGAGAGTAGACCTCTCAATTCCACTGGCCTTTCACCTGCCGTACAAAATAGGCTAATAGACTGCATTAACACTGTAATGACTCGCGCAGTTGTTCAGCCAATTAAATCGTTCTATGCAATTATTGTCGACGGAACAAGTGATATTTCACGTTCTGAGCAACTCTCAATCACGATTCGCTATGTCAACAACGATGGAGATGTTCAAGAGCGCTTTGTTGGCTTTGTAGAACTAAAGGAACAAGATGCTCCTGCAATTGTTGATGCCATTGATGCAAAGCTGGAGCTCTTGCAACTGGACAAGTCACTTCTTGTTGCGCAAGGCTACGACGGTGCTTCGGTTGAGTGCTGAAGGTGGTGTTCAAGGTTGAATTCGAAGAACATGCCCTAATGCTATCTACATCCACTGCTACAGTCACTGTCTCAATCTTTGCACCAGGGCAACAGTAGACAGCAAGCGAGGCATTCGGGAACTGAAGAGTGTGTATGCCACACTTGATGCTGCATCCAAGCACTTCTCGCATTCAGCAGTCAGGACAAAAGTTTGCTGAACTTGTCGCGGCTAAGCAGAGTGATGCCACACAGACAGAGCGCCTCAAGATGCGATTGAAGCCATTCTGCCCAACACGGTTTGTGGACAGTATAGATTGCGTCTGACTTTCTGGCGGTCTTTGATGTGGCTGCAGAGTACTTTTATTCTGCGGACCTGTCTGTGTACAACAACATCGTCAACGCAGTGACTATCGTTGGCATTCATGTCCTTCAAGCACTGCTCGGTTCAATGCGTGGTCTTTCAGTCGTACTTCAGGCAAGTGCTTCTATCATATTTATGGAAATTTGATTTTTAATTGCTCTTTTGGAATTAACTGATTGCTCTTTGTTAGTTCTGAAGCTACTTTTTGTATATTAAAGTTGCTTTAAGTTTAATTAGTTAAGTAAGGGAATAGAAAATTAGTTAGTTTTTATAATTAACTTTGCCCTTCACTGAAGGGTGGGTGTTGGATTGTCGGTCTGTTAGATAGATAGAACCATGCAAATTGCAAAATGTTACGCATTATGATATGCCTGCACGATGTCGAGTTCATGTCATATTAATATTTATGATTTTTTGTATGTGCATTTGGCTAACCTCATTTTCAACTTTTTTCATCGCAGGGGAAGGCCATGGACCTCATCGTTGCTAGCGAGGAGGCTGATCGAGTTCTCCAACTTCTAAGGACTTGGCGAAGTGACAGTTCGGATGCAAAATTCAAAGAGCTGTTTGAAGCTGCCGACAGACTTCATAAGCGACACAATGACGATCAGCCAATTCCGAATAAGTACAGAGCACTTCCTTCGCAGCGCAGCCAACATCGCAGCAATGCACATAGTGGTGGTGCTTTTGAGAACTTTAAAGTGAATGTCTGGTATCCTGCACTGGATCTCGTCATTTCCGAGCTCAGTGAGCGCTTTTCAAGATCAACCAAGATTGCCATGAAAATGACCAAGCTTTTACCCGCCAACTGCGTCAATGCAGATGCCACTCTGGCTGCAACGGAGGCATTCAACGAGTACAGCTTCTTTCTGGAGCCAGTCGCAATATGCTTAGCTGAATTTGAACGCTGGCAAGCATTCTGTAAGAGCCTGCCATCAGCTGAGCGAAGAACCATGACCATCTCCGTCTCTCCGACACAATCAAGCGCTGCAATAAGGGTCTTTGGCCAAACATCCATGACCTACTGACGATCTTTCTCACTATCCCAGTGACAACTTGCACAGCTGAAAGATCATTTAGTATGCTTCGTCTTTTGAAGACCCATACCAGGTCAACCATGGGCGAGAGCCGGCTGAACGGACTTGCAATGCTGTCAGTGCACAAAGACATTCAACTGCCATACAAGCGTGTGATTGAGGAATACTCACGGCGTTTTGACACTCGCCTGCGGCTGTTGTAATTGTAATTGTGAACTCTTTACTGTGTCAGACTGCCAGTTTGTTGTTTTTATTTAGCATATTGCTCTACAGCTCTAAAATATATTGGTGCTACATTGATTAGAAAGCAAAATATTGTTGAAAAGCTAAATTGATACATTGGAAAGCATAGTGCATGCTAGTGCAGCAAGTAAAAAACGATTCTCATTTACTCAAGCATTCAGAAAGAATTTTTTCTATTTTTTTCACTAAATTGTGCGATTTTCATCGAATTAGAAACTTGACTGGCTGTTCATAGCTACCTATCACCTACATATTTGATTTACGGCACTTTTCTTGTGAACTGTCATTGGGCCAGCAAGCTGTACAAGTAGCAGCAGCTTTACTCATTTATATCCTTGCATCCCCCCGTGAGAAATTCCTGGCTACGCCCCTGGCTGGTGGCCCAGCAACTGAGGAGCCGGGAGGCTGGTGGCCCAGCAACTGAGGATCTGGGAGGCTGGTGGCCCAGCAACTGAGGATCTGGGAGGCTGGCGGCTCAGCAACTGAGGATCTGGGAGGCTGGTGGCCCAGCAACTGAGGATCTGGGAGGCTGGTGGCCCAGCAACTGAGGATCCGGGAGGCTGGTGGCCCAGCAACTGAGGATCTGGGAGGCTGGTGGCCCAGCAACTGAGGATCTGGGAGGCTGGCGGCTCAGCAACTGAGGATCTGGGAGGCTGGTGGCCCAGCAACTGAGGATCTGGGAGGCTGGTGGCCCAGCAACTGAGGATCTGGGAGGCTGGTGGCCCAGCAACTGAGGATCTGGGAGGCTGGTGGCCCAGCAACTGAGGATCCGGGAGGCTGGTGGCCCAGCAACTGAGGATCTGGGAGGCTGGTGGCCCAGCAACTGAGGATCTGGGAGGCTGGTGGCTCAGCAACTGAGGATCTGGGTGGCTGGTGGCCCAGCAAATGAGGATCTGGGAGGCTGGTGGCCCAGCAACTGAGGATCTGGGAGGCTGGTGGCCCAGCAACTGAGGATCTGGGTGGCTGGTGGCCCAGCAACTGAAGATCTGGGAGGCTGGTGGCCCAGCAACTGAGGATCTGGGAGGCTGGCAGTGGCTCAGCAACTGAGGATCTGTGTGGCTGGTGGCCCAGCAACTGAGGATCTGGGAGGAAATTGCAAATTTCGGCAGCAGAAACTGCCAATTGCTGTCACAAAAAAGCAACAGTTCAGACCTGCTGCTGGCAGAAGTCGAGCAGGTAGTTCATTTTCTCGATGATGCCTTGCATACCGGGCAGCTTCAGCAGCAGCCTCATCAATGGCGTGCACCTGCTGCTGATCGGCAGGAACGCCAGCGCCTTGAAATTCTCTTCCTGAAAACGCGGATTTGCCGTGAACTCGTTGAAAGCGTCCAGGATGCGCTCGAACTCGGGATTATCCGAGGCCAGCCGGCTGCCGAATACCAGCTGGCAGATGACGTTCGAGACGCTGCGCCCGAGCACCAGGTTGACGTCGATGGCTTCGCTGCCGCCTCGGGTGGCGATCTCGGAGCACAGCTCCTCAGCCTCCAGCGAGATGCAGTGCTCGGCGCCGCGCCGGCCGAGTCCGAAATCGCGCAGAGTATGCAGAGTGAACCGGCGGTACTGCTTCCACAGCTCACCGTCTGTGCCAACCAGGCCTACGGGGCATTGTGGGGTGCTATGCTCGATCCTGATTGGCTGTGGCGCTCTGGCTTGTTACTATAAACTACTCTTTGCAGCGATGCTCGATTCTGATTGGCTGCGGCGCTCTGGCCTGTCCCTACGTACCTCTTGCCGCGATGCTCGATTTTGATTGGCTGCGGCCCTCAGCTGGCTTGTCTCTACCAAACTACTCTTTGCAGCGATGCTCGATTTTGATTGGCTGCGGCCCTCAGCTGGCTTGTCTCTACCAAACTACTCTTTGCAGCGATGCTCGATTCTGATTGGCTGCGGCCCTCAGCTGGCTTGTCTCTACCAAACTACTCTTTGCAGCGATGCTCGATTCTGATTGGCTGTGGCCTTGTGACCCTCCTGCCCACTCCCCGTCGTGTTGTCAAAAAACGAGACTCACCCCCATTGCTACCAATGAGAAGTTCGATCGGTTTTTGAGTGACCCGACCGCTCAAAGCTTCGGCATTATCAACCATAGCCTCTCGAAAAGCGGCATAACTATTCAGATAGTACATCCTGGTTGGGCCGAGAAAGAACAGCACAAGATGGTCGCGAGCAAATCTCTCCGACATAAATCGGTACAGAGGTCGTTCTAGGTAACGAAAACTACCAATTATAGGATCGGAGCCGGGACACGGCGGATCCGACTTCTGTGGTTTAGTCAGCCGGTAGAGATAGCCGAAGAGAAGAACTCCGGCTGAGCCAATTAGCACTACTGGCAGTAGCATGATGCAGCTCACGTTTTTTGAAAAAAAAGCATGAACGTAAATTCAACATGGTAGCTATTTTAGCGACTAAAGTAGAGTTGACTAGCAAATAGTCAGGAGCCGATGTGTACACCTCGATTAAGCTAGGAGTTCTGTCAGGAGCTGGTGTGTACACCTGGATTGAGCTAGGAACTGGTCAGGAGAGCTGGTGTGTACACTTGGATTGAGCTAGGAGCTGGTCAGAAGAGCTGGTGTGTACACCTGAATTGAGCTAGTAGTTCTATCAGGAGCCGGTGTGTACACCTGGACTGAGCTAGGAGTTCTATCAGGAGCCGGTGTGTACACCTGGACTGAGCTAGGAGTTCTATCAGGAGCCGGTGTGTACACCTGGACTGAGCTAGGAGTTCTATCAGGAGCCGGTGTGTACACCTGGACTGAGCTAGGAGTTCTATCAGGAGCCGGTGTGTACACCTGGTCTGAGCTAGGAGTTCTATCAGGAGCCGGTGTGTACACCTCGATTGAGCTAGGAGTTCTATCAGGAGCCGGTGTGTACTTGTCCGGGAAAAATTGTTTACAGTCTGGCAATTATTTACATGTAGGCTTGTATCAATTTGATGCATTTGCATTCAATTATTGGATTTGATGAAATGAAATTAATGAAAAAAGAATGCCAATAAAAGTTCAAATCGAGTATATGTACGAATACGATTATATATATATATATAGAGGACTTAAGCATACTTGTTAACTGACAGCTGATTATATCAGATAATACTATATTTAAACGGTGCTTGCATTTAGAAAATTTGTGGCAAATTATCGATCGGGGCCTGAAATCTGTCGCCTCGCAGCTCAGTTAAATCGTGTTGTTTGTTATTGGTTGAGCTAAATGCACCACAATTATCCATTGATTATATTCAATAATTGGTTGTTAGGTTAGTTAAATTTACGACTACACAGTAGACACAAAAAGTATGCAATTAATTACACATCGAAGCGGACGAGGTGCCAGTTTTAAATGTTTAAATGAACAATTCATGCCAGATGCCTTGCACACGGAGCAGAAAAAGAGTAACAGCAAAAAAAATACAGCGGTTTTAATTTCAAGTGCCAATGATAATTAATGTTAATTAATCGACCATTGGGGAATTATAAAAACTAAAGAAAAAAGAAGAATCAGTTTTTGTTCATTCTATGCCATTAATAAGCAAATAAAAGCAGTGTTTACAAACAAGCAAGTTGACACAAATATATATATAGAAATATATAAACACGCGAGGCAGCCTCAGAGTTCGCGTGGAGCAGGACTAGGTTAAAAAATGTTACAATGAAAATTACAATAAGATTATAAACATTCAATACAATTGCCATCTCTGATTCCGACAAGATGCTTCAAATAACAAGATATGTCACGAGCAAAAATGCGCTCATTTACTTTTCTCAGTAGCAAAATTAGCGTTTTTCTGTCTTTATCTTAGTAGAATAAAAATTATTTGGCTGGGCACCAGATCGGGACTGCCCCCTAGGCTAACTTTCGTCCGTCTGACTTTGACCTCTCTCCTTACTGATCTCTCATTGGCTGAGCTAGATGGGGCCAGCCCCAAGGCTAACTTTCGTCCGCCAGACTTTGGCCTCTCTCCTTATTGCTCTCCCATTGGCTGAGCCAGATTGGCCCAGCCCCCCTAGGCTAACTTTCGTGCGTCTGACTTTGACCTCTCTCCTTACTGCTCTCTCATTGGCTGAGCCAGCCCCTAGACTAACTTTCGTCCGTCT